>OZ025293.1:239582644-240182644 GCA_964019185.1 Maratus speculifer | reverse complement strand
AACGTAACCCAATCCCCCCCCCCCCAAAAAAAAACAAAAAAAAAACAGACTACATTTCGATCCGTGATAGGAAAAATTTCCGTGAGTATAAACCCTAAAAATTCTATTTGAAAAAACTATGGCTTTGATAACTGACCCGAACCAAATCTGAATCCCGCAAGGATATTCAAATGAAGCATAACCCGATCCGAACAAGGAAAAGTAATTTTCGTGGGCATGAAACCTGACCCGAACCTAAATATTTCCTTAAAAAAAACTCAAAATATCATCCGAACAAAATCTGAAACCGATAAAAATATTCCAGAGAACTATAACCCGATCCCAGCAAGACAACATAATTTCCGTGGTCATAAACCCGAATCGAACCTAAAAAATTCCATTCGAAAAATCCTGAAATTTGACCCCAAACCACATCTGAATTCGACCAAAATATTCGAAAGAACCATAACCGGATTCGAGTAAGACAAAATAATTTCCGTGGTCATCAACCCGATAGGAACCTAATACTTCCGTTCGAAAAAAAACCCTGAAATTTGAATCGAACCAAATCTGAACCTGACAAAAATATTTCAAAGGACCTCAACCGGATCCGAACAAGACAAAAAATTTTCATGAACTTGAACCCAATACGAACCAAAAAAATTTCGTAGGAAAAATCTGAAAATCTGAACTGAACCAAATCTGAACTTGACAAAAATATTCCATTGAAGCATGCCCTTATTCGAATAAGACAGAATAATGCCCATTAACACGCAATTAGACCCAAACCCAAAAGTTCTATTTGAAGAAAACCCCGAAATTGGAATTGAACCAAATTTGAACCCGAAAAAAATATTCCAAAGAACTATAACCCGATCCGTTGACCCCGAATACGATACCGATACCCGATACGAACCTAAAACTTTTATTTGAAAAATACCTGAAATTTGAATCGAACCAAATCTGAACCTGACAAAAAAATTCCAAAGAACCTTAACCGGATCCGAAAAGACAAAAAATTTCCATGAAAAAGACCGAATCTGAACCTTTTTTTTTTTCTTTTAAATCTCGAAATCTGAACTTGACAAAAATATTCCAGTGAAGCATGTTCTTATTCGAACAAGGCAGAATCGTGGACACGCAAGAAGACCCGAACCCAAAAATTCCATTTGAATAAAAAGCCGAAATCTGAATTGAACCAAGTCTGATCCAGACAAAAATATTCCAAAGAACCATAACTGGATCCGAGATATGCAAAGGGTCAATCCATTTCAAGTGGTCCAGAAAATATTTTTTTGGTCGCTCGACCATTTTTAAAAAATCTGAAATTTTTTGTACAACAACCCTAACATGACGGATAAAAATGACCATTCTTTTAATTTTACTATTTTTTGTTTGTGCATGGCGGCCATCTTTGTTTCATCGTGTGCAGCGATTTTCTCAGATACTAGGATACACAAAATTGTAAATATCTCGTCTTCTATTTTCCCAATTGAAATGGGGTTTGCAGCATTTTGTTCAGATTAAAATAGGCTAAATATACAGTGATAGAAAAATTTTGAAAAATAAATTTTGACAGGCGAAATTTTAGCACAAAATGTACGATTTTTTCCAAAATCTATCCGTTTGCAAGAGGAAAATTTTCATGCAAGGGCAGCTGTCAACCTTACACAATTTTTTCTACAAATAGGTCAATAGTACGTGTACTCATACACCAAGTCCCAGATCTGGGAGTTAATTTCTCTTTACGAAAAAAATTCCGAAATTCGTCAAAAATTTAAAAATCGCACTTTTTAGGCTTTTATATCTCTGGTGGGGCACGAGATAAAAATCTGAAATTTTGGCCTGTGATAGTATTGTGTAGTAGCGTTATGTACAAAAAATTTCAAGAAGGAGATTTGACTACAAGCTGAGATATGACATGGAAAATATGTGAAAACAATACTGTCAAACTATTGTAAACCTACTATGTAATTGTTCAACAAGACTGTCAACCTTTCACAATTTTTTTCTACAAATAGGTCAGAAGTGTGTGTACTCATACACCAAGTCCCATATCTGGGAGCTGATTTCTCTTTCCGAAAAAAATTCCGAAATTCGTCGAAAATTTCAAAAATCGCACTTTTTAGGCTTTGATATCTCTGGTGGAGCACGAGATTAAAATCTGAAATTCTGGCCTTTGATAGTATTATGTAGTCGTGTTATGTACAAAAAATTTCAAGAAGGAGATTTGACTACAAGCTGAGATACGGTGATTAAAGAAATGTTAAGAAATGCTATTACGAGTACATTAGGAGAAATGAGATTAGTCTCTTTTATTACAATATTTACCCAGAAAATATCGTTTGTTGAAAACAGTTAAATAATAAGCATCTAATTTACAAAATACTATATATGCTCAACAAAGAGCTTAACAATATTTACGAGAGATGTTTCGAGTTCGACCAGTTACTGTTGTCAGTCCATCAGGCTGTTCTTTCTAAAAATTTTATTTGAAGCCCCCCAAGTCTGGTCATCCCTTGTTAACTTGAATGAAATTCTCTAGGTTTAATAATTGAAGCCATGTCAACTCGATCAGTTGCAATTCATTGTCTGTAATTTATTTTTCCTGAAATGTGTTCCGAGTAAAATTGTTGCAATAGCATTTCTAGTAGATTTGTTCATCTGGACAAATAGTGTATTGGCTTAGCATACATTCTGAATTGTTTAAATCACACAGAAGCATTTGAAAAAGATATTTGTAACTAACATTTAACTTTGTACCATAAATAATTAATTTAAAATTTTGGAGATATGAACAATTACATAGTAAGGTACCCTGAGGTAATAACGCCACGTTAAGGTTCTACCAATTTTCACGGCTTAGTTTTAGATTGTATTTTTCAAACAAATATAGGATCTGATACAGCAACTCTTTGACTATCTATATAAAACTATATCTATATAAATATTTTAACAGATATGTATTCATAAAATGTAATGGTGTTTTTTCTTGACCAATGGTATTTGGCGTTAATACCCACCTATATGGGTAATAACGCCATGCAAACAAAACTATAAAATAAGATGGAATAATGGCATGTAGATTGCCCAATTCTAAAAATACAAACTCTACAGCTCTAGAAATTGACAAATTGCAATCTAAGCTATTGAAAATGTACAATTTTTTTGTGACTTTGAAAGAAAAAGAAAACTGTGGTGGTGGCGGGGGGAGGAGGCAAAAGAATATCAGATTCTATGCTACGTTTTGCTTAAAAATGACCATTTAAATAGAATTATTAGAAACATTGCACGGATTATTTGAATCAATATTTATATTCCCATGTATGCATTCTATGCGATAGAAAATATTGATTTTTTTGTTAAAGTGAAAGAAAAAGGAGTGAGGGGGAGCTTCAACAGAATATAACACCCCGTGTCTCTCTTTGCTTAAAAAATCCCGCTTAAATATAATTATAAGAAACATTGCATGGTTTTAACCATTCATAATGTAATATTTTAATCATGTGAAGTTTTATAATAACTAGAGTTATATGTAATAAATATTTTTGTTAAACCTTAACTGCTGTTAGCGTCTCACATACCGCTGAGCTTTTCAAGTTTCAGAGTTTAACATGCAATTTTTAGTTTAACTATAGATACCGGGAAAATTTTGTTTCATTTGGAGTCTTATTACTATCTTTAGAAACTTTTGAATAGCTGAATTTTATTTATAATGGTCCTGTATATAAGGTTCAATACAAAAATAATATTCTAAAAGTTAATTTAACATTTTATTCATCGTTAGATTAAACGGTCTGACATTCCGCTCACAGTAAATTATGCGAAAATTTTTGTCACAGCAGTTAAGGATTAATACTATTATAGTAATCTAGTAAATAGTTTTTAACCCATAACTCCACACTGATGCGGATTCTCCAAACCTACAGTTAAATTGTCGACGTTTTAAAGCGCATGCTTTAATATATTTTTAATAAATTGAATAAAATTTTTGATTAAAAATATCCCAAAGAGATCTCTTATTCAATTTTATACATAATTCATATGGTTATATATCACCTATACATATAATAAAACAGTAGGACCCGGTGTGTCTGTACATTGAAGATAATTGACAAAAATGGAGTCAGGGCGATAAAAGAAAACCAATGAAACACAAAAAAAAATTTTTTGAATTTTTTGTCTGTCTGTCTGTCTGTCTGTCTGTCTGTCTGTTTGTTCGAGGTTATCTTCGTAACTACTGAATGGATTTTTATGCGGTTTTCACTAATGAAGAATGCACACTCCCGGGCAGTGTATAGGCTTTGTTTCATCAAAATCGGACAACAGACAAAAAAGTAACAAAAAGAAACAAAAGAAACTATTAGGTGCGCTGCTCACGTTTTTTAGTACATAACGTTTTTTAGTACATATAAAATCCAATAGATGTCACTGTGCGATTTTAAAACGCGCTATCGTTATGTTTTCGCCAGTCTACTTAAGTATGAGAAAGTTTCAAGCTGGCTGTCGTTCCATGTGGTTTAGTCGGTAGAACGTCAGTGCGCCATACTGATGGCCCGGGTTCGATTCCCAGCATGGAATTTTTTTTCACTATGTTGGCATTAACGCCTATAAGCAATTAAAAGAATTTGAAATATTGTATTCAAGGCGAATTTTCTCTCTGGGAAAATTTCCTTGCATTAATATGTCAGTGTAATTTTTTTTTCGATTTAATTTTTTTTTTCGAAACTTTGTTTTTCTTAAAAAATTACAGTAAATATTTGATATTTCCCAACGTTTTTTGAATGATCGACTTGCTTTTTTTTTTTTTTTTAATGTATGTCTGAACCTTATCTAACTACTTCTTCAAGATTTCTTTAGATAAACCGACCAGCGTAGCGGGCGAAGGCCGCTAGTTATCTCTATATTAGCAACAAAATTAACCTTTAACTGCTATTAGCAATCTGACTGAACACTGTACCCCCTCCCCCCCCCCCCAAAAAAAAATAGAGTTTAACTATAGTTACAACTGAAATTCTCTTTCGTTTGGAGTTCTCGTAATATTATCAGAAATATTTGAATAGATTAAATTTAATTAGAATTAATTCTGTAGAAAAAGTTTAGCGCAAGAACAGTATTCTATGATTTTTAATCATGGGTCGCATTTTAACCTTTAACTAATGTTACCGGTCTCGTACAGCACTATTTTTCTTTTAATTTTTTAGTTTAACTTGTAATTTTCAGTTTAACTGCAAACACTACCGAAATGTTGTTTCATTTGGAATTTTAGTACTATCACCACAGACTAAATAGGTGAATATTAAGTATAATACTCTTGTATAAAAAGTTTAGTACAAAAACACAATCCTATGAGTTATTCCCGCCTTTTATTCATCTTTTAATTTTGTGGTCTCACAAACCGCATCACATTCATACGTTACAATTTCTGTCACATCAGTTAAAGGTCAAATTTATAAAGTTTTGAAAAACCGAACGCTGAGAAAGCGGAAAGTTAAAATTTCGAACTCAATTGAACAATCCAGTGGAAATTTAATAGAAACCTGATTTTGAACATGTTCGAATTTGAATCTCGAAAACATTTTGATATAGTTTTATTTACAAGAGTTAAAAATTACTTTTTACATTAGTAAAAATAATAATAGTAATAATATAATAAAAAATAAAACAGAGAGATTATTTTTAAGTATTGGGCACCCCCCCCCCCTTAATCTTACCATTTCAACAATGATGATAATGCTGCCCCATTATAATATATAAACCCACTTCGGATATAGTTCGGCCACAGTTGGGAATCAACCGGGGTAATAACGCCAATCCCTGGCGTTATTACCCCGGGATACTTATTGCGCAGTAAATCCTAAACTATAAATTATCTCGAGAAGATATCCAAAATCTTCTACAACAATTTGAAAGTACATGAAATACACTACAAATTTATGTAATAAACAAAATATTTCTGGATAAAAAATATAGTCTTCAGATGAAAAACCTTATCTCGCAAATTTTAGATCAAGCGTTAATTTTAGTTGCTTGTAAAAACAATAAGACCTAAAAATGAAACAAATTAACTTGAAGCTGTTTTTTGCGATTTATATGACTCAAAACCCTTCTGCGCAGAGCACATGAGTGTCATTTACCTGATTATTTCATAATTATGCAAAATATAAGCACTTGGCGTTATTACCCCGCCTGGCGTTATTACCCCAGGGTACCTTATGTTACAATAGTTTGGCAGTATTGTTTTCACATATTGTCCATGTCATATCTCAACTTCTAGTCAAATCTCCTTCTTGAAATTTTTTGTACATAACACTACTACACAATACTATCAAAGGCCAGAACTTCAGATTTTTATCTCGTGCTCCACCAGAGATATCAAAGCCTAAAAAGTGCGATTTTTGAAATTTTCGACGAATTTCGGAATTTTTTTTCACAAAGAGAAATCATTTCCCAGATCTGGGACTTGGTGTATGAGTACACGCACTTTTGACCTATTTGTAGAAAAGATTGTGCAAGGTTGACAGTCTTGTTGAACAATTACATAGTAGGTTTACAATAGTTTGGTAGTATTGTTTTCACATATTTTAAATGTCATATCTCAGCTTGTAGTCAAATCTCCTTCTTGAAATTTTTTGTACATAACGCTACTATACGATACTATCATAGGCCAAAATTTCAGATTTTTATCTCATGCCTCACCAGAGATATCAAAGCCTAAAAAGTGCGATTTTTGAAATTTTTGACGAATTTCGGAATTTTTTTCGCAAAGAGAAATTAACTCCCAGATCTGGGACTTGGTGTATGAGTACACGCACTTTTGACTTATTTGTAGAAAACAATTGTGTAAGGTTGACAGTTTCCCTTGCATGAAAATTTTCCTCTTGCAAACGGATAGATTTTGGAAAAAATCGTACATGGACAATACAATTTCCATGGACATGAATTCGACCCGAACATTAAAATCCAATTTAAAAAAATACCTGAAATCTGAATCGAACCAAATTTGAACCCGACGAAAATATTCTAAAGAGCCATAAGAAGATCCGAACAAGGCAAAATAATTTCCATGGACATGAACCCAATATATGGTTAGGTAACATTTAGGTTGCAATTACATTACGGTACTGTTGTTATGGTCAGATTAAGGATAGGTTACAATAAGGTGATGGCTAGGTTACAATTATGTTACGGTAGGGTACTGCTAAATCACAGTTAGGTTACACACAGGTTATGGTTATGGTACAAAAGTTTACGGTTAGGAATTTGTCCACAGAGTGAACATTACGCATGCTTTGATTAAAAATATACACTTATTTTTGTTAAATGGCTCTGAAATTATAATACCATATACAAACCTTTTAGCTAACATCGAGTATCGATTTCATTCACGATATAGTCTTATTTAAGAGTGATATAATTGGCTTGAAATTCAAAATATTTCACTTGGGATTTCTATGTGAAAAAAAATAATTAGTTACATGATTTAATAGTGATTTTACGGATAAATACCAACACTTTCACACAAAAATCACGCAATTGTTGGACACATATTCCCTCCCGCGTTTCCCATTGTTCATTTTGAGTATTTTTACAGCTTTATATTAGATGTTTTTTAAACCGATTTTTCACACAGTCCGCGGCCACGTATTTCAAACAATGCATTTTTGCATGTTTCGAATTAATGATAAAATCATACAAATTTCAAGTTCGTTTAATATTGTTAATACGGACCCGGGCAACGCCGGGCTGGTCAGCTAGTAATCGTAATAAATTTTGTATTCATGCATTTTTATATAAAACTCCAACTGCAGTTGCACAAAATCTGAGTTACTTTTAAAACGAGTTATAGTATGAAAGTACCTCTTGGGCCACGTGTGACGCATAATTTTCGACTTGTTCTTATTATTTTAAGTTGATTTTATTTTAAGGCAATAATTAGAATTATTACGCATTTTTTGGTAAGGATTTGAATTCATTTATTACTTTATTTATGAAACTGAGTTATCTGCGTTTCGAAAAATATTTTAAATTTATGAAGTTAAGTCATTTAACTATTCCACAGATAATGCCTGAAAACATGATACAATGTAAATTCAAATCTCTACTCGTATGATTCAAGTGTGATGCTAGATAAAAATTATTAAAGTACATTTTATCGCTATTTATATTCTTATTGAATAGTATTTTTTATAATGACTGCTTCAAAGAAAATTTGAATTTAAAATTTTCGAAATCAAGGAAGCTTAATAAAAATGCGCAGGAATTTTTCATTTACAGTTTATAAAAGCCATTACAATGAAAATATGGAAATTAAAAATATTAATACTTTCAATAATTAAGAATACACGAGAGTGAAAAAATGTATAAATGTTTATTGATTTCCAGACACAATACGTGCTATATGATTGCATTTAGAATGATTTAAAAGCATTTCTGTTTTAGAAGTTCACATACGCAAAAAAGCAGAAGATTCGGAATTTTAATTTTACAAGCCTTACTTTTCAATCGGCACATAATTCGTAAAAAAAAATCTCAACAGTTTTGAATTTTCTTTCTGAATACACAAAGTGCTAACTCATTTTGTTTCAACTTAAGATTTATATACAGTTTTAAAAATAAACATTTAACGTAAAGCCAATCTTTTATTACATTGTAATACGAGCAAAATTGTGAGTGTTTGTGTTGTCTGTATAGGTATGTAAATATTATTTTAAGAACGACCTTAACACTTGTGACTAAATTTTGGGTCCTACCGTTTTCGGGCACGAACAAACCGGTGAGCCATGTCAGATAGGGGAGAGTAGCCATATTTGGACCACCACTGCTTTAAATGGACCGTTGCCATTCTGCCGTTAATTACACAAAGAAAGGAAATCTATCACTGAAATCTTACTCACCAGAATGATATCATTTATGATTAGAAGAAGCACCCGTTTTCCTCGAGTTGCTTTTAGACAATTTAAAAAAAGTAAAGTTAGTTTATTTGATGTAAAATTTTCCTACTAAACGTAAGAGAATACATTAAAACAAATAGTTCAGGCATTTAATAGAAAATAAATGCAAGTTTTGGTGCAGTTTTCATTTTTGATTTCCTTTATGTTTTTTGGGTCGCTGAACACGAATCTGGCATTATCCAACAAAATTTCTCCCCGGAAACACGTTTTTTTGGCAAAAAACGTGCCAAAAACGTGGCTTTTCTCTATTTTTCTAAATAATTTCAAAATTATGCATTTTACATAAAAGTCATCAATACATAAATTAAAGAGCACAAAATTTCCTACATTTTATGTATTTAAAGTTTTTTCTCTGATCAATGGTTTGGCCGTGAGAGAACCACAAAAATGGGTGTGAAAAGCAAAAAATTCGGAAAAAGTGAAAAACGTGAAATACAGCAACGTACATCGATGAAACATGAAAAACAACCATTTTACGGAAAATTTCCCCACTTAATAATACTAAATATATTATTATTGACTATATTTTATTAATCTGATGTTCATTGTTTCTTTAATAACTAAAAAATAAATAAAAATGAGCATATTTGTGATCAAAATCTTCTTTTGCTAATATAAAAAAATAATAGTAATAATTTCTTAATTTGACTTTTAAATAATGTAAAAAAATAACTAAAACAGGCTTTAACTGAACCTATCTGCACTTTCCTCCTTGATTGAAGGGGTGCAAGTGTGAAATAACGTTGGTCAAGCGCCCACCCCCGCACCCATGTCCACGTTCAGCGGAATACTAACCCCCCCCCCCTTCTCCTCTAATCTTGCCTCTTTTAGAAATATGCATCGCACAAATCACTAGCTTATCAGGAGGACAGATTCCTCTCAGTTTCTATATGCAACTGCTTACTTATAATTTAGTAATTCACTGTTTGTGTCTTCGTGAATATAGTGAACATCTAAAATGATTTTGCGCGATGTCGCTGTGTTTTGTTTGTGACTCTCCTTTAGAAGAGGGGCCGTCAGTAAAAGTTAGTCGAGGTTTGCAGCGTTAATTAAGGCAAGTAGAAAAAGAAAGGATGGAAAAACAGTTTTTCTAAAGGGGAAAATCTCAGTAGGTGTGCATGTTAAGTGTAGAAGAGCATACGTAAATGAACGGATGATTACTGCTTATGTGAAGAAGGTTGAGGAACAAAGTGCTCACTTCTCAAATTTTAAGATCATCAATTCCTCAGTTTAATTTTCGAACTAATTGTTTTATATGTGGACTGTACATTTCGGAAGAATTCATTGCAACACAAGCGAAAAATCCACCAAACGAATGCAATATTGTATACAGTGTGCGGCACATGGGATTCAACAGTACAATTCTGAAAGCAGCAAGAGCTCACAATGATGATTATGGGCAGGCTATAATTCAGCGCATCGAACCAGTGAATGATTTGATCGCAGCAGATGCTCAATACCCCATCAAATGTTTTAAATATATTTATGGGAGGCCGAAGGTCCAAGAACAGAAGAAACGTGATCTATTTGCCGAGGCAATCGACAAAGCAATGCAAAGTATATACGATTACCTTGAAAATCATGATGACGAGTGTCAGTTCTCCATGGAAGAGCTAATGAAACAGGTTACAGGGAGTTATGAACCTGATATGAAAACTGTAAAGTTTAATCTCATTGAGAGATATGGAGACGACATACTGATCACAAGGAATCAGAAAAAAAAGTCCATTGTGTGTTTCAAGAATATAGGAGGGAAGATACTGACTAATGCATGGTATCAGCAGACACGTAAATCTGATCGAGATGAGAATCTGCGAGTGGTTGAAGCAGCAGCAAAAATTATTTATATCAGATAGCAGATTTGCTTTCGGAAACTGCAACAACAT
Source organism: Maratus speculifer (assembly GCA_964019185.1). Taxonomy (NCBI): domain Eukaryota; kingdom Metazoa; phylum Arthropoda; class Arachnida; order Araneae; family Salticidae; genus Maratus; species Maratus speculifer. Next base: position 240,171,825 of record OZ025293.1, on the reverse strand, counting down.
CGCAGTTATCTGTCAAGACGAAGAGGATGAGCTAGACTTTGAAGCCGATCTGGAAATGGATTGCCCACACAATGAATAGGAGGACCCAATGGAAAGGGAAATAGTCATGCCGCAAGGTATCAAATATTTACTATTAAAAAAAACTTTTATTTATAATATTTATAGTTATAAAAATACCCACTAATTCCATTCGTCTATTTTCTATTTTGTTAATGTCGGTGAAAAGCAGGGACCCTCAAATAAAAGAAAGCGGAACTAGTACTTTGTTTTTTAAGTAAATTTACTTACTAATGTGCATAATTATTAAAAATTAAATAATAATTGTTAATAAGTCGTCGTTTTTAATGTTAGCAACTTCATTGTAAAATATAGTCGATCATAATATCTTCAGTATCATTTAAAGTCAATCTTTGCGAAAAATGGTCAGTTTTCATGTTAAATCTATGTACAGTGCCATAATTCCTATTTTCCGGATTTTTTTTTTATTTTCACACCCACATTTTGAACTTCGAGAACTTTAAGAACAAGAATCCGTGTCAGCTTTTATATGTTAAAGCCTGTTTTAGTTACTTTATTTACATTATTTAAAAGTCAAATTAAGAAATTATTACTATTACTATTTTGTAATAGCAAATGAAGATTTTGATCACAAATATGCTCATTTTTATTTTTATTTATTTTTTTTTTTTTGTTATGATAGAAACGATGACCATCAGATTAATAAAATATAGTCAATAATAATATATTTAGTATTATTAAGTGGGGAAAATTTGCGTAAAATGATTGTTTTTCATGTTTCTTCGACGTACGGTATTGTAATTCACGTTTTTCCGAATTTTTTGCTTTCCACACCCATTTTTGCGGCTCTCTCACGGCTAAACCATTGATCAGGGCAAAACAATTTATCTACATAAAATGTAGGAAATTTTGTGCTCTTTAATTTATGTATTGATGACTTTTACGTAAAATGCATAATTTTTAAGTTATTTAGAAAAAACGAAAAAAAGCCACGTTTTTGGCACGTTTTTTGCCAAATAAAAGTGTTTCAGGGAAGAAATTTTGTTGGATAATGCCAGATTCGTGTTCAGCGACCAAAAAAAAAAAAAAAAAAAACATAAAGGGAGCCAAAAATCAAAACTACACCAAAACTTGCATTTATTTGTCCTTTTTGAGCACTTAATGCCTGGACTAAAAGGAAAGTTGTCATGTTTTGATATACATATCTTAATTCACGTGTTTAATTGCGCATATTTTTTACACGAGTTTCGCTTGCTTTCGGTGTTGTTGTTAGTCTTGAAATTATATGTTTTTAAAAAAAACCGCGCATTTGCCTTATTTGGATCAACTTGAATTATTTAAATTTGGCAAGATATACAATAATAAATTTGAAGAGCAAGTAAGGAATTACAAAGGCTGTAGTCTTTGGACAATAGTTTTTTTAATTTTTTAAATATTTTATAATGAATTACTATCTTCATGCAAGTTTTTGAGTATTTTTTTTGTATATTTGTATGATTGTTTTATGCATTTTAGGGTTATATAAACATAAAAAAATATTTTCAAAGGTCATTGTGCCTAAACGAGAAGCGATTCTCTGCAGTTTTGTATGATTTATACTATATTGAGCATTTTATTAAATAAATATATACACATATTATACTTAAAAAATTATTGAATACTGTGCCTTCAAAAGAAACTTTTTTTTTTTTTCTAGAAATGGAATAAATATGTGTTGTACAATCCTACAATCTACGACTGTCGCATTTAGATGCTATTATAGCATCTAAATGCTATAGCATTTAGATGCTAGCCGTAAATGCAATAGCATTTACGGATATTAAAAACTAAATGAGTCGTCCACAGCCTTAAATATGAAAATGTGTCTCACACATGACTATTTATCTGAAAAAACTCATTTAACTTTTAACTGTTGTAACAGTGATTGTCGCATAGAAATAGCTAATGGTCTCCGTGGCCGCTTAAAAAGAAATAAAATATTTTATTTAAACATAGGATACTGCTTCTGTAGCAAACTTCATATTCCGGACTGTAATTTAAAACCACCCATTTTGAAGTTTCCAACATCAGTAGGAGCTTCAAGCAAAATAAATTTTTAGATATGTTTATAGATAAACAAAACATTTTAAGCTAATCCGTGACAATTTTAAAAGGGTGTGGTCTGTGAGACCGCTGACGGTTAAATACTTGTCGCTGATAGCATCGTTTAAAATTCACGAGTAACCTGTCGCAAACTAACCCGTAAACTCCAAATTAGATTACCAACCAGATAGAGATTAACTCCTATCTCACAGACTGCTGTTTTTTTTCTTTTTTTTAATTGTTTAATTTATCATTTTCAGTTAAACTATAAACAATAGAGAAATTTGCTAATGCTTTTAAATAACTCATTCGTTTTATTGGAAATGGGACAAAAGCTCAAGATAATGTATTAAAATACGCACTGCGTACCTTTGCTCCACCACTATGTACTTTTACCCCCAACGATGGAGCAGAAATACGCTGAGCAATGTTTTTAAAAATTGCAATTTCTCGTTAAAAAAAAATTTGACAGATTTCCGGTTGATGGTATTACGTGCTTAAGAGCCCACAATAGTCACAGAAAAATTACTCAGAAAGACCCGGATGACCATGTAAAGTCTATGGGAGCGTTCTTTTCTAATATCTCGCTCAAATTTTAATATTTTTGCATGATTTTTTTGCACAAGATAGCTGAGGGCAAGCCACAACCGGGCTAGTTTTTACTTTTTCAATTTTTGTTTCAGATTTTCTTTAAAAAATTACTTTAACTTTCGAAACCGGTTTAAACCGGTTCTGAAACTGAAACTATCGTAATATAAAAAATAGATAACCAAAATCGAAAAAGTAAAAACTAGCCCGGTTGTGGATTGCCCTCAGCTATCTTGTGCAAAAAAATCATGCAAAAATATTAAAATTTGAGCGAGATATTAGAAAAGAACGCTCCCATAGACTTTACATGGTCATCCGGGTCTTTTTGAGTAATTTTTCTGTGACTATTGTGGGCTCTTAAGAGCCCACAATAGTCACAGAAAAATGACTATTGTGGGCTCTTAAGAGCCCACAATAGTCACAGGAAAATTACAGAAAAAGACCCGGATGACCATGTAAAGTCTATGGGAGCGTTCTTTTCTAATATCTCGTTCAAATTTTAATATTTTGACAAGATTTTTTTTGCATAAAATAGTTCAGGACGATCCACAACCGGGCTAGTTTTCACTTTTTCGATTTTGGTTATATATTTTTTATATTATGATAGTTTCAGTTTCAAAACCGGTTTAAACCGGTTTTGAAAATTAAAGTAATTTTTTAAAAAAAATCTAAAACCAAAATCGAAAAAGTAAAAACTAGCCCGGTTGTGGATCGTCCTGAACTATTTTATGCAAAAAAAATCATGTCAAAATATTAAAATTTGAACGAGATAATAGAAAAGAACGCTCCCATAGACTTTACATGGTCATCCGGGTCTTTTTGTGTACTTTTCCTGTGACTATTGTGGGCTCTTAAGGCTCTAATCCAACATTTTATTCACTCGTTTCATAAGTTTAGACCAATGTGTTCGTTAAAAATCAAAATTTATGGAAAGTTCGTATTTTTACCCCTTACTACTCTATACATTATTAATGAATATCATTCCTCGCATAACACCGATTATGTAGTCTGTAATGCCTGTTGATTAGAAACATTTTGAGGTAATACTATAAGTTTACGCCAATACTGTATTAAATTGTGTGGTGATTTTAATTATTCATTAAAAAAGTACATATATATGAGAGATGCAACCCTGCCTCGGAGATTTTCACTACCACTTTTTCCGAATACATATTTTATTGTATTTGATGACCGAAGTTCTGTATTAAATAATGATAATTTGTTAACAGTCTGGAAGGTTCGAAGTTGTGATATACTTTTATTCGAAAATTACTGCAGAAAACTTGTGCAGTATAACGACAAAATTTGTTTAACGTGTATATAAAATAAATAGTGATTTTGTCCTCTTATTATTTCAAAATGATTAATATCTGTCAAAATGATGTGTTAAAAATTTTTTTATAAGGTACCCTGGGGTAATAACGCCAGGCGGGGTAATAACGCCAAGTTCTAATATTATGCATAATTATGAAATAATCTGGTAAATGACACCCATGTGCTCTGCGCAGAAGGGTTTTGAGTCATATAAATCGCAAAAAACAGCTTCAAGTTAATTTGTTTCATTTTTAGGTCTTATTGTTTTTAGAAGCAGCTAAAATTAATGCTTGATCTAAAATTTGCGAGATACGTTTTGTGATGTGAAGACTATTTTTTTCATTCGGAAATACTTTCTTAATTACATAAATTTGTAGTACATTTCATGAACTTTTAAAATGTTGTTAAAGATTTTGGATAGTTTCTCGAGATAATTTGTAATTTAAAATGTACAGCGTAATAACTATAACGGGGTAATAACGCCAACCCTTGGCATTAATACCCCGGTTGATTCCCTACAGTGGCCGAGCTACATCCTAAATACTGATTCAAATAAACACAATTAAAACTGTGCAATGTTTCTAATATTTCTATTTAAGCGGTCCTTTTTAAGCAAAAGAGAAGCTCACGGTCTGATATTATTTTGCCTCATCCTCCCCCCCCCCCCCTCCCACACACACACCACACCTTTATTTTTCTTACACTTTCACAAAAAATTGAACATTTTCAATAGCTTAGAATGCAAATTGTCAATTTCTAAGTTTGTAGAGTTTGTATTTTTAGAATTGGGCAATCTACATGCAATTATTCCATCTTATTTCATAGTTTTGTTTGCATGGCGTTATTATCCATATAGGTGGATAATAACGCCAAATAGCATTGGTCAAGAAATCACGCCATTACATTTTATGAATAAATATCTGTTAAATTATTTTTTTTATATAGATAGTCAATGAGTTGCTTTATCAAATCATATATTTGTTTGAAAAATACCAACTAAAACTGAGCCGTGAAAATTGGTAGAACCTTAACGTGGCGTTATTACCCCAGGGTACCTTATTTCGTTTTTTAGTAGCTACAATTTAAAAAAAGTAATTTGGGGAAGTAATTTTCAATTACATTTATTTATCTTTTAAATACACTTATCATATTATTTCGAAATGAGCTTTTCTAAATTAAAAATAATTAACATGCATTGCATGTTTTTTGCAAGTGCCAAAAATCTATTCTTAATATCTGATATTATTCATCATTAGGATCAGTAATCCTCGTTCGGATAAACGACAATTTGACTGTCATTTAAACAAAATAGCTGTACTGAAGAAATACATTGTTGTTTTAGAGAGAAAAGCGAAATTGCATCATTAAAGACTTAACTTAAAGCCCTTTCGAATAGTGCGGCGATAGTGAGAGTGACTTAATCTTCTCAAAAATGAGAGAAAAGACACTAATTTACATAGCAAGATGAATTTGACTGTGACACATTAAGCTAATTAATACTGTTAACTCCCAGTTCATAACGGCAGCTAGTCTTTTCACGAATGGATCTTTCTCTGGTGTAAAGCTAAGTCTTTGAGAGTGATCTGTGCCAATGTGAGCTACGACTACTACTCCAGGGTTCCGGTTTACAATCGAAACAGCACGGGGTTAGACGAGGGATTTCGGGGTCCAATCGCGATGGCAACAAGCAATGATGAAGCGGTGCTATCACCATCCGGGATCTCTCCTGTCAGTTCTCATCAGCTGCGTATTTCTCAGACCCTTGGCATCAGCCGGTTGCAAGATTCGTTATCCGCCGTGTTTAACGGAGATTGGCTCGTCATTGCGTCCCACTTGGGACAGATGCTTTTCACTTGTCCCGCTTTCTTAGTGCTTCGCTTTTAACTTAAGCTCTAGCGCCAAACTGATTTTCATCGGGGAGCAAAGATCTTATTATTATCGGAGATATCAGGGAGCACGTATAGCACTTATAAAAATATTTCGAAAAATAATGGGAATACCTGCAAGGCATAATATTTTGTGATCTTCTAAATCAAATACTCATGTATTTCAATTAAAAGCCATGAAAGGCCGTGACATCATACAATTAATTTGACTTTTATTCCTTCAAATATTTACTCAATATAAAGAGAGTTGCTTAAGATAAGTAAACAAAGCTTTTATTTAGAAATTAATTAGAAAAGTATTTTTTTTTTCTTTTTTAATCAGTTTTTAATCAAATTTGAATCATTTTTTTTTAAATATATTTTAATGAATACACCATGAACAGTTAAAGACTTAGCAAGAGTTTTCGCGAAAAATAATGTTTGTCAAATAGACATTGAAATTATTTTTAGCGAATTATTGCATTGTTGTTATATTTCTATCAGAAATAATATAACGTTTTAATTTATAAACTTTTAGAGTTTTAATTTAGAAACTGAAGTCAAAAGTCTATGTCCCCTTACCCCTTTGTAAATTAAAAGCATTGTACTGAATTTATATTAAAAATAATTTTTAAAAAAAGCAAAAAAATTACTTTAAAATGTTTATTTCGTATTTATAATTAACCTAACGCATCCTTTTTGATAACTTTTTTTACAATATTTTTCAGCAGACATTTATTAATATCAATCTGATCATCAAATCCCCCGATATTCATTTAGTTGGTATTAGAGTCTTGCACGTGACTAACCTGACCCGCACATTCCATATTAAATCAACCCGCAATCTGACCCGAACCCGAGATTTTTAACCTTGCACCCGAACCGAACCCGCGATATTTTAACCCACAACTTGATCCCAACCCGCAACGAAATGAAAGTAAGTCATGTTTTATTCTATTATGAAATATAATCTACAATTGTATCTCTAATACCATTTCATGTATTACATAGAAGAATGAATATATCTGTATTTTTATTTTCTTCTATCCTTACAAGAAAAAAGTATTGGATTCGTGAAAATTTTCGAAATCCGGTTTTCGACCGATTAACACGATTTAGGGGTCAGAGAACCCGAAAAACATGTTTTTACAAAATGTCTGTCTGTGAGTCTGTGAGTATGTCAGTCTGTCTGTCTGTCTATCTGTATGTGACAAAAATTTTGTGGGAAGAACTAATACACGGAATTTCACAAAATTTTAGATTCTGTTAAACCTTTATATAAACTATATCTGATTAGTTTTTGGTGTATATCGCTCAAAAGGTGCCTTTGCTATGCTGCATTATTTACAATTTTCACAACAGGCATGTCTCAAGAACTAATGCATGCATTTTCATAAAACGTTAAATTTAGATAGTATTTGATATAACATGGCGCTGATTGAATTTTGGTGCACATCGCTCAACAGGTAGCGCTGCCATGGTGCATTATTCGTGATTATTGCAATATCTATATCACAAGAAATAAGGCACAGAATTTCACAAAACTTGAGATTCTGTTAAACCTTGATATAAACTATATCTGATTATAACAGATGTTCTATTGTATATCTCATTAGTTTTTGGTGTATATCGTTCAATATGTGACGCTGCTATCTTGCATTATTTACAATTTCCACAATAGCCATACATCAAGAACAATTGCAGGGATTTTTATAAAACTTTATGATTAGTAAGTACTTGATATAACATGGTACTGATTACGTTTTGGTGCAAATCACTCAACAGAAGGCATTGACATGGTGCATTGTTCATCATTACTGCAATAGCTCTATCTCAAGAACAAATGCACGATATTTTCTAAAACCTCAAATTCAATTAGTCCTTGATATACAGGGTGTCCCCTCTCAACGGTGGCCAATGGCTAATTTCTAAACCGTTGGTCATAGACATATAGTTCCAATTGCAAAAATGCTTTAAAAAAGGCAAAAAATTGTTTTTTAAGCGATTTTGGTCAAAAAAAATGTTTTACTAAAAAATTACGAAAATTAAATTTTTATACGGTCCCCCGGTCCTATAAGTGATATTTAGTAAAATTTTTTAAACACTCTAGCAAGTAATACAGAAAAGGTCCCATTCATGTAACATTAAAATTGACCGAGTTATGAAACTTTAAATTTCATGACTTAAACCACTTTTCTATAGCTGAAAACGGATGAGTTTGACAGAGCTTTAAGGGAACGTACACTAAGTGCTTAAAGTATTATAAAGGGAGTCGATTTCCAACGCTGTTCAAAGGCTACTTCCTAAACTATTTGTCACAGACATATAGTTCCACTTACAAAATGTTTTAAATGAGCGATTTAACTGAAGGCGCTGTCACCGTATAAGTTTTACGGTAGTGTTAATTATAATTAATTAACTTCTAGATTGGTTATTAAAATAACTGAAGACATAAATTTCAAAATTCTCTTTATCAAAAAATAAAATTTTGGGAGATAGCGAAAAAACTTTAAATGCATCTATTGGTTTTCATTATAAATTTTGAGATTGCATTGTTACAATAATGGAGGTTTGTATAGACTGATAGAGAAATCAAAAAGCGATAAGTCGAGTTTTGAAATTCATATCCTCAATTGTATTTTTACGTATGTTTTATTTTGTAAGCAAATGAAGCTGATTCTTTTCGTGATTTTATTTTAAAAAGGTATGTTAGTTTGATAAGCTTTTATTTTATTCATAGTTTTCGTATGTAAATTTTCCTACTTCAAAACTTATATTCAAATTTTAACTCACTTCCAAATATCTGATTGAGGTTCAATTCCCATACTTATTTAAACCCGATGACAATGTAATATTAATACGAATTTAGGTGCGTTCCATTTATTTATTTTATAGGACTACATCAAATTTTATTAGGTTGAGTAATCTAATAGAGCTTTAAATATGTATCATTTTGTAACGATTTGTGACTGTTGCTTTTCATAGTTTAATTTAACAAAATTTCTGTTATTTTTTTACTTATATTTTTAGCACAAATTGCATATTTTACTTTAACATATAAATGTCAACATAAATTCAGAAACAATATTGTAATTTTTTTTTTTTTTACTCTCAATGTTTAAATTTAAATTTTCTATCTGATGTTTATTTTTATTTCCAGAAATTTGTGACTGACCCCTATTTTGCAGCAAAAAAAAAATGCTTCAACTTTGAACAGCTATAACTCGGTCAATTTTGATCGCAGAGGAATGGGACTTTTTTTTGTTTTACTCGTTAGAGTAGTGGTAAAAATTTTCTAAATATCACTTTTAGGACCGGGGGACCGTATAAAAATTTAATTTTCGTAATTTTTTAGTAAAACATTTTTTTGACCTAAATCGCTTAAAAAATAATTCTTTACCTTTTTTAAAGCATTTTTGCAATTGGAACTATATGTCTATGACCAACGGTTTAGAAATTAGCCATTGGCCACCGTTGAGAGGGGACACCCTGTATATTAGTGTTTTTAGTTTTTGCTGTAAATCACCCTAGGCGGTTCGCCTAGGATGGCGCCACCTAGGAAAATCACCAGATGGCGTTGCTCTGCTGCATTTTCACGATTTCGCAATAAATATATCTCAAGGATTAATGCTTGGATTTTCATCAAACTTAAGATTCAGTTAGTACTTGATAAAAAATTTATCTTGATTAGTTTTTGGTAAACACTGTTAAAGTTTTGACCGTTTTGCTGCATTGTCACTCCAACACTTTTAAAGAAAATGATTACTTTAGCCTATTATGGAGCCTTCTCAAGGGTCAAAAGAGAGATATTCCATAAAAGCGGGGGAGTAACGATGCAGCAATAGGGTCAATTTTTTTACCGTGTACATCCTCCAACATGTGGCGCTTCTATGTAGTTTTTTCAGTATTTTGCCATAGCTCTATCTCAAAATCTAATACACGGATTTTCATCAAAAATTAGATTCAGTTATAAGTTTACACAAATTGTGTTTGACTAGATTTTGGTTCAAATCACGTAACTGGTGGCGCTGCTATACTGCATTTTTCAGGAAGTATTAACATGCATAAGTTAGAAGAAAGTTTTGGATTGCCACATCTGACAAGTTTTATTTAAATATAGTAAAACCTCTGAATGGTGGACATTTCAGGATCGTTAAATAGAGTCATACATCGAGTCGGGTTATCCCGAATTATGTTGTATCGGCTCGAAATGAACCAATTTTCTTTCCACAGGTCGAGTTTACATTTAAAAAATTCTTGTGGATAATGTATTGATTTTTTTTGCCACTCAAGTTGTTGGGATTTTCACTAAGAATTTAAGATCAACTACGTTTCAGATGAAAATAAATGCGTATTTGATAATGTATGAGAATATATGAGTGATTATAAAAAAATACGGAAATTGCATCCGCACCGTAAAATTCTTATTAAATGTTATATAATGCAATTCCTTTTGATATAATCTAATAAAAAATATCCTTAGAAGTATTTTTAAGAGACATTGTATTTTTAACACCACAAATTAAAGCAATTAAAAGACTTAAATTTCTGGTTGTCATTTTACTGGCATGTCACACTGTGATGCGTGCAAAGTAAAGGGCCTTCTGCTATACAGTATAAAAATCTTTTACCAGTTTTTTTTTATTTATAATTAATATTTGTACCTTATAAAACAAATTTATGAAGAAGGTAACAAATTCTGTATTTTATAAATAATTTTTCATAATTAAAATATGATTGTCACTGAAAGTGAATTTCATTTTCGTTCTTTATCAGGTATAAATATGGCGCTGTAGAGAAATTATTCTTATTTTTGGTCATAGTTCAAGTCATAGGTAGTAAAATCTTTTAGATATTTGACAACATATACCTACCAGCAGGATCTTTTAGATATTTATTTGAAAATAATGTGATTAATGTCCTTGTAAAAAATGAGTAGACCTTTTTTATGTCATTTTTCTGGATTCCATAAATTAACAAATAGAACGGAACATTACATAGAATTTGAGTTACTATATTGAAAATATGTTCCTTTAAACAAAACTAAAATGTTAGAACTAAAAATAAAAAAACAAGAATGTAAAAAAATGTTTTAGAATGAAACTGTTATATCTTGGCATATATAAGCTTAGAAATGACATAAAATTATATAAGAATTAATGCTTATTATTTAAGTTTTTCAAAATTTAGAAATTTTACGTGGAAAATCATTTATTCCTTAATAGAAAGTAAATTTACCTCTTAAAATTTTGATTTGTTTTAATGGATACTTTCAATATTTCAGATCATCAAAATCCGATATTTTGTGATAATCGCTATTACCGTAATTTCGGGTGTATAAGCCGCGGATCAAACATTTTTTTTTCGACCCAGAATTTTTTAAGAAACAAAAGTAACTAGTTAGATCGACGTAAATATTTGTCTTCAATCACTAAATAAGATTTCTGGGTCCAAAAAGAATTGTTTGATCCGCGGCTTATATACCCGAAATTACGGTAAGTTGTATTAAGTTGAATGTAAATTGCTAACATGGAAACATTTTTAAAGGATAACATATTAATTATAACATTCGTAATATGTTCATTTCTTCAAAATGTAAATAAACTGAAGTGATGATTTTCTAATGTCATCTATGACAGACAATCCTGAATTTTCATTTCAGTTATGAAGACACTGGAAATTTATATTATCAACCTACAAGCTTTGTTCGATTGTATATCTAGCCAACACTTGACTATTTGTGCCTTATAGCTTTGTTTTATCACTGTCCCATACTTTCCTGTAAGTGGGGAGATATGGGACACATTCTGAAACTAACAATTTCTTTAATTATAAAAAGTCATTTACATGTTATGTTTCTATATTGTTTAGTGAGATTAAAAAGTGTTTCCCCTTTTTGAAGTCGATAAATTGAATTTTTTGTTTTTCTGCCAAACAAAGTTGATTTCCTTACTTTTGGAAAAGTGTCCCATACCACCACAGTTTCCCCTAGTTAAATATCTGTATTATTGTTTAATATTGTTTAATACATTGATAAATAAAACAATAAGTCATAGAATTTATAGCCTGAAAATAGTTTTTTTTTCTACATTTTGCCTTTTTTTGCGTCTTTGAATTGATTATTTTTTTAAGGAGTGTTCAATAAACCAAATAAATTTTGACTTGCAATGACATATAATATAAATACAATTCTTTATAACATTTTATATTAGCATTATTTTATTTTGGTTCAATGTGCTCTCCTACCTATTAGAAAAAAAAAAATGTTTTGTGCGAGAATATAAAATGCACTGCTATCGGAACGCGTTCAGATTTGTTTTGCCGCACTCAAAAAATATTTAAGTTATTCAGATTTGAATGTTGGTTTTTAAAACTGCTATCGTAAATATTTATTAAAGAACTTACAAATAAATAATGTTTGGAAGTCCGTGTCATTGTTGTAAATCCTGGTGAAAAACAAATAGTGATTTTCGGATCTGTTCTAACAGAAAAGTTATATCGATATTTAGATGTTCTCAAAACTGTGCTATATAAAGTGTTTCTAAGTAATGCTCTAAATGTAGATCATATATATGTTTTATTCTTCTTTCTTTTTCTTCAAAAAAAGTAAAAAATGCAATAATATTGATTGTTTTCATTGTTTTTAGAAAAAAATTAACAATCTATCTTCCTCGCTGTCAAAGGAGATGTACGTTTAATAAAAGTTTTAATTTTCTACACTGGATACACCATACAAAAAAAGTTATAAACTTATTCCAAGGAGGAGGGGGGGGGGGCGTTACGAGTTGCGTGTACTACTGCATGTGAATATTCAATATTATGTACAGTTTACGAATGAAGCTATGCTGTTGACGCTAATCATTTGAAGGATAAAAAACACCAAAATAAACTGTAAAACGAAATCATTACATGCTATCAGCCAGCCTTTATTTTGTAAAAACAGCAAAAACAATCAATATTATTGTGTTTTTTTTTTGTTTTTTTTTAAGTAGAAAAAAATATTTTTTTCAGTTAACGATAAAAATCAACTATGAGTTCAATGATTAATACAATCTGCAATACTCTATGCACCCTGCAATGACTTGAAACTAGCATCAAATACACTTGATTTATAAATAAGTATGAGATTGGTGCGAGAACGGGACCCCACCCCCAAACCCCGGAAAGAGTTTTTAATTTTATTTTATATGTTGCAGCACACGTAGGAAGTTTAAACTCTTACAAGATATCGATCATATCTCGTAGAATTTTAATAAAAAAAATTAAGGTAGTCACTCAAATATTTTAATCGATTCTTAATTAAAATGTTCAATTAAAAAGAAGAAAAATTTTATAAAACGCGTACATTTGTTGAAAAAATTATCCAATATTCGTATAATAATATTATACATCCCTGTTTTTTTTTTCGTTGAAATTTGACTAGTTGTTTCGGCACAATGCGCCCTTTTTCAGTATGTTCATTAATCGTCATAATCCCCCATGGACTTGAGGTATAAGCTTGAAACTGGAAAAAAATGCATTTCTTTTTAAGGGCTATCGATTCATGTAGGACTCGACGTGGTTGACTCAAGGACATATTTTACTAACAAGGAAGGTCTCCATTGGGGGCATACTCAGAATTTTTTGAAAAAAATACGAATTAAACTACTCATGTAGGTAATAAAGGATCAGTGAAAATTAGCGGCGGAATTACATTATTAGATATGTAAAAAAATAAAATAATTTGGAATAATTGGCGTGAAAAGCTGAAAGCGACGCGGGATTTGGCGAGCAGTGCATTTCCTCGCCAAAAGCAGACGATTTTAACGAATCTGAAAATTGATTTTAATTGACTTCACTGTTAAAAATCTGCAGCATTTACTGCAACGTCACTCCACTACTTTTATAGAATATCTCTCTTCTGACCAATGAGAATGCTCCATAGCATGGTGAATTGACCGTGTCATACACTTAAAAATCTGCTGCATTTTGTTGCAACGCACTCCACCGCTTGTATATAATATCTCTATTCCAACCAATGAGAAAGCTCCATTTCACAGCCAAGTAACCGTTTTCTATACAAGCAAGGGAGTGCGTTGCAACAAAATGCAACAGATTTTTAACAGTGTATTTTTCAATTTGGAACAATTTTAATCAATTTAAATTGTGTTTTAAATGATAAAATATATTAATTTCATTTTGTTATAAGTACATATAAACGTATATGACAAAATTACACTTAAAGTAAAAATGCAAAACTAAAATTACTTAAACTAAACTTATTTAAATAAATTGAACATAGAAAGTTTTTTCTTTAAAAAGTATTCGAAGCGTAAAAGCGTATTTTTCAAAATTTCGTTTGTTCGCCAACCGGAGATAAATCGCCAAATAAACGAATTTTTTATTATTTTTTTACGAACGTTATAAGGAGGTTCCGCCGAAATTTTTTTATAAACATATATAACTATATGAGAAGAACATTCTGTAATTTTTTCAGATTTTTCTGAGTATGCCCGTATGGAGACCTTCCTTGTAAGTTCCCTTTGTGATCGAAGTTCCCACAATCGACAGCCAAAACCACTGCATACACAAGTTACTGATAAACATTTAGAGACCGAAAAATTGCTGATTTTTTTTCTTTGTTACGGGTACGGACAATCCGTTAATCTTGCGAAAGATTGAGAATACAAAACTGAAAGAGTTAAGAGCCTACACTAGTCACTCAAAAAGACCCGAATGATAATGTTAAGTCTATGGAGGCATTATTTTCAAATATCTCGCTCAAATTTTAATATTTCTATGATTTTTTTTGCTGGGTAGCTGAGGACGAACTATAACCGGGCTAGTTTTTTAGCTCACAGGCTATCATAGCCAGTGCCCGTCCGTTCTATTTGTACGTTCGTGCGTAACGCGATAACTCATGATAAAAATATCGGATCCACTTGAAATTTTGTATATAGGTATATCCTAATAAGGCGCTTCCCTGATTAGTTTTTGGTGTTCATTCGATATGTATAAGGGGGGGAACGGGGGGCTCATGCCCCCCCTTATTTGATATAAACGGGATTTTCATGCAGAATTAACAGTTTTTGTTCAAAATTTAGATATGGGATCATTCTGATGAGGCGATACCGTGGCTGTTATTAGGTGTTCATTGAATAAGTATAAACAGGGGGAACGGGGGGCTCATTCCCCTCCCCTTAATTGATATAAACGGGATTTTCATGCAGAATTAACAGTTTTCGTTCAAAATTTAGATATAGGATCATTCTGATGAGGCGAGTCCGTGGCTGTTATTAGGTGTTCATTGAATAAGTATAAACAGGGGGAACGGGGGTTCTAATGCCCCTCCCCTTAACTTGCATAAATGGATTTTTCAATCAGAACTATCAGATTTCGTTCAAATATCTGAATAGTTTTGGAAGTTTAATAGTTAAGTATAAAAGAGGGGAATAACTCCTCTTAAATTATATAAATGCTAAATGGGCTTTTATTAAGAATTATCCGATTTGCTCTGAATTTTGGATATAGATTTTTTAATATGATAAAGCATGTATTTGATAGTTTAGGAGGTTCAATGATTAAGTATAAAAAAGGAGAAAGCGGAGAGCTGTTTCCCCTTCTTAATTTTTTTTTCGAACGGAATTAACGAAAATACAAGGCTGTAATGTACAATTAGTATGCGTAGCCTGTGAGCTCAATGCCATCAGTTTAACCGGGCAATATTCTTTTTATTACTTTTTTAGCTCACAGGCTATCATAGCCTGTTTGTTTGTATTTATGTCGGCCAATTATCTACACTGTGGGATATAGGCCCTAAGGGGTGGGACGCCCTCCGTGGGGGTCTTTCTAAGGGAACCTAACCCGTATTTACGCAAGGTTCGAAGAAAACCACGGAAAACTCCGAATGGTTAGGCCGACGGTCGCGATTGGGTTCGAACCCAGCACCTACCATCTACCAGTTTGGAGGTCAGAACATCGCGGCCACTGGTGGGGCAAGAGCTTATGTGCCCGTCCGTTCTGTATGTACGTGCGTAACGCGATAACTCATGATAAAAAGATCCGATCCACATAAAATTTTGTACATGAGTATATCTCGATAAGGCGCTTCCCTGATTAGTTTTTGGAGTTCATTCGATATGTATAACAGGGGAAAGGGGGTCGTGACCCTCCCTTTAATTGATATAAATGGGTTTTTCATGCAGAATTATCAGTTTTAGATATAGGATTATTCTGGTTGGGCGCCTCCGTGATTGGTATTACGTTTTCATTGAATAAATATATACAGGGAGAACGGGGGTTTTAATGCCCCTCCCTTTAATTTATATAAATGGGTTTTTCATGCAGAATTATCAGATTTCGTTCAAATCTCTAAATAGTTTTGGAAGTTTAATGGTTAAGTTTAAAAAAGGAAGATTACTCCTCTTAAATTATATAAATGTGTTTTTATCAAGAATTTTCCGATTTGCTCTAAATTTTGGATATAGATTTTTTATATGATAAAGTATGTCCTTGATTAATTTAGGGGTTCAATAATTAAATATAAAAGGGGAAAGGGAAGTTGTATCCCCTCCTTTAATTTTTTTTCCGAACGGAATTAACCCTTGAAAATATAAAACTGTATTGTACAATTAGTATGCGTAGCCTTTGAGCTCAATGCCCTCAGTTTAACTGGGCAGTATTCTTTTTATTATTTCAATTATTGATTTTTCGATACATTATAAGGAGAGTAGCTCTTTGCACTCCAGAAGTACCTCTCATACACCACAAGTGTTGACAAGTGTTCCGCGTGAACCAAGGCTCCAAATTATCTCGGAACTAGTATTTAAAAATTTTATTCTCCGTATCTATTGGCAGAATTATCTAGTATTAAACATGGCAAAATCAACTCTAAGAAATTAGTGGAGTTCAGGGCATTTGAAATCCTGTTGTACATGAGTCATCTGGCAACACTACACTGTAAAAAAAACGGACGATTTTACGGAAGTATTACTGGTAATCTGGACGCCAGTACTATTTACTGTTTTTTAACGGAAAATTTTCCGTAAATATTCCGTTTTTTGCGAGTTTTTACCGGAATTTAAGGAAATTTTTCCGTTAAAAAACAGTAAATAGTACTGGCGTCTAGATTACCAGTAATACTTCCGTAAAATCGTCCGTTATTTTTTACAGTGTAGAAGTGAGAGAGAGTCATCTTTCGAAGGTAAAAGATTAATAATATTGTAATTTTTAGGCTTAATGTTGTCAATAGAAATATTACAAAATAATACATTTTTACTATGAAATTCTTAAGAAGCTCCTGCAACGATTCCATAAAATAATCATAGCTCCTGGTATTTGCACCTTCAGTTTTTCACGTTAATTTTTGCATTATCTTTTCCCTTTCTATAGATATTCATATATGTATACATACGTATTTATAATTGATTACTTTTTCTGATATCCCTCCTATTCCTTTCAGACGAAACACGCTCCTAATCAAGTCAACTCCTAATCAGAACAATTAAATGTAATAATATGAGTACTCTGATATATTTTTTTCTGTATTACAATGTCAAACGTTTACTACAATAACAATGCAATAACTGTATGATATTAATTTTTGCAAAAGATTTTAATTATCAAAGTGTTAAAAAACACAGAATTAAGTAAGTCTTTTTAACATAATATAAATTTTTTAAAATTTTAATAGTTACACCTATACTTTCGATGCTCTTTTTCTAGTTTTTATAAATGCATTTTAATTCAAACATTGTAAGAATAGCCGCCTAATAAAAGATAAAAATATTTTATATATTATTAGGTGGTGTTATTTATATATCTTAAAGTTATTATTTTGAGCTGCATTTTCATGTAGGAAAGAGGGCGATATTTTGAAATTTTTTAATGGCTTAATTTGGAAATATGTAGGATTAAGTAACAAAATAGTTTAATAATGCATCGTAGTGACGGTTTAGTGGAAATTCTTCCTTAATCTATTAATTATTATTATATTGAATTATTATTATTATTATTATTATTATTAAATCACATACAAATTTTCCTTGCCAACCAACCGCTCCGTATTTTAAATTCTTTATTTCTTATGAAAAAAAGGAATGTCCTATAGTTAAATAAATAATGTTATCTACGAAGTTTGGCGTCTTTGTTATTGACTTAGCTTAATGTTAAGATTATCAAGCAGAGAATCAAGAGTTATGATTTCATAAAATAAACACTTTTAAATTTACACACAAAAAAATCTTTACGAATAAAACAATTATGATCTAGGCTACAGAAAACTCTTATTTTCATCAATCATAAATCATAAAACTTAACTATGTGAACAAACAAATATACATAGACAACGTTATTATCTTTAATAATTACTTAATAATATGTAATTTACAATATGTTTTATTTATAATGTTCACATGAATTTTAACAATATATATTTCATCTCAATAATCAATATAGGGTAATTTGATGTGAAATGCCGTGTTATACAAGATGCCATATCACGAAGTTTTCCTATACGCAAGCGCAGTAGGGAAATTCCTCGTCGCGGAATTGTAAGAAAAAGAGTTCCCTGTTGATACATTAATTTCCGTTTGCGTTCTTTGTACAAATTTTTTAGTTTTGCTTTTTTATTGCTATTTCGTCTTATAACTTTTGGTAATTGTACAAAATTTTTACGTGAGTTCTCTATTTGCCTATATAAGTCTACGTTTAAATACCAGAGAAATACATTTTATGTATTTAGACAGTATTGGTGTCTGCTTTTTCTGCAAAACATAAATGGTCGTCGGATCCCGCTTCTTCACGTCCGTGGAGGATCGGAATCATGTCGTTGGCCAACTTCCTTGGGGTAAGATGCTGAAATGCAAGTGTTTAGGAAAACAAAATTTTTGATGCTTTCTATTATATCTCTTATTTGAAATATGTTTTTTTAATCAAACATAAGAGTGCAAACTTTAATATGAAATTAATGAATAACAAAAAAAAATAAATAAATAAAAAAAAAAAATAAACAGGCGATTTTTAAAACAATTGAATAAAAAACTAAGCCATCTTCAACCAATTTACTCTATTAACCCTTACCTACTGTGACAAAAATTGTCGCATAACTACTGTGAGAGGTCTGTCAGACCGCTTAATCTAAAGATGAATAAAATGTTAAATTAACTCTCAGAATACTATTTTTGTATTAAATTTTATATACAGGACTATTATAAATAAAAATCAGTTATTCAAGAATCTCTAGAGATAATAATAGGGCTCCAAAGGAAAAAAAAATGACCAGTATCTATAGTTAAACTAAAAATTACGAATTAAACACCAAAAATTGAAAACTCAACGGTCTGTGAGATCGCTATCAGTAGTTAAGGGTTAAAACGATTTTTTAAAGGGATTTCCTCATTTTTATATTTTATTGAATTAGCATGCAATAGTTTAACATAATCAGCATAATCCCGAAATATGAATTATATTTTCACATTAAAACAACTCCAGATAATTATCACACACCATATTTCATTATTTTAGCATCTCATATTCATATTTGTTTCTTTTTCAAGAAGAATTGTTTTTAATAAACGATGTATTTTAATAATTATTTTCCAAATTCAGGATACAAATACACACATACACGTACGAATATTCAATTTTAACATCAATCCAGATGAAAAAAAAAAAAAAAAAAAAAAAAAAAAACACTTGATTAAACTAGCTAATATTTTTCAAAGTAAATTGAATTTAGTCTGATAGGATTGCTGATGATTTTTTAATCTAAATAAAAACAAAATTTTAGATGAGAAGGCTTATGAAGAATCATCTTAATCAAAATATTAAAAAATGAAGTGAAGTATATGCGTCGAAGTATTTAGATATTGTTCAATCTTCCACTTAGAAAAACCGTCTTTTAAAGTGAAGGGGCTGTAATTAAATAAGTAAGAAAAGAGTATTTAACGGGGAAAAAAGTGTCTCTACTCTAATCGGATATTTTTCAAGCTGAGTTTCCTCTGGCTCTCGTGGCTTTGCTGTGCATTCTAAGATCTCGTAATAATTATGTGTGTGATGCTGAATCAAGCACAGGCGAGGCAGATTACAATGGACTGAGATAGCGAACTAATTTACAACATATCTAAAGAAATGAGATGCAAAATAGGATTTAGGTGCAGAAAATCCTCTCCAAAATGCAATCATTAGGACTCACCTTCTAAAAGCTGTTTTATGTTGGAACTTAATTGATATTTATGCATAGCGCACAAGATTTCTTTTCAGACTGAGCTATTCCCTTTGAAAGAGATCCTTTCTGTGTGCAAAAACGTTAACAGACGAAAAATGAATTCGAACCAAATGCCAAGATTTAGAAACGACTAAAGGAAATGTCGCCACTTAATTTACTTGTAGGATGTTTTTGATGAATTTTTCATGAAAGTATTTATCCTAAGGAAAGTCACAGTGCTTGATTTCTCTTTTATTATACTAATTCCGAATAATAACTATTTATTCGAATTTTTGTTGAACACACAAATAAAGAGTAAATAATTTTTCTATAAATATTCCGAAAATTTATATAAAAAAATAGATGCTAATCTTTCTGTTTGCTTTTAAATTAATCCTCAAGTTGTACTAACTTTGTGATAATTCTCATAATTTTTTCTCTTCTCCTTAGAGTGTCTTTTAAGCCTCGGAAAGGGGCGGTGAAAACATAAAAGTCTAATAACGTTTTTCTCTGTTATGAATATTCATAGAATTATTATTATCCGAAACATAACTGTAAAGCTTTTTAAAATTTATGCAATTACCGTTGTTTGTAAATGAAAGCAACGAGTTTCGATTAAATTTAATAATGCATATGAATATAAAAGTTAATATAAAAATGATTCAGAAATATTTTTTAAGAGAATAATTATGCACAAAACAAGCTAAAAATTAGTAGTTGCTTTAGATACTTTAAGAATTTGAATTTATTTTAAGATGAAATTTAGAATACTCAATGCGCATCTAATGTTTTTAACAATAAAACGAAAACATTTTTTTTTTAGAGTATAATTCAAAAGACTGTTTGGAAGCACTTGAAGTATATATATTTGAGAACAAACTTTTATCAGATTATGGATATCATTCTAATAAGTTTCTGAAATTTTTATTCAGTGATAAATATACGAAGTGAATAATTTGAAAGAAAAAAAAATGCAAACGTTGTTTACTCGATGTTAAAAAAACAGAGATTTCATTTCTCACTGTTTTCGTTTTGTGGATATTTTTTTATTAAATATTTCAAAATAACAATTTAATTTTAAACAGCAAAAATTTTCGATTCTCTAAGGGCAGTTAGATTCCTTCTTTAATAGTCAGTAAAAATAAACCGAATAAAAAAATTCTTTTTCAACGCTGAGTTTATGCAGAATTTTACATTAGTGTCTGACTGGCAGAGAAGTTTTCAGTATTTCTAGACGCATACGGTTTTTTGGGGTATCTTTTTTTCTGGATAATGTTTTCTTTTTCCTTTTTAATTTCTTTGTATTTCTCACGACCATTTATAATCTTTTTGGTCATGTATTCAATTTATACATGTGATTTCCTATTATTTTTACTTTGCTCAAATTCAAATTTACGTTATATACTATTTTAAACTAATATAGTTTTCTAAAATGTAGGAATAGATAAAATATTTTTTCCTTTCAAGAAACAGATGTAATAATAATAATATTAATTCTGTTTAATGCTGAAGAAATACTGTTTTTTTATTTTTTGGATACTTTTTGTAGTTATTATTATACGGTTTTTTCTTTTAAAGTTTTGTTGTATTCATGATGAAATATTGCTATTTAAAAGTCTATAGTTTAAAACGATTAATTTTTTTAAATGATAAATGAACTGTAAAGGAATTCTGTCAGTATTATATGCACATATAATTTTGCATTGTTACTTTGGTAAATTATTACTCTGTTTCCATTTTTTATACCGTTTGGCATAGACCAATATTTGAGAGACATTATTGAAGAAAAAAAATGATTTAAACAATCACAATTTTATTTTATGTGTCTCTTTACTTTTCATTCTCTTTTAGTAAAACATTTTGCAATTCAGTGGAATTAAGGAGATTTGGTTTATTTTATGTCGGCCGATTATCTATTCGAGGGATATAGGCCCAGGGAGGTGCCCTTTGTGGTGATCTTTCTAAGGGAACCTCACCCATATTTGCGCAAGGTTCGAAAAAAACCCACGAAAACTCCAAACGATTAGGCCGACGGCGAACTGGATTCGAACTCAGCACCTGTCGTCTACCTGTTGAGAAGTCAGAATCTGTATTAAGAAGAACAATCACCAATTGGCTGAATAATTAAAAAATAGAAAGAAAAGAAAAGAAAAAAAAGAAAGAGAAACTAACAGTTTACTTGCTCGTTACACAAAACGGTTCGTTTTAATTCTGAATAAAGTGATGCATTAATTAACGGGTAGTAATAAACAATATTAATATAATAATGCTTATATTGATTATATACATTAGTCAATATTGGCAATATATCGAGCATGAAATTGTGCCTCCATATAATATTGGGAAGAAATATTTTGCCATTTCATTGCCACTATTTCCAAAATGTTGTCTTTTCATTACGAACATTTCTAATTTCAATTGATGACGAGTTGTTCTTACACTCAAGATAACATTACGCAGGCGATCAGCAGTTTTTCTGCAAGCCAATCTAACATGCGATAAACACAAGATCCAATCCGCCTGACTAAGCGGAACTTGATTCCCAATACCACTCGAAACACGCACAATCAACTACTCAAAGTGCGAGATCAATTGCACAGGTACAAAGACTGACCCACAGCCCTCCCTCCCTTTTTGCAACTCAACAGATACCTATCTCACGTTCTAAAAATAGATAGTCACGTGGTCAGCAAGCTCTGAGGCGGGTCACGTGATCAGCAGGCTGAAAAATTGGACGCGGTCTACGCAGGCGTGACGTCATTCTGGACGTTTCAAAGGTCAACTCTGATAAAATCTGGGCGTTTCAAAGGTCATCTGGACGTCGGACGTCTTCCAACTAAGGTAATACTAACAAGGAAGGTCTCCATTGGGGGCATACTCAGAATTTTTTGAAAAAAAATACGAATTAAACTACTCATGTAGGTAATAAAGGATCAGTGAAAATTAGCGGCGGAATTACATTATTAGATATGTAAAAAAATAAAATAGTTTGGAATAATTGGCGTGAAAAGCTGAAAGCGACGCGGGATTTGGCGAGCAGTGCATTTCCTAGCCAAAAGCAGACGATTTTAACGAATCTGAAAATTGATTTTAATTGACTTCACTGTTAAAAATCTCCAGCATTTACTGCAACGTCACTCCACTACTTTCATGGAATATCTCTCTTCTGACCAATGAGAATGCTCCGTAGCACGGTGAATTGACCGTTTTCTATAAAAGCGGTGGAGTGACGCTGCAGAAAATGGTACAGATTTTTAGCGGTGTTGTAGCTTGTGCAACACTGTTAAAAATCTGCTGCATTTTGCTGCAACGCACTCCACCGCTTGTATATAATATCTCTATTCCAACCAATGAGAAAGCTCCATTTCACGGCCAAGTAACCGTTTTCTATACAAGCAAGGGAGTGCTTTGCAACAAAATGCAGCAGATTTTTAACAGTGTATTTTTCAATTTGGAACAATTTTAATCAATTTAAATTGTGTTTTAAATGATAAAATATATTAATTTCATTTTGTTATAAGTACATATAAACGTATATGACAAAATTACACTTAAAGTAAAGTAAAAATGCAAAACTAAAATTACTTAAACTTATTTAAATAAATTGAACATAGAAAGTTTTTTCTTTAAAAAGTATTCGAAGCGTAAAATCGTATTTTTCAAAATTTCGTTTTTTCGCCAACCGGAGATAAATCGACAAATAAATGAATATTTTATTATTTTTTTATGGACGTTACAAGGAGATTCCGCCGAAATTTTTTTTATAAACATATATAACTATATGAGAAGAACATTCTGTAATTTTTTCAGATTTTTCTGAGTGTGCCCGTATGGAGACCTTCCTTGTAAGCTTAGTTGGAAGAGAGGTCCAAGCCCCTATCTGATTTTCTATACGTCCAAGATGGCGGACGTCCAAGATGGCGGCCATGATGAGGTGCGACCGGGTCTCGGATATTAAATCCAAGATGGCGGACGTCCAAGATGGCGGCCATTTCACTTGGGTCGACCAGGGGGTCCAAGAACCAAAATGGCGGACGTCCAAAAGAAACAAAATGGCGGACGTCTATTATCTAAAAAGCATAATTAAAGCCATTTATTGGGTCGACCTGGGGGTCCAAGAAACAAAATGGCGGACGTCCTAAAGAAACAAAATGGCGTCCAAAATCTGAAAATAAAGCCTGAAAATTAAAATTTTTTGTTAATGAAATAAACAAACAAACAAATTTTAAGTTTTAAAGTGCTAGTGCACGTATTTATTTAAAATAGAATCAAAATAAATATATAAAATATGTACAAAGTATTTACAATAGAAGGCTGTATAAACATATTTTTTTTCCGGAAAAAAGCAGGCTTGTAAAAAGCAGGCTTGTAAAAAGCAGGCTTGTGTCGCATGTAAGGGTGGTGCGACTAGTTTAAATTTTTAATCTAGCAGGCATATAAAAAAATTTACACGTTACCCTTTGCGAGCGCACCTCATCTCCAAGGCTATTTTGGACGCTTAGGGCTCGGTTCAAACTCATCGCCGCTGTCCAAAACATCACACGAGTCCGGCCAAAACGAGCAACCAGGCTGCGGAATACACACACTGGAAACAGGAACTGGGAATCAGTCTTTGTACCTGTGCAATTGATCTCGCACTTTGAGTAGTTGATTGTGCGTGTTTCGAGTGGTATTGGAATCAAGTTCCGCTTAGTCAGGCGGATTGGATCTTGTGTTTATCGCATGTTAGATTGGCTTGCAGAAAAACTGCTGATCGCCTGCGTAATGTTATCTTGAGTGTAATGATAACACCCTGTATATAATGCTGCATCCAAAGCATCTAAATTCAGAGGAGTTTTGTGATTTGGAAGCAGCATGATGATGAGTTCCAGGTGGGTATTTCACTCTAATGTTAACCCTACAGAGCCCAGTTTTGACCCTGCGAAGATTGATTATTTGCTTTACAATTATGATTATACAGAAAACGGGGCTTGTTACATTACGGGGTTTGTGATATTCAAGCATCCTTGTGACCTAATGTACTGTAAAGCCTGGTACAACCAAGCAGTTTTTGATAAAGCTTGCTATAACAGTGATCTTTACTGCACGCTACTGAAAGAAGACCATGTATTTGTGGAATTCGGAGCGATAAACGACCATACAGATGCCTATTTGTCGGAACTTTTCAGTAGCTTATCGATTGATGACTGAAAATAATTTTTAAAAAATGACGCAGTTATTTCTTAAAAAAAATCATGATTTGCTAAAATCATTTATAAATTTGTTAAAATTTATGCAATTGGTTCGCTTTTTAGTATAAAAATGCACAAAATGCCTGCATTAAATCAAGAACCAATTTTTCAGCCTGCTGATCACGTTTACTAAAAATCACTAAAAATTTGACCCTGTATATATGTTTTTTTTTGTTATATGTACCTCATTTCCAGGCTTCTCGTACACTTAAAGCCCACTGTTGTGTTATTTTTCCTGCACGAATGCTTCAGCAAGTACGAGCACAGTGATGTTACACTATTTCAAAATGCCTGCATTGCTATAATGACATATAACAAAGGTGGAGGTGGGATGCGGTGGTGGTATTCCCAGTTCCTGTTTCCAGTGTGTGTATTCCGCAGCCTGGTTGCTCGTTTTGGCCGGACTCGTGTGATGTTTTGGACAGCGGCGATGAGTTTGAACCGAGCCCTAAGCGTCCAAAATAGCCTTGGAGATGAAGTGCGCTCGCAAAGGGTAACGTGTAAATTTTTTTATATGCCTGCTAGATTAAAAATTTAAACTAGTCGCACCACCCTTACATGCGACACAAGCCTGCTTTTTTCCGGAAAAAAAATATGTTTATACAGCCTTCTATTGTAAATACTTTGTACATATTTTATATATTTATTGTGATTCTATTTTAAATAAATACGTGCACTAGCACTTTAAAACTTAAAATTTGTTTGTTTGTTTATTTCATTAACAAAAAATTTTAATTTTCAGGCTTTATTTTCAGATTTTGGACGCCATTTTGTTTCTTTAGGACGTCCGCCATTTTGGACGATCGCCTTACGCAGGCGATCAGCAGTTTTTCTGCAAGCCAATCTAACATGCGATAAACACAAGATCCAATCCGCCTGACTAAGCGGAACTTGATTCCAATACCACTCGAAACACGCACAATCAACTACTCAAAGTGCGAGATCAATTGCACAGGTACAAAGACTGACCCACAGCCCTCCCTCCCTTTTTGCAACTCAACAGATACCTATCTCACATTCTAAAAATAGATAGTCACGTGGTCAGCAAGCTCTGAGGCGGGTCACGTGATCAGCAGGCTGAAAAATTGGACGCGGTCTACGCAGGCGTGACGTCATTCTGGACGTTTCAAAGGTCAACTCTGATAAAATCTGGACGTTTCAAAGGTCATCTGGACGTCGGACGTCTTCCAACTAAGGTAATACTAAGCTTAGTTGGAAGAGAGGTCCAAGCCCCTATCAGATTTTCTATACGTCCAAGATGGCGGCCATGATGAGGTGCGACCGGGTCTCGGATATTAAATCCAAGATGGCGGACGTCCAAGATGGCGGCCATTTCACTTGGGTCGACCAGGGGGTCAAAGAACCAAAATAGCGGACGTCCAAAAGAAACAAAATGGAGGACGTCCATTATCTAAAAAGCATAATTAAAGCCATTTATTGGGTCGACCTGGGGGTCCAAGAAACAAAATGGCGGACGTCCTAAAGAAACAAAATGGCGTCCAAAATCTGAAAATAAAGCCTGAAAATTAAAATTTTTTGTTAATGAAATAAACAAACAAACAAATTTTAAGTTTTAAAGTGCTAGTGCACGTATTTATTTAAAATAGAATCACAATAAATATATAAAATATGGCAAAGTATTTACAATAGAAGGCTGTATAAACATATTTTTTTTCCGGAAAAAAGCAGGCTTGTAAAAAGCAGGCTTGTGTCGCATGTAAGGGTGGTGCGACTAGTTTAAATTTTTAATCTAGCAGGCATATAAAAAAATTTACACGTTACCCTTTGCGAGCGCACCTTATCTCCAAGGCTATTTTGGACGCTTAGGGCTCGGTTCAAACTCATCGCCGCTGTCCAAAACATCACACGAGTCCGGCCAAAACGAGCAACCAGGCTGCGGAATACACACACTGGAAACAGGAACTGGGAATATACCTCGTTATGGTACAGTGAGCAGTGGTTTAAATAACCCATTGGTTCGTCGTCTGAATCGCATCCGTATAAGTGTGAAGGATTGCGACATTTTCAAGCTTAAATACAGCTTCAAAGAGGAACAGGTTTTTGGTTCCGAGAACGTACTAAAGTTTAGCAGTGCAGTTATTCCTAGTGCTTGCAAGAATGCGTTTTTCCGGAATAACCTGCAGCGCTACAGATACGTGAAATTCAATTCCTTCTCGTATTCTGTGTACATCGAATGCCTCAATTGGACGCTTACAGGCCAGTATAAAGTCGGTACAAGGACAGAGCCCTACCACTATCCTATTGGATTTATCCAAGGCTTTCAAGGGACCCCGTTCTTTCTGAACTGGGATTTGGATAATAAGTATGTTCCTGCAACACCTAGTGATGACCGTTTATCTAGTGATCCTCATTCAAAAACTATTGTTGTGTCTTAGAAAAGACCAAAAGTTTTTCGTTATAATGTGCCTGCTATGGTTAGCCGCTATCTTGACTGTGCTAAAGTACTTAACGTATCTACGGAGAAAGACGTAGGAGCGTTTTTGGAGGAATGCTGTGGCCAAGGCAATTTTCGAACTCCGAACAATTGGTTCGGTTCGTTGCGAGATTTGTTTTCCAAGGATGACAAGAAACAAATTGCCCAGATTGCTGAAGACTTGTCTGTTCAATTTAATTTGTGTGTAACATGTCATGTAGACTGTACATTTAAAGGCTACAAATATGTTTAAAATGAAAAAATTTGAACTATTTTGTATTTTTCATTTTTTTTATAAAATAAATCCGTGGTCTAGCACTTTGAAACGAAAATATGTCTTTTTTATTGTGTTTACACTAATTTTTTGTTTTAGCCTGCTTTAAAAAAAAATACCTACCTAAAATGACCTTTGTACCGACGCCATCTTGGACGTCCGCCATTTTGTTTCTTTGACCCCAGGACGACCCATGTTTAACTGGCCACCATCTTGGACGTCCGCCATCTTGGATTTAATATCCGAGACCCGGCCGATCCTTATCTTGGCCGCCATCTTTGACGTCCGCCATCTTGGACGTATAGAAAATCTGATAGGGGCTTGGACCTCTCTTCCAACTAAGCTTAGTATTACCTTAGTTGGAAGACGTCCGACGTCCAGATGACCTTTGAAACGTCCAGATTTTATCAGAGTTGACCTTTGAAACGTCCAGAATGACGTCACGCCTGCGTAGACCGCGTCCAATTTTTCAGCCTGCTGATCACGTGACCCGCCTCAGAGCTTGCTGACCACGTGACTATCTATTTTTAGAACGTGAGATAGGTATCTGTTGAGTTGCAAAAAGGGAGGGAGGGCTGTGGGTCAGTCTTTGTACCTGTGCAATTGATCTCGCACTTTGAGTAGTTGATTGTGCGTGTTTCGACTCAACTGGAAGGGGTTGGGATTCGACCATGGGGATTCTATTATAAGAGAAAGCAAGATTTGTATATATTTAGGAATTGTCAATATTCAATTTATTGTTAATAATAAATATTATTATTATAGAAATATATTCATAGAAAATGTGCATGGGCGTTACATTAGGGCTTTTACAAAGTAAGGTTTGCTGGGGTAACTGGAACCACGAGTTAATTGGGCCATAGGCTGTTTTATAAAAACCCTTCCATGACTTTTAAGTTTCAGCTTTTATCACCATTGCATCCCCATCTGTAGTTCTTAAAACAAAGTATGTCAAATCAATCATAGCTCAGTCATCACTGTGATACGTTACCGAAAATTCAGGCTTCTTTTTTTAAAAAACAGCGTCAACTTGATTGAACTTCCTCGATTTTTTACCAAACTACGGGAAGTTTTTTTTTAGGTAGATTTCGTATGAAATATAATAGTACTATATTTCATAGAGTTTATAACACACTAACTTTTAATGGAAAATCGATGGCAACTTGTATTTCCACTTTTTTTTGGCATAGGGAACTTAAATATACTATAAATGTATGGTGCTGCTATTGAACTTTTAAAAGTAAAGTGATCGATCCTTATGACAAAACAAATCATATAGAATTATAAAAAAATTGTAAACTAAAATGGTGTTTTCCCTCCCCTTCACCTTGGATTAATTAGAACTGAAATTACATCTGCCGTTTTGATTTTATTTTACTTATTATACGTAGCGTAGGTATAAAAAAAATTCTTAACAATGGATATAACATTACTTCTAACTGATACAAGAAAAATTAAACATCTCATATTAACTCTAAGAAAGATTTTGATAATTTTTCCATCTGCATTTTATGATGGTATAACAACAGAATAAAAATGAACCCAACTTTTAAGATTTTTTCAGCAATACAGTAATTTTATCAGGTAATTCAGTTTAATATTTCATAAAATTTAGAAATATTGTTTAAAATTCATTTTGTATGATTAATTAGTGAAACATGAAATATTGAAAAGTTAAATTAACCAAAGAAGAAAAAAAGGTGTATTATTTAGGTGTACCACAAACAGTAATTTATGAGTTTCATTACTTTTTATTTTTTATGATACTTTTACATGCATATTTTGGATTTAATAATAATTGGTTTAAATTACAGTGGGATTATTAAAAATGTAGAATTTCCAAACAAGTTTTTGGGCTACTTTTATTCCTTTACATGACCGATTGACTGGCTGATATATGCGGAAAATAATCTAATATGAAAAATTAGAAAAACAATTTTAGAGCAATCTGACCTCTCATTTATGTATTTTCTGCTTAATTATCTATCTAATAAACCATGTATAACAGATGTAGGCATTTATTATTTGACTCAAATATATAGATATGATCGACAACGCTTGAAAGACGAAACTGCTAATAGACGGGATGAACCCATCTGTGAGTGCTTAGGAATTGTAGTCATTTATCAGATGGTACGAACCGCTTATTATCTAATATAAATGCAATTTATCACATTTTTCAGGGGCAGATACCCTACTGTGGGATGCGAGAACCGTGGGTAGTAAGAACCCCTTAACCTCACACAAATTTTTGGGAAGGGCGCGTGGCACGCACGCGCGTGAGGGGATACTGGAACATGAATTACTTTTTGGCAGCATCCTTTCAATGAAAAACGGCGAGGAAATTGAGTTACATAGGGAGATAAGGCGAAGCAATTGGAACTTTAAAAAGTGACTGAAGAATTCATGACAGTTTAATCAGTTTCAAAATCATATCTGTTGCATCGACTGTTTCATGGAAATGTTGTTAGCTGACAAAGGATAATATTTATATAATCTACAAAAGGAAACGTTTATAATGCACATAAATTAAAGGAAAGCATTTTGCTTAAAACGCATGTCTGAATAATAAGCTGGAATCATATTTCGGTTAGAATATGCAGTACAATACAGGTATTTTAAACTCTGTGTTGACATATTTTACAGCATCGAATTTTTTTAAAACTATTTTTATTCAATAAATTAATAATTTTTTAGGCTTTTTATGACATGGAAAAGGAAAATACTGCTATTTCAACAATCTAAATTGTCTTGCAAACTTTATGATCAGTATGTTTGTTTTATAAGGGTTTCAAATTAAACTTTAACTAGTAAATCTGCAGATCAGGAAACTCAACGTCAGCTCCTCAAATAACTACTTTTTACCAAACTTTGTGAAATATTTAATTTTATACAAACAGCAATTGAAGGTTTTCAAACAACATAAATATATGTAGGAATAAACAAGTCGGAAATTGTATGTCAAACCTATCAAATGAGGTGCGTTCTTACTATAATGAAGTTTTAAAAATATTCATATCTTGGTGTAAGAGCTGCTGCATTCTTATTGAAAAATGCTTGAATACAAAACTTATAACAATTTTATGCATTAAATTCAGTAATACAGGGACAATATTATTACTTTTTAAATGGGGAATAAACACCATGACTACCTAGATCAATATTTATCATGAGATATGGCTGAATTATTTATAAATGATAGGATTTGATAGATTGGAGAAAACTTTTATTAAGTAATGATTGGATTTTTATAAAATTTAAAATGATTCAACAAAATTTTGCAACCATTTTATGTATTTAATTTCATATCATTCAGTTTGGTAATTTTTGCGCTCTTATATGCAGACAGAAGCACAAACAAATGGATAGACCAGACGACGACTATAAATGCTAGATTGCTGTATAATTATCATATTTTTTTCATGAACCATAATGAAACAGAATTATTTTGAGTATCTCTGTAAATAAACAATAATTTTTACGCACTTTATTTTCAGTACCGAACATGGCATAGTAAACCTCAATAACGCTGATCAATTCCGGATTAATCCAACTATATTAATGCAAGTTCGAGTTCGGAAAGACACACAAACAAATATAACTCATAAACACTTCTTAACTATTTTGCAATGTTTTAAAAACGCATGACATATTTAAATTTCACTTTCACCAAATTATACCAACAAATGGAATCATACTTGAATACTCTTATACAACTCTGTATTTTTCCTACCATCTTTATTTACACGCTACTAATAAGCTGTTATTTAATTACAAGCTATAATTTGAATAAGATTTACAGGCTTAAATCTACAGAAATCACTCTTCCAGAGGTAATCATCCATAGAAGGCCTTGTATCCAATTCTTTGCGTGGCCTGTTATATTGTTTTATCTACATTGTACAAAGATATCTTAGTGTACTAAATGCAATTCAGTGTAAAAATGCACATTTTTAAGAAAAAAAACCTATTTTAAAATATTTTTAAAACCCAATTTATTATCCTTCAAATTATTTTGTATAATCCTGTATATGATTAATAACATTTATATATATAATGTAATATGAAAAAATTTAGTTAAAAAGCTCATATCAAAACTAAAATTGAGCTTCCAGCAATCATCGCTTATACACTATATGGCCATTGATTATTGGACACTTGCGATTTAGACATTTTGTTAAATATCTAGAAAAATACATGAGGAATCATCTCGAAACTCTTTGTGTATAAATATAATAGTATAAGTCATACATCTTCGAGAAGATTTTTTCCCGAAACTCCATAGGGGACCGTCAACAAATTAAAAAAGAATGAATATCTTTTGAATAACCCTGTCAAAACTAATGTAGCAAAAGCGCTCAAACTCTAGATTATGATTGAATGCCTTATTGTAATACGCCTTGTTCATTTTTATGCAAATAGCATGCATACTCGCAGAGTAATTAAGGTTTTTATAAAAATGGTCCCAAATTTTTCCAAGTTTTTTCCTTATAATTTTCAGAGTTCTTAATATAAAATAATATTTTTTTTTTCAGAAAATATGATAAACAACAATGCACACAGTACCCTGTAATCAGAATTAAAAAATAATGAAAATTGTATACAAAATGAGTTGGTTTAAATATAATTTTTTACTGCGCATGCGTCAACGATATCAAAATTTCATTTGCATATTATGTTAGCTAAATGTATAGAGCAACTTTTTTGAAAGTCACAAAATCATAACTTGAAAATTCTAAAAATAATCGTCAATTCAATAAGTTGAAAATCCGTTATTCTCAAAATGAAGTTAAAACAAGAGGGGTTGTATCCATATATTCACTGATTAGTGTCAATATAGAATACAAAATACGGGATGTATTACTACATTTGGATAAAATCCCTCATTTTTTTGCTTCATTTTGGAAACAACGGATTTTGTCCTTTTTCTATAGACGATTACTTTCAGAATTTTCAAGCTATGATTTTGAGACTTTTACAAAAGTTGCTCTATACATTTAGCTAACATAATATGCAAATGAAATTTTGATATCGTTGACGCATGCGCAGTAAAAAATTATTTAGTAAACCTATTCATTTTTCATACAATTTTTATTATTTTTTAATTCTGATTACAGGGTACTGTGTGCAATGTTGTTTGTCATATTTTCTGAAAAAAATATTTTTTTATATTAAGAACTCTGAAAATTATAAGGGAAAAACTTGGAAAAATTTGGGACTATTTTTATAAAAACCTTAATTACTCTGCGAGTATGCATGCTATTTGCATAAAAATGAACACAGTGTATTACAATAAGACATTCAATCATAATCTACAGTTTGAGCGCTTTTGCTACATTAGTTTTGACAGGGTTATTCAAAAGATATTCATTTTTTTTAATTTGTTGACGATCCCTTATGGAGTTTCGGTAAAAAATATCCACGGAGATGTATGACGTATACTATTATATTTATACACTAAGATTTGCGAGATGATTCCTCGTGTATTTTTCTAGATATTTAGTAAAATGTCTAAAATCGCAAGTGTCCAATAATTAATGGCCATATAGTGTATACAGTACTTCGAATACAGTATCGCATCTGAAATCTTTTGTGCATCCCTATAAATACTATGAGTTTTCTCTTATATAGTAAGTAACTTGAGGTAGCCTCAGCAATGTATATCAATTTAACAAAATGTTAAATAATTCAATATAATAAAATACGCCTCAAACAATGTTTCAAATTATACCATTATACAATGGAATACTTTTGTGTGCCCCTGCAAATTAAACACAAATATTCTTTGCACCGCATATTGTACAGAATATATATTTTAATCTACTTCATATATACATATAAAATTCATTATGTACGAAAAGTGTAACATCATTAAAATGCACTTGAAGTTATTTTTCCCATTCGCGTAATACAATGGAATAATTTTGACCATCCCTGTAATTAAATTATGTATCCGATATTCATATAATTTGAAATGACTCGACATTCTACAATTATGTATTTTAAATTTCAAACCATTTCGTTGATTACTTTTAGCATAGTTATGGGAGGACAGAAAGATAGACAGACAGGCGGAAGACAGACTGGCAGACGAACAGACCAGATGACGACTATAAGTGCTATGTATTTATATAATTGCCAACACATCTGAAAATACTTAAAATGTTTCAGAAGTTTCATGCTTTAAATTAATCCCGTTTTTATGCAACGGTAGTCTAGAATTTTTATGGACTGCATATTATGATATGGGAGTTGAGCCTATTGAAATCCCCGTAGGCTCAATAAATTTACATTCGTACTTTTCTATTGATTGTGCGAATGGTTACAATACATCTTAGATTTCATTTTATGCTAACATTTTTAAGGATAAACAACAGTATGGACAAACCTTTTATATTGTTCTAATATACAAATAGCAGTAATGAATATTTTTTTTTATCTGCCAACCACAAACACCTGTATTTGATGTATAAGTAATTTATAGAAATATAAAGGATTTTTTAATGTTTTTACAATTTTTGTTTCCAAAGATACCTTTTATTACGTTTCTGTAATATTTAGATCTAAGATTTTATCTAAATATAAAGCCTAATCTATTTGATAACATTACTTTACTAAAATCAGCCCAAATCTTTAGCATCTTTGGATATTTATAAAGCTAATTCGTAATCACTTATCATAGTGACTAGTGCTATTTGACTAAATAACAAATATAATTCTGGAACAAAATTATTCATGCAATTTTATCATTTTTCTAGTTTTTAAGATGAAAATGAAAACAATGAAAACAAATGAAAACAATTATTTTCCGCTAATCATTATGACCTTTTGTCTGTGCGATGCAAATTAATGACTTTGATATTTATGTGGGGCATATTATTGACATTTACTATCCATCCACTTGCTTAAAAACAGTTTCTTTTATTATTATTTTAAATATAAAGAATAAATTTTTATGTTAACTGCGCTCATATGACGAATTTTAAAATATTAATAACAATTTTCTTTAAATAAATAAGGATTAATATCTTATTCCAAGACCATTTAATTTGAATGTCAAAGCGTATTACTTAGGATGAATGGTTGCTGGCCAATTATTAAAAGAAAAAGAAGAAAATGAAATAAGTACATTTGAAATAAATAAATCTTTAAAACGAATAGTTTTATATTATTGGAACTAATTTATAAAAAAATCTCCAAAATTTACAGTAATAATTAAAAAAATACATGACATATACATAGACAAAATTTCAAAATAATAGGAATAATTTAAGCCCCATATTGGTAAATTTCAGTATCCATTTGTCATTTAATTTTATTAATCGAATGAGTCATATTCTTTCAACAAATAGAAATTTGAAAATTGCTTGATTTTCCATCGAAAAGATTTATTGGGAAAATAAAATATCCAACGAATGAATCAAAAAACTATACAGCAAAAAACTATACAGCTAAATCCGAATACTTCCCCAATATACCCACCTAATTTCAAGTCAATCGGATTCGTTTTGCGGCAATTATCGCGGGATAGACAGACAGACAGACGAACAGAGAGGCAGACAGACTGGAACCACAACATTTCGCGTCACTACAGTAAGCCTTTACTGATGTTTCGGCAATTACATCTAATTTATAGTAGCGATAAAAAAAAATATTTGATAAAAACAGTTTTTATGTTCATAGTCTAATAAATCAAATAAAAACGCACTACCAGCCATTAATTTTCATAGGTCCAATTATTACTCATTTTCTTTTATAAGCTAATTCTTTTGTGTGTCCCTGTAAATGAATGATAAGTTCCTTGAACACCATATTCTATAGAAATAATCTTGTAGTAAGCTTTAGTGATATACATCATTTTCAATATGCTTAAAATATTGTTAAAATACACAGCAAACGATTTTTTCCCGTAGATCTTAATGCAAGGAATTCCTTTGAGTGGCCCTGTAAATGAACTGATAATATGTCACACTCCATTTTCAATACAATATATGCCACAGCAAACCACAATAATATATATAAATTTCATAGTAATAGAATTTACGCTAGATAAAGCACGAATAAACAGACAATCTGAATTTATAAGCATTTTTTAACTATGTCGGAATGTGCTAAAAACGCAATGTTACTAACATAGTTTATATTTGACACAAAGCTATATTGCGCAAAATATTATTAGAAATTAACTTATATTTTATTTTTCCAGCAGACATTCTGCTTAATTTTTTGCTATTGGAATTATTTAAATTATTTAATTTTTTATTATCTATGAAATGCGTTGCTAATCAACTGACAAAAGAAAAAAAACGGAATATATATATCATGTCAAAAACGTAAATTGATTAAACAAAACGGTTTATATTATTGAAAAACATGTCTCAAATTCTACAAAAAAAATATACACCTAATTAAAAAAATCCCTGTTGGCATGGCCTATAGGCGGAGGTAGATTTCGAAGAGTTTTCATTTCAACAACAAAAAATAAAATATGATTAGAGATAAACCCAGTTTAACTATGGAATACAAAACTAGCAACGTTAAAAAGCACCAAATATTGTGTATAAATAGCAGACCGGTTTTGGTAGCATTTAGCGTTCCGTCATCAGTGCATGCATGGAGCACTGATGACGGTACGCTAAATGCTACCGAAACCGGTCTGCTATTTATACACAATATTTGGTGCTTTTTAACGTTGCTAGTTTTGTATTCCATTGCATTGCACCAAGCTCTATCTGATTACTAATCCAGTTTAACTACTTTATTTGGCCGCTTTTGAAAAATTTTAGTTTCATTTTTCGATAAGAGCTGGTTTTATCAAAATCCTCTTAAACGAAATTCGGCTCAAATGCCCATTTTGGCAACACATTTTGAATTATAGTCCGACTTTATAAAAAAAAATCGACCAATATGATCATTACATAGCTCCTAAATAACAAAAAACTGTCAATTGAATGCATTTGAGAACAAAATTGAATTTAAAAATGAGTCATAAAATAACCAATTTGTTATTTGAATACATCCACAATTCTTTAATCAAGATCGCTTTGGTAAATTTTGTGCGAAGTGCCCACTTTGACAGCTTTTTTTAAAATATATATTTAGCCTTTATCAAAAACCTGACCAATACAGTACATTACACAGTTCCTAAATAGCAAATAACTGACAATTAAATGCATTTGAGAGTAAAATTGAATTTAAAAATGAGTCATAAAATAACCAATTTGTTATTTGAATACATCCTCAATTCTTTAATCATGATCGCTTTGGGAAATTTTTGTGCGAAGTGCCCAATTTGACAGCTTTTTAAAAAATATATATTTAGCCTTTATCAAAAAATGGACGAATACGCACATTATATAGTTCCTAAATAACAAAAATCTTCCAACTGAATTCGTTTGAGAGCAAAATTGGATTTGAAATTGAGTCAAAAATAACCAATTAGTTATTTGAATACATCCTCAATTCTTTAATCATAATCTCTTTGGGAAATTTTGTGCGAAGTGCGAAGTGCCCATTTTGGCAGTCTTTTTTGAAATATATTCTGCCTTTATCAAAAAACTGGCCAATCCGTCACATTATATGGTTTCCAAATAAGAGAACCTGTAAAATGGATGCGTTTGAGAACAAAAATGGATTTAAAAATGACTCAGAAAAAATGCAATTTGTTAAATTTCCTTAATTTTCATCGATCACGATCACTTCGTGAAATTCTGTTCAAAATACCCTCTTTGGCAGCCTTTTTAAAAAATATATTCTGCCTTTATCAAAAAAACTGGCCAATACTTCACATTATATAGTTTCTAAATAAGAGGATCTGCCATTTAAAATTAAAAATGAATTTAAAAATGAGTCAGAATATAAGGAGTTTGGATTTGAAGTTTTTTTCTCCAACTCCTATTTTTTTTAAAAATTATTTTTACTATAAGAATAGGTCCTATGAAAAACTTGTTAATATAAAAGTTCTAGATATTATTGAGAAAATGTAAAATAAATTTAATTAGATTTGATTACTTAAGAGTTGAATAAGTTATGAATTTTTTTCTTTTTCCACCCTCCTTTTTCTACATAATTCAAAATTCTTGTTTTTTCAGATCACTTTGTTAACAATCGATATAAGAAATAGGTAACAAACAGATTTTTTTTTACCTGCATTAATCAGCAAATTTCCTTCAATTCAATGAGAGTGGAAGTATAAGCATCGTGTAACTATTATTTCAAACTTGGATCAGCAGTTTGCATTGTCTGTAATCTTTATCATACCACAGGTGTCTGTTTAATATTTTAGTGCTCACACGTGTCCTGGTTATAATAAAAATGTTCATTTTATAAAAGTCAATATTTTTGTTAACATTTTATAAATAATCCGATCCGTATATTGATTTGTATTAAAAATCGCAGTGAAATGAGTGAAATAATTATATTTAGATAATGTTTTTCGAAATAGATGCGTCGTTTTTAATTTTTTTTTTCATCGGTAAAAGTTGATCCTATCAAAAACTTGTAAATACAAAAGTTTTAGATAATTTAAAGAACATTTATAAAAAAATTAGTTGGATTTGATATCTTGAGAATTGACGTACTTATGAATTTTTTTCTTCCAAAAATCCTGTTTTTTTCGCCCCTTGAGCCCATTTTTAACTTTATCAAATATCTGTCACGCATAAATGTTTACCCCATTTTTTAGAAGGACTATAAACTTTAAACTGATTCGATATCTATTTTAATTAAGAAGTTATCGCGTTTTTTCGGTTTTCACAAAAACTATTTCCACCCCTTGGTCCGATTTTCCCCATTAACGAACTCGACCGAGATTTTATGCCCCTTGATTTTATGTAAAAGTTTGAAGAAGATCTGAGCATAATTATGTAAGTTATCGTGTCTAGAAGAAAGTGATATACACCGATAGATAGATAGACATATACATATACATACAGGGTGAGTCATAAATATCGAAACAATAGGCTATCTCCTTAAATATTGCCCCTAGACCCATACTTCCAATTGCAAAAATTCTTAAAAAAAGGTGAAATTTTTGCTAAGATAAGTTGCAACTCCATTGGGGTTCTATTTGAAAAAATACGAAAATTAACTTTTTATACGGCCCCCGTAGGATAAAAATTCCAATTGGAAAAATTTTCCTTGTCCAGTCCTGAATAATACACAAAAAGTTGCATCTTCATATCTTCAAAATTCGCGGAGTTATAACCGTTTGAATAATTCACGAGGTTTTAAGGGATTAGACACAAATTGAAATGCGCGCAATTGGAAAGACAATGTTACTTTAACAGTTGTAGTAAACGCGTAAAAAATCTATCTTTTGAGTTAGAATTTTTTTTTTTTACATTTTTTGTGATGTTTAGCCATATAATTTGCTAAGAAAATCACATCCTAAAATTTATCATAAAAATTAAAAAAATATATATGCTTAGTACTGGTTTAAATGGGATAGTTAAAAATCGTTATAACTCCAAACATTATTTATCGGATTTCAATTTCTTTCTATTTAATTAAAAATGAAAATCGGATTTTAGTTTTGTTTCGGGGTTTTTATTTTTCAATATTTATCTTAGAACTATTAAAAATATTTATTTAAAAAGTAATAACTTTTAAAAAATCATATTTTCAAAAGTAAATAATTTTTATTATTTTAAACAAAACTAATGTAAAATAATTAAAAATGACATGTTTCAATTTTGTACTTTTTTTCTTTAACAATTCTTAACTTTTAATAATTTAAAGACAAGAAATAGTCGGGAAAAAAGTTATTATACAGAAAAACGAAATGTACTGTTTTACTGCCCATCAGTTATTTAAAAGAATGCTTTCCTAAGATGCAGATTAAGTCTTTTTACAAATTTAGCTCTCACAACTTCAAGCTTTTTATCGTCTTAGAGAGGCTGTTAAAAAATCTGTATTCTGGGCTCAGGTCAAATCAGGACCGAGACGTTACTTTTTTCTGAAGACTCGCCTAATCGGGCCTAACGTATTTTTCATACCGGAGATACTTTCATACTTTCTAACCGATGACCATGGATACCGGAGATACTTAGGTCTGCACTGGACGAAATTTTAAATCCCGGTCTCGAACAATCCGTATTAAAATCAAAGCCTCTGACTGACCTAATACGTGCATAAAATAAGTAAAATTTGGTTCAATCAATATTTTTACAAAAACCATATAAATTTTTAATATCGCTTTTATTTTACAAAAAAAAAAACTTTAAAATTGATTTTTTTAAGAATAGTATATTTAAATGCTGAAAAATTAAACAAAATAAAACCAGAGAAAAAAAAAATCTGCCTATAACGGAATTCTGTCTTAAACAGAAAATATGTTGATCCATGCAAAATAAATACAATAATACCTGAGAAAAAAATAAACTCCATTTAACCCCTATAGGAAGGGCATTTGTCTATTACGTATGTTTTCTTTCATATGTGATTCCGTCTTAAAAGGTTTTACTGTATAACATTTTTCAAAGTCTCCAACGCGCGGGATGTGGATTAGCGATAATAAAATATAAGTGAAATATTTACATATAAACAGAGATTCATTGATAAAATGAATATATCACAGCTTTTGGCGCTTCTTTAATAATAAAAAAGTATAAATATAAAAATCGAAAATCTATATTAAATATTTTTGGTCAGAACTCCTCCACGCATAACAATTTTTAACTATACTGAAGCAAAAAGCTATCTAGAAATTCACAGCTGATCCGGCTATGATGTAAGATTTTTTCCAGGCTGTTCCGGATTATGATTTCAACATTATTTCATGCCGGGCAGAACTTTTT
Source organism: Maratus speculifer (assembly GCA_964019185.1). Classification (NCBI taxonomy): domain Eukaryota; kingdom Metazoa; phylum Arthropoda; class Arachnida; order Araneae; family Salticidae; genus Maratus; species Maratus speculifer. The sequence continues at coordinate 240,131,037 of OZ025293.1, read as the reverse complement.
TCCCTGTGGGTCGGTTTAGGGCCGGACCTATATATTTTGATCTATTCAGACCTCCGTGCTAACGATCAACATGTTTAGAAAACAAGATTTGATTTAAATCAATACGCTGCTTTATTATGTCCAAATAACAGGCACGGTCTTAAACCGACATATAATAACGGACAATTTGTGAACGATCCCTTATTTGCTTTGAAAATGGATGAAAAACGCATCCTTTACAGGCATGGTAAAGTGGTGTAAGTCACGAATTTTTGAGAATTTTGGATTTTAATATCTTTGTCAGGTTTTCAGATACGGAGATGAAAATTTTTTTATTTCAAATTAGGAATGGATAAGGAATAATTTCCTAATTACGAATTTTGCTCTACGGGGGCTGTATAAAAATTTAATTTTCGTATTTTTTCATATAGACCCCCCATGGAGTTACAACTTATATTATCAGAAATTTCACCTTTTTTTATGAGTTTTTGCAATTGGAAGTATGGGTCTAGAGGCAATATTTAAGGAGATAGCCTATTGTTTCGATATTTATGACTCACCCTGTATAATAAATATTGTTTTATTATTTAGTTCATTGAAAACTGAGAAACTAATTTTATCTTAACTCAACATATTATTGTCATTTCCTTCTACTTCATCTGTTTGATTTATAAGAAATATCGATGTGCGTAGGAAGTTTTCCGTTTGCTTCTTACTGTCTCCTAAAGAAAAAATTGTTTATTGGTTCCTACTGATTGAATTCACAACTTGGAAAGAAATTTATTTTAAAAATTAATGCAATTTGTTCTTTTTTTTCTATTATTTTGTAATTCCTTTATCTTTTGCGTATAATTATCTCAATGACGCTTGAGTTCGAAACAGACGTTAGAGCATACAGTTTTCGATTGTTTCGATATTGTTTCGATAGTTATGACTCACCCTGTATATATAAATTGTTACTGATGGTAGTTTTGGGGGGTCTAGAGGTCATGGTCGGCGTAGATTTGCAAAAAGTTTTCAGAAATTCCAACATGGGAGAGAATGTAATAGGTAGTATTTCATACGAAATCTACCTAAAAGTTACTGAGAAATATAATGATAAAAATTTCAAATGAATATGAGTAATTTAAAACCTTAATTGGAGCTTTTGTATCATTCATAATTTACCATTTAAATTACACTAATCTAACGCGCCATTTCCTTCTATCAAATGGAAATTTGAAAATAGACTGAATTGCCATTGAAATGCATTATTATGCAAAATAAAATTTTTGGTATTTTCCGAACGAATGAACCAAACATAACAAAGAATTATACAGCTAAATCCGGGTACCTCATGAATGTACTTACTTAATTTCAAGAAAATCGGATCCTTTTTATAGCTGTTAACAAGGAATAGATAGACAGACAGACGGAACCTAAAAAATTTCGTGCCTCCAGAGTAAGTCTTCATTGATATTCTTTAGGCAATTATGGTCATCTTGCATACAGTATCAAAAGAAAACCAACAGTATAACGGAAATATCGAATATCAATATGTCGACTTTTAACTGAACTCAATTCATAATTAGTTTTGAGCGTTTTATGGGGAATATTAATAGTTTTCCCCCAATTTTTTCATTTTTCATTTTATATTTTATGGCGAATTCGCAAGTTTAAAATAACAAATTAGAACTCAGATAGTTTCTTTGTTGTTGTTTTTTTCTAAATGAAAAGGATCTTCCAAATTTTTCCATCTGCATCAGAGAAGGATTATGAAATATTTCTAGTACTTATATTATCTTCAAAGAAAGCCATTTAAACATTCAGCAAATCAAACCTATCAGTTTGGAGTCGAAACTTGAGTTAATTCATTAGATTGTGAAGCTGTAAGCTGGCATATATTGCTTTACAATTAAGACTACTCTTATTTAAGACAGTTAAAAGGATTTTATTTTATCCCTCCCAATTAGTTAAAAATAAGTTGCATTAAATAAATAAATGAGGCAATTATGCTGGAAGAATGATTTGTATTAAAACTTAAATGATAACAACAATTATTAATTCCGTTCAAAATCTTTGATCACAGTCCTGCCACAATCATTGTGAAAAGTAGGACTCATTATATTATACTTTAAATTGTAGTGTACGCATCAATTTCGAAAAACGTTATCTAAATATAATTACTCATTTCACTGCGTTGCAAAGTACTTCAGCTTTTGTGAAAAAGTTTCGATTTTTAATACAAATCAATATACGGCTCGGATTATTTATAAAATGTTAACAAAAATATTGACTTTTATAAAATAAACATTTTTATTAAAACCAGGACACGTAAGAGCATTAAAATATTAAACAGACACCTGTGGTATAATAACGATTACAGACAATGCAAACTGCTGATCCAAATTTGAAATAATAGTTACACGAAGCTTATACTTCCACTCTCTTTTAATTGAAGGAAATTTGCTGATTAATGCAGGTAAAAATATCTGTTTGTTACCTATTTCTTATATCGATTGTTAACAAAGTGATCTGAAAAAACAAGAATTTTGAATTATGTAAATAGCTGAAGGGTCGTTAAAGTATTGTGTAAGCAGTGCAGGGAAAAGTGAGAGTCCAGTGTCTGCTTATTCTTGCTGACAAGGGGGAGAGTGGAGGGGACCACGAGAATGCTTACGTAAGTATTAGACAATGAAACAACTATAGATTAACAACAAAAAGGCAAAAGAGCAAGATTTGGATCAGCGTTTTGCAAATGTTGGACAACGTGACAAAAATATATGGTGTAAACAAGGACTGTAAACGAGCAACATTCCAGCTCACCACTACACTGAAAACATAGTATTATACAATGCAGAAACATGGATTCAAAGATCTTGGACACCAGACTAGAAATATGAACGACAAACACATAACATTCCTATGGTTCTTGTTAAAATTTTTAGCTATATGCTTAAATAAATTAAGGCCTGTTCTATTTTTTAAAGTTTTTGTTGTTCAGTACGATAAATGATAATATAATAAAAACAGTTTTGTATTCTATGAATTGTTTGATGCAGTAATCAATAATATAGTAAATCGATCTTGTTTTAGTTTGATATTATAACTCCTACATGTGTATTTAAGTAAATTTCATAAAATAATAATGTAATGTATTGCTAACTAATTTATTATGAGAAGCAGTGTTTATCTCAGAATGTCATAAAATCTTACGTAAGCAAAGGAGAAGAAGGTCTCACATTTGCTTATTTTTTTCTTATAAGGAGGAGTACAAAATGAGTAAAAATATTTTTACGTAATACTTAAACGGCCCCTGAGATTTTTTTAATGAACATAATACTGTGTAAACTACGTATCTGCAAACTGAAAACTTGGCAACAAAGGATACTTTCAGCTGCACTTGAGTCATAAGTTCATATTAAACATGAGCATTTCAGTTCTTCAAAATTATGTTTAACTTATTTTTCTACTAACAGGTCCTCCAGACATAGTTTGGCCCGTGATAGTAACCTTAAACAAACTTACAATCAGTATTGAATGTTTTCATATTTTTAAATGAAAATATTTCAAAGGAACTTATATTGGAGCTGGAGCACACACTGCATTCGGACAAACATCTTCGGTTTTGTATAATTGTTAATTTGTATATTTGTTCGGTTTTGTATTTTGTAAAATTTTTAAAGACAAATCCATTCAAACAAACCTATAGAATTCGATCACCACTGTCATTGACAACGTAAATCGCGCATGCTACGTCCATTCCGGTCTCTTTTGGTAGTATAATTTTAAAGAAAAATCTTCCCAAATGAAACTAATGTAAGGGAAACCACGGCCTTAGGCATTGTACACTATAGAATTTATATAATTTTATATTTTTAAAAGAAAATCTGTCAAAAGAACCTATACTTCAGGGCCAATACTTTGCCTTCGACATCTATACCCAGGAGGGATTTCCACATTACTACTCTGTTTTTACTAACGAGCCTGGAATTTAGTTGATTTAATAATTATTAAATGAAAATCTTTCTAAAGGAGCTAAAGATATTCTATAAGGGACCGTTTAAATATGTACGCATTTTTTTTTTTCTTTTTATCATTTTGAACTCTTTCCTCCCCCTTGTTAGGAAAAATATAAGCAAATGCTAAACACTCCTCCTACCTTTGCTTACGTAAAATTTTATGGCATTTTAAAATAAACACTTAGCAAAAAAAAAAAAAAAAAAAAAAAAAAAAAAATGCAGTTAGCATTAAATCACTTTATTGATCCAATAAATTTACACAAAAAGACGTATGGGTTGTGGTATTGAAGGAAAAAAATATTTGTTTAATATATTGTTATGTATTGCGTTAAAAAATTCATAGAATACAAAAAGGTTGCTGTTATAATAATATTTATCGCATTGGAAAAAAAAATAAAACTTTAGAACACGCACTACTTATTTAGCCACGTAACTAACAATTTTTTACAGAAATCACTAGGCATTCACATTTCTAATCAGATGACCAAGATTTTTGAATCCATGTTTCTTCATTATACATTATGACGCTTTCAATGTAGAGGTGGGTTGGAATGTTCCTTGTTTCCAGTCCTTGTTTACTATCTCGAATCGTTCAATATCTGCAGAACGCTCATCCAAATCATGCTCTCCTGCTTTTTGTTGTTAAACTGCAGTTGCTTCGTTGTTTAATACTTACGTAAAAATTCTTACCATCTACCCTCTCCTCTTTGTCAGCGAAAAAAAGCAAATACTGAGCCCCCCTCTCCGTTTTCACTGCTTACGTAGTACTTGACCGACCACTAACAGCTTATAGTGTCGATTTAATTTCTGATGTTTTGGATACACTTAACTTTCAATTGTGACTTTAAGTTCTTAAGAAACCTACTTAGTATATAAAACGCGCAACGGGCTCTCACTCTTTTAAGACGTAAAGTGATATATTTCAATGTATTTTTAAACTGTTTTTAAAATCTAGAATTTTCTATAGTATATGTGCAAGAAACAAAAATCCTCTAAAAATATGTCCGAAAATACAATTCTCTTAAAACGGGAAACGATATCTTCAAAACCACTTAGAGAAGGAAAAAAATCTGGTGAATTTTTAAAACGATTCCTAGACTATCATTTTTCATCAAAAATAAATATCAATATTCTTTTTAAGTAAGCATGTCTTTAGAAACTTAAAAACACCCAAAATAAGAATATATTTTTAATGTCTTGTATTTTTGTCGAAGAAAAGGATAATGCCTTTTGAATATGGAGAAGAAAATGAAAAAGATCAGAGCAAACGCAAATCAACATCCTAGATATTTTTTTAAAGAATAGATATTTACGTTTTTTGAAACAAAAGATAATACCACAACAAGAACCAAAAATCAGTGCGGAAAAGTATTGTGAATAAGTAAATATTTTTTGTCTATTTATGCTTCTTCTTCTGAAGCTGCGTTGCGGCAATTTAATAATCGTGTAAAGAACATACAACTTAGAAAGCAACCAGAAAAACGTAAACCAACCCGGAATCAAACTCATGATTTTTTTTTTAAATAGTATATATATATATATATATATATATATATATATATATATATATATATATATATTTAATCACATCGTTATAACGGGAAAAATTCCACAGATAAGTGGGCATATTTTTTTTAATTATTAATCCTTTAATAGATGCAGATGCGATAGTTTCAAAGAATTAAAAAAAAATGAGAAAACTTGAAAACTGGTGCAAAATTGAGAGTCAGTAAAAATGTTTTTTGAAATAGCAAATACTAATATATTTTTAAAGCAAAGATACACTATATTGTGATCGGATAATTTGAATTTTAGACATTTTGTCCAATATCTAAAAACATAATTGTTGGATTCTTCTGAAACTTAACGGTTATAAAGATTATGTTTGACCTCATATTTATAAATATCCATTTAATAAGGAAGAAAACTAGGGAGCCGACAAAAAAAAAAAAAAAAAAAAAAAAAAAAAAAAAAAAAAATCAAAGAAAAATAATAATATTTGGAATCACCTTGCACAAAAAAATTCGCGAAATTGTATATTGATGCAGAATACAAATATGTGTGTCACAGGCTGTTAAATCCTGTGCGTTGGTTCCCGATATTATAATGACGAGTGAGAAAAAATAATGCATGCCTCTAACAGAAACAAAATTATTTTAATTAACATTAAACAAAAGATATATTTATATATTAATAGTAGTTAGGCCTGAGCTAACGATCATTATCTTGAGAGAGTAAAAAGTAAACAAAATAACCATCCGCTGGTCAGAAACACGACCAATCGAGGCCGTCCAAAGCTCTCTCTAGTCATTTTTTCTCTTCTTCCCCAGCCCCCCAACAGACAGTCCATTGATGCATTCCACAATATGCGGGGGTGAGGGTTTGTAGGCTGATATCATAAGGGTGCGGTCGTTCTTTTTCGACATAACGTGACAATGTGGATACTGCACAACATGTATATCAGTTTTTGTAAGAATAGCAAGCATATTCACGAACATATGGCCATTGTTTTGAAAAGTAAAAAAAAAAAAAAAAAAAAAAAAAAAAACTTTGCATGTTTTTAGTTAATATCTTACAGGGTTTCAACCAAATTGGACGCGAATTTCAGAAATATTGGCCAAATGTAGTAGAAACAAATTTCGTGGAATATTGGAATTTAAACATAGTAAATGTGGTTGGAAAATAAATATAGAAAATATTTTATGAAATATGAGTAGTTGCATGAAATAATTTTTATCTGAGCATACGCCGATTATAACAACGATCTTTTAACATAATTTAATAGTCAACTCTCTGGAGCAACGCATAAAAAACGCCAGTCAAATATCGTAAAAATCCAGAAAGATATCGGCGATACGAACGAGCTGATTTTTAGTTGCTTTCTGAAAGTCGATGAATGATAAGGGATTTTCCATAAATTGTCAATTTTATTTTAATTTTTTTCAATCTTAATTTTTTATTGATGCTTAGTTCTTCCTGGATAACTACCAGAACTAAGCTATTCCATGATAAAAAGAAATATCAAAATTGAAGCATTTGTTCCGCATCTTCGCATTGATATTCATTAATATTTAAATTAAATGCTATTATCATTAAATGCATTAAATGCTAACTTTTTCTTAAAACTTAATTAATAAAAAAATGGCAATTTGTGGGAAATCTCTTATTATTCAAATACATTTAGAGAGCAACTAAAAAATAACTCACTCCATGGACGATATCGTTCTGAATTTGACTAGTCACAATATTTGACTGGATTTTACTCCATAGAGACTATTATGTAAAAATATCGTTTTTATTGTTCGCGCATGCGCAGATAAAAATTATTTTATACAACTGCTCATTTTTCATAAAATATTTAATATATTTGTATTCTAATTGTACAATATTGTTTCCAATGCTCTTTTCCAATTTTTCAAAAGCTGGGGTTAAATTTGGTTGAAAACCTCGATTGATATCTGTGGCTTCCGGTAATAACCAGGTAAGGCACATTTTTAATATTTTGAGTAATTAACGTTTAAAGTTTTCAAATGTCTTTTTATCATTACTTTTATAAAATAGATTAGAACTTAATAATTTTCACTACATTCACTTAGGATATAAGAACCTCTATTTTTGTCAAAATAGTTATATAAAAATGGTGTTTTTACTAATTGAGAACCAATTAAAAATACAGCTTTTATCTGGTTATTACCGTTTTACATTTATTTTTATTGCACTACAGGGCTAAAGATGACCGCCCCCTTACAATTTTAGACATTTTTTTAAATATCTAGAAAACTACATGAGGAATAATCCTGAAACTCTAAGTGTATAAATATAATAGTGCAAGTCATACAATTACATGAAGATTTTTTTTTCAAAACTCCATAGGGGACCGTCAACAAATTAAAAAAAAATGAATATCTTTTGGATAACCCTGTCAAAACTAATGCAGCAAAAGCACTCAAACTGCAGATTATGATTAAGTGGCTTATTGTAATTAACTATGATCATTTTTATGTCGCTAGCATGCATACTCGTAGAAAATTTGAGGTTTTTATAAAAACTGTCCCAATTTTTTCCAAGATTTTTGCTAATAATTTGCAGAATTCTTAATATAAAATAATATTCTTTTCTGAAAATATGACAAACGACATTGGATACAATATACTGTAATCAGAATTAAAAAATAATAATAATTGTATGAAAAATGAGTAGGCTTACTAAATAATTTTTACAGCGCATGCATCAACGATATCAAAATTGCATTTGCATATTATGTTAGCTAAATGTATAGAGCAAATTTTGTGAAAGTCTCAAAATCATAGCTGAAACATTCTGAAAATAATCGTCAATAGAATAAGTTGAGAATCTGTTATTTCCAAAATGAAGCAAAAACAAGAGGGGTTGTATCCATATATTCATTGATTAGTGTCAATATAGAATACACAATGCTGGGCAGATCTGGACTCCTGTAACGGAAATTCTTAATTAAATATGCCAGCATACCCTGAACCAGCTAGTGAATTAGGTAAGCTACTCCTAATCACTTAATTTTAGAAAATTCATAGTGCTAAGTAAAAAAAATAATCAATATATAGTAAAAATAAAAGTGATCGTAAAGGTCCTGGGTTAAATCCTTAGATAATGGTAAGGCATCAGCCTTCACTCTACCCTATTTGCGTTGTGTAATTTTTGAAAAAGGAATTAATTTTTAGACCGTCAATAAATGTCAGAACTTAAAATACAAAAACAGACTTTTTAACTTAAGTATAATTGAATCTTAGAAAACTATACTAACAATAAAGTAAAATAGGACTCATGGTCGAAATGAAATATACAAGTTTAACAATTAATATACATTTATTTACAATATTGTTTACAAATTAAAGATGTGTCACACGACACATCGGGTTCAAACATGATAAAAAAAAATAACAGTTAAACATTTATTCACACAATTACTAGTGATAATTCTAGAATAAAAAAAACTTATTTTAATAATTCATTACTCTAATTCTTGGGTGCCAATTTGAGCGTACAGGCCAATTTTACTCATATTTCTTTTTTTTAGCCCTCAATAAAACCTGGGGAACAATAAAATTAAAATGCAGTACCTTTGTATCTTTAGTCGTTGAGAGAAATCTGGAACAGCAAGAGCAGTCATTGTCCGCGTCCGTTGAATCTATCCTCCTCGGATGTGGTGACACTTAGTAATAATCCTGGCGATGGCACATACTCATTTTCTTTCGATTCGTAAACATCGAGTCTCAAACTAATTTTTGTGGAGGTTTTCACCTCAAAAGAAAGCTTTCAAAAACCAGGAGCATCTCTTTTCATTTCAGCCAGCATCCTGCATCATTCTGCATCCCCCCCCAAAAAAGAACTCTCAATCTTCTCACATCCATAGCAGGCGGGGCTAACCCCCTTCTCTCCCTCATACACCAGAGATGACCAGTAAGTTTTTTTTACTGATGACACCTCGACAGGGATTCGCTGGCCCTTTGTACGAAGAGAGGGGACTCCTCTCTTATCGCCTGCCTTCCCGTCCGATAGAAGAAAAAAAGCCTCGAATTTACAACTTGGTGTGGGGTCTCAATTTTATTACTCTGTCATAAATTTGCGTATAAATCCAGTCCTGACAATACTGTCAAGACATTGTGTCCAAGGCGCCAGGTCGTCGGAACTCCTGATAATTGGCTTGTTTTGCTTCTTAACATGTAAATAGCACTAACATGAAGTATAATACACTTTACAAACATTCATATTACATATAAATATGTATATATATAACATCAGAAAATTAATTATATACTTAATATACACTTTTATAATCAGCACTAACAATATTAATAATAAAATTTCAAAAATAACTATGTACAATTTCTTTTATCCATATGAATATCAGTAGAATTGCTGGATCCTTACATGTTTCCAGCATCTCCCCCCCCAGACTAAATGAAAAAAAAAAGGAAACACTTGTTTTTTTCTTCTTTTTTTTATGTGTGTGCCCCCTTTGTCTTTTCGGGGAGGCAAATATCTTTCGTGAAAACTTCCCGTCATGACTCAAGTGTTTATAAGTGTTCGGTGAACATGAAAGTTAAATCACTGTTTCAATGTCTGTTTGTGATTGAACACTTGCAACGCCGACAGCTGTCTAATTCTGTACATCACAACACCTAAAATAATCATCGTAGAATGCATAGTTTATATATATATATATATATATATATATATGTATATATATATATATATAATATATATATATATATATATATATATATATATATATATATATATATATACCGGTAATAAAAGTTCAGCGTTCGTAAAGATATGTCTTCCAGTCTCTGTATGTATTGCTACTTGCATATCTCTTCTGCCTTGAGGATGTTGATGTGGGATGATTCTCCTCTGCGTTACTGCATCATTTATTTTGTTCCCATAATTTAGACTTAAATCGCGAATGTCCAAAATACAAAGCAATGATAATTTTTTTAATAAATTGTTATCATGCCAAAAACTAGTTATTGAAATACCTTAAGAACACGTTTCTGACTCATTTTTCCATTTACAAGTTTGGCTGTTACCATCAAGTACAATGCATCACCATATTTATATGATACTATACTAATTTTATATATGATACATATTTTATATCATTCACATTATTTCAATATAAGATTAATACACTCAAATTTTATATGTGCAATTTGTTAGGAAGGATGATTTTCACCCTTAGCATTTTTCATAATTTATAATAATTGCTGTTATTTTTTTTTTTATTCCTTATACATATTGAAAGATTAACTGTTATAAGAGACTTCTTTGTTTAACCTTTGAATAACATTTGTATATTTAATATAACCTGTCCGCTAAATAAAAACCCAATTTATCTGAAATTTGTGTCACTCTGATGACCGCGGAACCCATATTCTTCTATAAAATTTTGTTAGTAGTCAAAACTTTACGAGTAATCCATTGTGTAAGCCTTTTAAGCATTTTGTATATCTGAACTACCAATCCTCAAAGATATCCGTTCCGCTCCTGTTTAAGGCGGAATCTAACCAGCTACCCTCGTTTTATATATGAATTATGTGTCCTGAAATATGTATTTCTAAGGCTGCTTAGTTCTTTAGTTCATGATCCTATAGCATGCATTTAATTATGTACTAATTTTTTTTTAAAACTAACTTTAAAAACAAAAAGGGAGGGAAAAAATGCTACCACATTTATTTTTTATTTATTTATTTAATCCTCCAAACACTATATTATGTATCCTTTTTAATTATATAATCCTTACTACTATATCCTATCCCTATTAATATATATCCGTATTATTTTTGTATCATTATTATTAATGTATTTACTTCCAAACGTTTACAATTTGAAATCTCTCCTTCTCAGAGCAAAAACAATGAGAGTTCTCGCCCATGCATGCCTTGGCCAAGTAAATAAAATTCTTCCGCCCGCAAAAGAATTTTACATGCACAGCCCCAAACCCTCAACGTAGGATTGCCCCGCCAAAAGTTAAGAGTTATCCAAAAAAAATTTTTGATCCATTCTTAGTGAAATTTACTCTTCTTTTAGTATATATGTGTATATATATCTGATATTATTACTCCAAACTATTTTTTTTTTTTGATTAAGTTCCCTTTTTGCCTTTAAATAGAAAGAAGTATTGTCTCACTGTGTCCTCCAAAAAAAATCCACTTTTGAAAGAAGTAATTACTAATATTATTGTTATAATTTTTTTTATTTAAAAATTTTCAATGAATCTGACTATATTAAATTCACTCATTAATTAATCTTAAGAGCAACTGCGTTCATCCACCTTAATTTATATGAACTTGCCTATCTACAATAATAATTTTTTACTCATTTATTATTATTACTTATTATTATTATTATTATTATTATTACGATATAATTAAGAACGAATCTCTTAACAATACAATAAAAACCATCAGCCAAAAAAAAAGAAGAGCCGAATTCCGTAATTGTTTCAATATTTTTTTATATATATATTTTTGTGACAGTCCTGTACAAGCTGACCCTCCGTAACCTATATACCGAAATAAGAGCCCCTTACTTATTCCTCAATTTCCTGTTCCGAGTCTGATTCATTTAACTCGTCCTGAGTTTTTCTGGCATTCCTCGTCGTTGTCTTGGGTGCAAAAAGAAATTGTATGTGTCAACGTATTGTTGGCCCATTTATTTTGTCTTTCAGACGGAGCACATAATTATTGTGTCGAACAACTTTTACTACCACAAAAGGCCCTTCAAAACGAGGATGTAAAGCCCTAGGCTTGCCAATTACTTTTACGTACACCTCTTGACCCACGTCTAACGTTTTAACTTCCTGAAGATCATTTTCTTTGATATATTCCGCCGTAATTTTTTGTTGGTTAGCTATGGCTTGCCGGTGAACTGCCCTCATATGTTCTATCCTATTTTTAACGAACGCTTGAGTGCACATTAAATCCGGAGTACTTAAAATCGTAAATTGATTTTTAATTTCTCGACCAAAAAATAATTTTGATGGAGAATTACCTAGCGCTCGATGTAACGTGGTATTATAATTAAGTTTGAAATATTCGAGCCTGGTGTCCCACTCGAGGGTGGAATTGGACATTGCCCCAAGGGATGTCTTAAGCGTCTTATTAATAATCTCAGCCAGACCATTTCCAGTAGGTTTATAGACCCCCGTCGAGTGTAGATCTATATTTAGTGCCTTCATATATTCTTTAAAAAGCGCACTGCGAAAATATTGTGCATTGTCTGTAACCAATTAGGAACACAAGCCGTAGGCTCCGAAGTACCTATTTAAAACGTTCAAGATAGTTTGAGATTCAACGTTTCGCAAAGGAACTGCTTCTAAAAATCTGGAGCCTGCGTCTATGATAGTCAGAATAAAACAATTTTTTCTGAGGGTCATGGGTAGTTTACCTACTATATCAATTTGTAGACTTGCCCCAATTTGGAAATTCCTTTTCATTTTTTCAAGTGGTACTTTAATCGTCTGATGCTGCTTACTGCAGTTACATCTTACGCAATTCGCGCAATAATTTTTAATATCTTGGTACATTCCGTACCAGAATAAACGAGTCTTGACAGTTTCATATGTTTTTCTAAAGCCAAAATGGGGCCCGTGTGCCTCTGCCATGACCGTTATCTTAAGCTCGTCCGGTACGATTATCAATTCTGGATGTTTTCCATTTTGTTTTAATACCAACGTTTTATTCTCGTTTAAATTATACTTTTTTTGTTATTCTATTGCTTTTCTTTGCCTCAATTTTTTTTATAATCGTAATTAATTTTTCATCCTCATATTGTTTGGCTCTAATGTTCTCTTCACTCAAGTTAAGATTTACTTTGAATAAATTATTCTGTAACTCGTTGCTACTAGTAATATTATGTACTAAATTCCTGGACAAAAAATCCGAAGGGTTAATTTTTCCTTCTATGTACTCGATATTGTAATCATAGTCGCTGAGATTTAAAATCCATCTAGCCACTATATCCGACTGCATTTCGATTTTCAGCGGATATGTGAGGGCTTTGTTATCCGTCAAAATAGTAAATGTACGTCCTAGCAGCATGTGTTTAAAATGCATAACTGCATCATGAATAGCCAATAGTTCGAACTTCATGCTTGGGTAAGCCGTCTCTGACTGCTTAAGTTTTCTACCATAAAATTCAATAGGGACTAAGTATCCATTATCTTCCTGCGCAAGGACACCTGATATTGCTTTCTTTGAACCATCAGTTATTAAGAAGAACTCCCTATCAAATTTTGGCGGTTTAAGGGTGGGGTTGCTTACGATTGCCTCTTGTATATTTAAAAAGGCCTGCCCAGTTTCCTCTGTCCATTTAAATTTTACGTTTTGTTTAGTTAATTCCACTAGAGGATTGACAATATCGGCATAATTTTGAATCAGAGTTCTGAAATAATTTGCCAAACCTAAAAGTGATTTTACACTCCTTTTATTTTTTGGTCTGGTTAATCGTTGCACCTTACCCACATTTTTTTCTGATGGAGCATATCCGTTTTTATTAACTTTGAAACCCAAAAATTCAATTTCCGGTTTACATATTTGCACTTTAGAGGGTTCAACAGTCAGATTGTGATCAATTAGAGTTTTCAATACTTCCCTTAACAACTGTGCCATTCCCTCCGGGCTGCCCTCGGCCAAAACCACATCATCAATAAAATATCCTACCTTGTCCTTCGGAAAGTGTCCCAGGACTCTATCCATAAGTTCAGCGAATTTTGTGCTACTAGCCTTAAGCCCGAAATTTAGGCGGCACGGGGCGTACTTCCCGAACTCCGTCACAAATGCTAATTTGTGACGATCCTCCGGCCGTAAATTAATTTGGAAAAAAGCCAAATGCAAATCCAATGTTGTATAAAATTTCTTCCCACTAATTGCCTGTAAAATATTTTTTACATCCGGTACCGGATATGGAAACCCCTCCAAAATCTCGTTTAACGTCCTGCAATCCACCGCCATTCTATAGCGAACAAAGTTTTTTTCCGTACCTTTTTTTTTACAAGTAATACCGGAAACGCATAATCTGAATCTGATTTTTCGATTATTTTCGCTTCTAACAGTTTTCGTAGTTCTTCCTGCGCATACTGCTTAACTGCCTGGGGCGTCTTATATGGTTTATGCTGAATGGGAAAATTGTGGTTTAATTGTATTTTGGGCAATACCAATGAAGATTGTCCCAAAGATTTGTAAGACTTCGAAAAAGCATGTGCATGACTCATCAATAAGTCTTCTATCATTTGCTTAAAATCCCCTGTTAAATGATCTAAATTAAAATCCGATCTGTCAAGCTCCGCTTCTCTCAAAGCCCCAACTTCTTGCAAATCCAGGTTATTAATTTGATAGATTTCTCCATCTTCAATCTCATTAGGCTTTAAATTATTTTTACTAACAAAATCCGAACTGATAAGTGCGACCCTAGTATCCGTTCTAATTATAATCTTATCTTCTGTATTGTTTTTTACAATTAAATTAATTTTATTAGTGACTGGTACCTCATGAACTGAACATTCCGTAATTAAATTTTTAAATTCCTCTGTTGGTTCAATTAAAATCAGCTGATTAGGCTGGACCGCCTCAGGACATCTCAGCGATATTATTTTCGTTTGTCCCGGGTGTAAATGTGTATCTTTCTCTATACACGCAAATATTTCATTTCCTTTAAAATGACATTTAATTTTATTTGTGAGCACTGCCTTGGTGATATTTTTCACTTCCGACCCCCTTTTATTTACACTATTTACACTAACTATTTCCTTGTTCTTAAACTCCGATTCCAGGGAAATTTCCGTATTTTTTAACCTGAGTGTTTTCTTATCAAAATTTAAAATCATTCTATTTCTTTTTAAGAAATCAAAACCTAGTAACATCTTATAGTCCCCCTGAAAATTATGAGACGTAACATAAAATGTTCCTGTTACAAACTCATTGTTAATTTTAAACGTAATTTTTATACATTGCCGAAAAGGTATGACTGAGTTATCTAATGTGTGGATTGTTACCTGATTGGCCAAGTACTTAATTTTTGCATCCGTTTGTTTGAGCGCCTCTAGCACCTCCGGTGATAAAAGTGAAACTGCGGCCCCGCTGTCCAGCAACGTGTCTATTTTTAACCCAAAAATCTGTAATGCTATGATGGGAAGTTTATCCTTTCCCGCTGAATTCACACTACCAATCACGAACTTATTCCCCGCTAATTTTTTATCTATATCCCATGTCTGCCCCCTATTAAAATACCCGCAAACCGGGGATCTACCGGGGTATTTCTCATCACTATTATTTAAAACTGCAGATCCCCTTAAATGTTTTCCGAACTCGGATTTCTTTTCCCCTTCCGTCTGTCCAAAAAATCTCTCTTATTCTCTTTCTGCTGACCTGTATTTCTAGTTCTGTCATGCTGCGGTTCATCCCTGGAATAATCATTCCGCACTCTCCTATGTTCATCTGCTTGTTTATGATTTCCATAATATGCATCCCAGCGTGAATCCCCCGACCTGTCATCTCTATTATTATAGCTTCTGTCCATGAAATCCCTATTCCGTGGAGGACTATGATTGAAGTTTCCATAACAATTTTCAAATCGATTATAATCCTGATAATTTCTATCCCTGTGAAATCTGTCATAATTAATATCACTATACATTTGTACACTGGGAAAATAACTTTGTGATACTGGCGCCGCAAATCCATAGCCTTCCATTCTCCTGTTAATATTTCCACCAAAATTCTTATTTGCAAACTTTCTCTGTCCCTGATTCCATAATTTATTATTTGAACTTTTCAAATTGTACCAACATTCGGAAATATCATGCCGACTCGTATTACAGATTTCACACCGTTTTTCTTTTAAATTGTCCTCTCTAACTTGGCTTTTTGTTTGTAATTTCAACTCGTTAACCTGAGCAGTTAATTCTGATATGGCCGTAGCCTGCTCTTTATTAAATTGTAATAAATTCGTACAAAAATCCTCATTTTCTTTGCTTGTACTGGATGTTACCGCATTAATCTGATCTAAAACCATTGATTTATACGCGGCTTCAATTGTCTGAGCTTTTTCGCACAACTTCCCAAAATCTTTGATATCTAATTTTCGCAATTCCAACGCAATATTTGGCGATATTGCCTCCAAAAATTTATTGGCTTTTATTAAATCGAATAGTTTATTAGCCCCTACCTCCGTTGCATGTCCGGAAGCACCTAAATACATTGATGCGGCCTTGATAAAAACTTCTATGAAATCTCTCATGCTTTGATTTGGGAGTTGCTTAATTGAGTTAAAATTTATCTGAGCTTCGATAAAAGAATCTTTTTAAAAAAAAAAAAATTCCGCGATTTTCCTTTTAAACTCCCCATAATTATTTTCCTCATTTAGCGTCTGGTCAGATACCAGTTTCTCACGGGCCGTGCCCACAAATTTTGCTTTCAATATCTGTAATTTAAAATCCTCCTCGACCTGGACCCGATCCAATAATTCATCGAATTCTTTCAAATAAAATAACACATTACTAATTTTTTTTTATGTCAAAAGGAGCAATCAATGATAATATTTGCGACAAATTCGGTTTTAACTGATCTTCCATTTTATCCTCTAACGTTTTAGTTTTCAATTTTAATTTATTTCTTGTTACCACCTCTGACTTAGTTTGATTTTTTAAACTTTTCCGCGCTTTTTTTCTCGACATAAATCGTCCTAATTGACATTCATTATTCTGATATTATATTTTTTTTTACACAAACAACTTTGCAATAGAACTTAACACATGAATAATAATAAAAAAATTCTATAATACCAAAATATATAAATATATATATACACTGTCCCTCAAAATCTAAATACAATTAAATTCAAGATAAATGCATAATATACACAGAGAAAATAACAGTACCAAAATTATTAAAGTTCTAAACTGCTCTTTCTACTATTGTTTTTATTATTTTATTTTATTTGCAATGTTATCTCCGCCTTTTTCTTTTGCGGCATAAAATAGGTCTAATAAATTCAAATAAAACACTTTTTATTTTGTTGTTCAACAAAATAGAAAATACAGTGTACCCCCAAAATACAATAATTACAATAAAATAGCATAAAATAAATTGAATGCATGAGAGATCTATTTTAAAATTCCTTCAATTTTTTTTTTCAAATATATCATATAATTTGAAATATTATTTCATAAAATTACTCTTAAAACCTTTGTTATCCAACACATAATTCTAAGTTTTTGTTTGTATATCGAATTTAATACATAGTACCATCAGTTTAACAATACTTAAACATATATATTTATTGTTAGTATAACACATCAATAAATTTCCTCAGAAAAATTTCTTTTTTTACAGCCATTTTGGAAAAATCAGTCAGAAACGTTGTAGCACACTCAATTGGCACCAAGATTTACTTTTAAAATTTAACTTAGCATTAAAAACCATGAGTAGCGCGTAGAAATTTAGAGTAAAATTAACACTATGAATTAATATTAACTTCCTATAACGAAGAAATATTATTAACCTCCGGAACTCATCCGAAAAGGTCACGGCACCAAAT
The DNA here is from genome assembly GCA_964019185.1 of Maratus speculifer. Taxonomy (NCBI): domain Eukaryota; kingdom Metazoa; phylum Arthropoda; class Arachnida; order Araneae; family Salticidae; genus Maratus; species Maratus speculifer. The sequence goes on along the minus strand of OZ025293.1, from coordinate 240,112,978 downwards.
AAGCTTAACAGGGCAGATGCTGGGCAGATCTGGACTCCTGTAACGGAAATTCTTAATTAAATATGCCAGCATACCCTGAACCCCCTAGTGAATTAGGTAAGCTACTCCTAATCACTTAATTTTAGAAAATTCATAGTGCTAAGTAAAAAAAATAATCAATATATAGTAAAAATAAAAGTGATCGTAAAGGTCCTGGTTAAACCCTTAGATAATGGTAAGGCATCAGCCTTCGCTCTACCCTATTTGCGTTGTGTAATTTTTGAAAAAGGAATTAACTTTTAGACCATCAATAAATGTCAGAATTTAAAATACAAAAACAGACTTTTTAACTTAAGTATGATTGAATCTTAGAAAACTATACTAACAATAAAGTAAAATAGGACTCATGGTCGAAATGAAATATACAAGTTTAACAATTAATATACATTTATTTACGATATTATTTACAAATTAAAGATGTGTCACACGACACATCGGGTTCAAACATGATAAAAAAAATAACAGTTAAACATTTATTCACACAATTACTAGTGATAACTCTAGAATAAAAAAACTTATTTTAATAATTCATTACTCTAATTCTTGGGTACCAATTTGAGTGTACAGGCCAATTTTACTCATATTTCTTTTTTTTTTAGCCCTCAATAAAAACTGGGGAACAATAAAATTAAAATGCAGTACTTTTGTATCTTTAGTCGTTGAGAGAAATCTGGAACAGCAAGAGCAATCATTGTCCGCGTCCGTTGAATCTATCCTCCTCAGATGTGGTGACACTTAGTAATAATCCTGGCGATGGCACATACTCATTTTCTTTCGACTCGTAAACATCGAGTCTCAAACTAATTTTTGTGGAGGTTTTCACCTCAAAAGAAAGCTTTCAAAAACCAGGAGCATCTCTCTTCATTTCAGCCAGCATCCTGCATCATTCTGCATCCCCCCCAAAAAAAGAACTCTCAATCTTCTCACATCCATAGCAGGCGGGGCTAACCCCCTTCTCTCCCTCATACACCAGAGATGACCAGTAAGTTTTTTTTACTGATGACACCTCGACAGGGATTCGCTGGCCCTTTGTACAAAGAGAGGGGACTCCTCTCTTATCGCCTGCCTTCCCGACCGATAGAAGAAAAAAAGCCGCGAATTTACAACTTGGTGTGGGGTCTCAATTTTATTACTCTGTCATAAATTTGCGTATAAATCCAGTCCTGACAATACTGTCAAGACATTGTGTCCAAGGCGCCAGGTCGTTGGAACTCCTGATAATTGGCTTGTTTTGCTTTTAACATGTAAATAGCACTAACATGAAGTATAATATTCTTTACAAACATTCATATTACACATAAATATAGATATATATATAACATCAGAAAATTAATTATATACTTAATATACACTTTTATAATCAGCACTAACAATATTAATAATAAAATTTCAAAAATAACTATGTACAATTTCTTTTATCCATATGAATATCAGTAGAATTGCTGGATCCTTACATGTTTCCAGCACACAATATGGGACGTACTACTATGTATGGATAAAACTCCTCATTTTTTGCTTCATTTTGGGAACAACGGATTTTGTGCTCATTCTATAAACGATCACTTTCAGAATTTTTAAAGTATGATTTTGAGACTTTCACAAAAGTTGCTCTAGGCATTTAGCTAACATAATATGCAAATGAAATTTTGATATAGTTGACGCATGTGCAGTGAAAAATTATTTAGTATACCTACTCAATTTTCATATAATTATTATTTTTTTTTAATTCTGTTTACAGGATATCGTGTGGAATGTTATTTGTCATATTTTCAGAAAATAATATTTTTTTATATTAAGAACTCTGCAAATTATAAGCAAAAATCTTGGAAAAAATTGAGATTGTTTTTATAAAACGTTATTTTTTCTACGAGTATGTATGTTATCGACATAAAAATAAACACAGTTTATTAAAGTAAGCCACTTAATCATAATCTACAGTTTGAGCGCTTTTGCTAGATTAGTTTTAATAGGATTATCCAAAAGATGTTCATTCTTTTTTAATTTGTTGACAGTCCCCTATCGAGTTACGGGAAAAATCTCCACGGAAATCGATGACTTGTACTATTATATTTATACACTTGGAGTTTCAGGATAATTCCTCATGTAGTTTTCTAGATATTTGAAAAAATGTCTAAGCTTGCAAGTGGGCGATCATCTTTGGCCATATAATTTAAACGTTAGTTGCACTAGCTAGTTGCAGTTTCCCGCCACATATATGTAATTTTTATAGTTTATTGAAGTTAATTTAATTATTTAGAGAAATTTATAAGTTATACAAGCCATTTTACGTTATTTTTTATAATTATAGACAATTTAAAGAAATAAAAAGAAATCTTATTTGGTTATTACCGTTACTTTATGCGCTTACCCGATTATTACTGTTTTTTTTTCAATTTTTAAATGGAAATTTACTGTCGCCCTATGACGGAATGTATTCGATTTTCATTTTTCAGTACTATGACAGATGAAAGTACTCTTTTAAAGCTAAATTTTCCTAATTTATCTCATTTTTTTTCAAAAGTGTGTCTTACCTGGTTAGTTCCGGAAGCCACAGATATAATCTAAAAACAAGCAAAAAAATTTTTAACTTTTGAAACAAATCGTTATATTTTCCTAAAAATGCATGCTATTCTTAGAAAAATCAGTGAACGTGTATTACGGTATCCACATATTTATATTCTGCAGCAATAGATCATTTCATGCGTTTTCATCTACAGGGTGGTTCCAAATATTATTGTTTTTCTTTGATTTTCTGTCGGCCCCTAATTGTCGTCTTTATCAAATAGACGTTGATAAATATTAGGTTTAACATTAACTTTATAATCCTGAAGATCCAGAAGAATCCGACAAGTATACTTTTAAATATTTGACAAAATGCCTAAAATTTAAAGTGTCCGGTAATCCATGGCCGAAGAGTGTGTATTGGAATCAGTTGCAGTTTTTGTAATTTTTCAAAAAAATTTTAACCCTACAAGGGATTTGGCGATCCCAACTTTAATATGCAGAAAAAAAAAAAAAAAAAAAAAAAAAGATTGCCTTTTTTTTGTGTCTATGTGGGAATATTCGGGAAAAGTCCTTAAAGGATCAGACGGAACAAAAGAAGCTCTCTATATTAGGATTCATATTATTGCTTTTAATTCTTTCGGAACTGGTATCCCATGGACGAATTTTATTCAGTTGACACGATTTTTTGTAAAACAGCTACTTTTACTGTTCTGTAACTAAATAGAGCGAATATTACTTTTCTTTTTTTTCAGGTTTGCAAGCACATTTTGAATGGTCATGGAAGGTTTCATTAATATTTCAGCTAATTACGAATTAAAACTAGTCGTTGGGGGCCACCGTAATACTTACCCATCATGGATATGTATATGAAAATAAAACATGTGAAACTATTTATACAATGCATTGCAATTCATAAACAAAATTTAAATATTGTTAATATACATAGTAATGCTATATTAAAGAACTGCTGATGCACCAATTTCGACAAATTATATAAAACGCCAAACTACTCAAGTTGTACCAAACTGCGTAAAAGAAACATCCTTATAACTCCAAAAATAATAATTCCATTAACTAACAATTAACTGCGTCGGATTAAGCGTCTCATTTCCAATTAAAATATACTTCTGAATTGAAATTTGAATGAAATACAGGGTCATGAAAAATCGAAGAATGTGGAAAACAAGATTAAAAATATCTCGCCAACTAATAATCCGATCGACTTCGCTCTATATGCAAAATGTGTGTTATTTTATTGCCTTTAACGTGCATTCCTTAGAACAAAAAAATTCGAAAATTTTTATATATCTTTCATCAGAACGAATTTTTCGAGAGTCCGAAAAAAAATGTTCCGGATAATCAAGGTTGCTGATATTCAATAGGGTTCGTCCCATTCTTACATACTAACCACATACAAAATTTCAAGTCTCTATCTCAATTTGTTCGGGAGATAGATCGTTTACAGACAGACAGACAGACAGACAGACAGACACAGACAGACGGCAAATTTTTTTTTCTAAAAATATGTTTTTCGGAATCTCCACTATCTAAAACGTGTAAATCCGTCAAAATTTTTTTTTCGATTTTCAAAACGATTGCAAGACTTACCCTATACTACGTATGATGGGTAAGTAAAAAAAAAAAAAAAAGAGCCTCAGGTGCAATCATGAAAAAAAACACACCCCCTGTTAACTCTTCAACAAATTATCATAGAAGAAAATTACTATACCGAATGATTGGAAATAAAGTCTACTTTTAAATGATGTATTTAACAATAAAAAGACTGTAAATTTTACTCAAGTTTTATTAAAATATATGTCGCCGAGTTTTTTTTTTTTTTTAGAACTGTTTTACTTGTTTATTTTTTGTTTCTTTGAATCTTTTAAATCTGCTTCTTCTTCTTCCCTTTTTTTTAATTTCTGATTGAGATCTAAATATATTCATCTGATAGCGATCAAATTTACCACTAATCGTCTTTCTAGTGTTAAAATTTGCTTATGGAACCATCTACATATTAAATCGAAACCAAACTTCATTTTTTTTAATGGCAATACCCAATTTTAACAAAAAATTCAAATCTTTGGTTCAAATTTCTGAAATTGTGGCTAGTATTATGGCTAGACACCAAATTTCACGTTATTTGAATGATATGTTTTTGAATTATAAGTATTAAAATGTAGTACTTCTGTAGTGTGTTGAATTATATTTTCATATTTTTTTAATACAGGTTGGCGAGTGGTCAGGGAAAAACATAATCAAAAAAGGTGTTCAATACCAGTATTTTGTTAAAGAGAAATGCGTCATTTTTAGTCCCTTTATATTATTGGAAGAATTTTCTATAACAAAATGGCGGCAGTTTCCTCTTTTTTATGCTATTTTTCCTTGCCACCCTGTAATATATCCTAAAATTATACTCCTAATGTGCTAAAGTTTTATGTAACACTAATACTAAAATACCCAAACGTAATTTCGTTGAATTTGCAATTTTTCTAATTTTATGATATGAATTATGAAATTAATATTTGAAAAAAATATGTAGTCCAACCTACAATTTTTTGATTGATTTAGATTTATTAAGTCCTGCTTTATGGAAATTCAAAATTTCAAATTTTTCTTCCAAGTTGTTTTCAAATTATGCTTAAAAAACGGCAAAAAGATGTTTTAAGGGGCCGTTTACGATAGAAGTGAATAGATATTTTGAAACTTCTTATACTATCCTGTAATCTAGCAGTCTTCAATGACTGCTTGAATAGCGTCTAAAATTCTTTGATCAAGAAAGCAGCTCTCTCGCGCAACAATCGAGTATTGGGCTTCAATTTGGACACAACCCCTAAAATATGCTTATTTTAAAATAATTAATTTCTCGTAAATTTATCGCACGAATTGCCTGAAAATTTGTTTTTAGACTAATTGAAGAGTGTAGAGCTCATTTCCGCTGTCAGAATTGGGTACTGCTGTTGAAAAAAAACAAAGTTAGGGTTCGTTTTAATATGCAGGTGGTCCCCTAAGCATATTTTATATGCATCATTTAAAATTAGACTTTATTTCGGTACCAGTAACTTTCTTCTACAAAAATTTTATGCATAGTTACGGTGTTTACTTTTTTACAGTTTCCTTCATCTGACTAAACCCCATTCTTCTCTGTCCCCTGTCTGTCTGTCACAGAGTCCGTACATAAAAACTGTGGAAGTCAGAGACTTCAAATTTTGTGTACTTACAGTTGGACAACCCGTATTACACAACAAATCAAAAATTTCTGAAAAAGTCTATTAATTTAATTAAATCAATTTATTTATGTCAACCGTTCATTCTTGCGATTTAAATTGTAAAACAGAATCTTAATTTAGAAAGTTTTCGGGTAGACATATTGACTTTGACGCAAAGCGTTTTGTTAGTAAGCGGAAGGTCCTGAGATAAAACCCCGGTGATGAAATCTGAAATTTGCGTAAAGAATTGGTTTCAATTAAAAGGAATTTCGTATTTTTTGCTAATTTAAGGGTTTATTTTACTTTTACTTTTATTTTTTATCACTGACATTCATAATATTTTTGGAGTTTATTATTTTGGGATTTATTTATGATTCAGCATTTAAAATTTCGTTTAAACATTATTATTATTATTATTATTATTATTATTATTATTATCATTTATTTTTTCTTTTTTACGTTTTGAGAAATTTAAAATTTTACTTACATCTCCGCTATTTTTTTAATAAAGAATTTAAAAAAATTAGAATTTAGATTTTATTTATATAATTTTATTTGAATATTTTTAATTTGATTAAAATAAATAACTTTCTCTTATAATTAATCCTCTAAAAAGGCTTAGAAAATTAAATATGCCATGGTAGTTATTTAAAAAATATCAATGTTCTCTAAGAACATTTGTAATAAGTAAATTCGAATTTAAAAGTTGTGAAACCAAGGGAAGGAGCAAAAAGCGTCCTAAAAAATTCCTAAATTATGATCTATATGCAATTGCAAGAAATAATAAACCGATTATGAAAATGACATTGTGAATCAATGGTAATAATATCTAATCCTACATATGCTATATTTTATATCGGTGTCGCTACCATCTGGGGTGTCAGGAACAACATACATTCTAAAAAAGACTTAAAAAAAATTTTTAATTACGTTTCTGCGGAATATTAAGAACTACCAAACCAATTTCAAATTTAATATGGCAAAATAATGGTGGCAGCCTTGTTTAAACATAAGCATTTTATGTTGGTGCCCCTACCTCAAGAGAGATGGTAGATCATTAGACAATAACTTTGACACGATGATTCATTTAAAGATGTAAATGCGTACTAAGAAGATTGTTTCTGAAATTGAAGATTGTTTCTTTTAATTTCCGTTATTGTTATTTAAGGATAATTTAAAAAAAAAAACTTTAATGACACTGAGATAAATAGCCATATTTATTAGAAAATTATATTTATTAGCCATATTTATTAGAAAAAAAAAAAAATAAAAATACATTACATGTAGAATGACTCAAATGAAATAGCTTAATATCTGTCCCTTCTCGACTTTAAACAATGTAGGAAATACAGTGGCGGACAAAAAAACTCCATCACCTGTGAAAAAAAAAAGGAAAAGTGTACAAATAACAAGTTTTATGTTTGTGATTCATGTATAGAATATGTTGTACACTAAAATAAGCTTTTATTATTAATTTGTCTTAAAAATTAGTTTTTTGAAAGGATTAATTATGCTAAATAACTTCTAAAAGTGGAAAATGCACTACTTTTTTAAAACATGGAACAAAGTATTTAACCAGAAAATGCAGTAGATAATAATAAATTTCACATAACTTAGTCATGTTACATGCACTGCAAATCCCAGAAACACATTTTACTCACTATACAACGCATTCGTAAACGCCTGAGGTATAAAGATGTCTTTCCAATCTGTTTAATCCATTCTCATGTGTTTTAGATAGTATAAAAATGCGTTAGCTGCTGTAAATCACTCGATGAATTAACCGCAAATATGAATGTTGATATGGTCATACATAAAAGGATCATTTTAATACCTTTTAGATTTTTCACTAACGGCGCTTACAGCATTACAGAGCTCCGTTGCTGTAGAAATTAACTTATGAATGTAATGGTTTTCTGAATTCATAGTTGAAAGCCCTAAGAATGTTGTCTTTTATTTTAATCTTGATACTTTGTTTCTTTTTAGTAATTTTACCACCTATTACAAAGCAAAAAGCTTGAAAGGGATTAAGATCAGGACTACTTGTCGAAAGTGTGTGTAAATTAAAATAAAATGTAGATGTCGCTGCAAGTTTTGGCACTTCCCATTTGTCAAACGAAGTGAAATCACTTATATATGTTACAGGCCAAACCCGATTTTAGGCCAAACTAGATTGGCCTAGTCCAAACTAGTCTATCCTAACGCCCATCGGATAAACTAGTTTTTCCTAGGCCAAACTAGTCTATCCTAACGCCTATCGGATAAACTAGTTTTTCCTAGGCCAAACTAGTCTATCCGAACGCCCATCGGATAAACTAGATTTTCCTAGGCCAAACTAGTTTGGCCGAACGGTCATTAGGATGAATTAGTTTAGCCTGCTATTCATTGGTTTGAATTAGTTTATCCTAGGCCGAACTAGATTGTCCTAGGCCAATTCAATTTGGCGTGATTTTTTTTAATCTAAAGACCGCCACGGCGCCAACTCTCTAGTTTTGATCTAATTTAGCCTAGGCCAATGCCGTTTGACGCGATTTTAGCTCACAGACTATTAAAGTATGAGAGCTAATGTGCTCGCAGTTTTGTGTGTGTGTGTATGTAACCATGTACGTATGTATGTACGTATGTACGTACGTACGTACGTATGTACGTAATGCGATAACTCCTGATAGAAATATCCAATTTTCTTCAAAATTTGGACATAGATTTATCCTGATAACGAACTTTCCTGATTAGTTTCAGGGGTTCATTGGATAAGAATAAGGAAAGGGGAATAAAAGGCTAAACCGCATCCCCCCCCCCCCCCCACTCCTCAATTTCGTTAAGTCAGTTTTCATGCAAAAGTATCAGATTTTATAAAAATTTTAGGTACAATATCAGTTTGATAAGGTACATCCATGATTAGTTGTGGGTGCTCATTGTTTACATATAAAGAAAGGAGGAATGGGGGATAACATTCTTAATTTATGTAAATAGATTTTTCATGGATAATTTACCGATTTGTTTTAAATTTTGGATGCAGGTTTCTTCTGATAAGGCGTTTACCTGATTAATTTTGGGGGTTCTGAGTTTAAATATAAAGATAGAGCGGATTATTTTTTCAATCGGATAGAAACTTTTGGTTTTATGAAAGATTTTTAATTTGTAACAGATATTGGTTTTCACACACATCACTTCACGCGATATTGTTCATATTAAAAAAGTAAATATCCGAATCCTTTTAAAAATAAGAAAAAGCTTAAATAAAGCATGACACTTGAAGTTTAGGATACGGTGGGGAGGTAGAGTAAGGGGACGCTAGATTTTTTTAAAAAAAGATCAGCGTTTTTTTAAGTTTTAGCTGCTAATTAAATATTACCAATTTTGTGAAACTTTTTGAAACATAATATAACATGATGTTAAATATTTAAGAAAAAAGATGCCGCGTCAAATACCACTATTTTCTATTAGTAATTTTTGTAAAAATGTTAAATTCTTGTTGGAATTGTTGAAACTTTGTGATAGTTTATAACATGTGATAAAAAATTGTATAAAAAGTCCCATTACGAAAGGGAAAGAGGGGGGGGGGGGGCAAACAAAATCAGGAAATATAACGGAAATTCTACGTTGATCTATTTGAAACTTTAAAATAGTTTATGACATATGATATAAATTTATAAAAATATATTTCGCATTTAATGCCACTATTGAAGAATAGTGATTTTTTCAAAAATCACAAAATCTTGTTTTGAAGCACCGCGACATCGAGTAACATATCTACTGATAGATTCTTTAACGGAGTTTTCTTAAGATATAGTTTTGTTAGTAATAAGGTGCGCTCCCTGGTGATGGAATGTGGAACTAATACGAGCACCCTGATGTTGGAATTTGAAACTAATACAACGCGATTTAGGTATTTACGAATGTTGAATCGAAAAGAAAGAAACATGATGATAAATACTTAAGAAAAAGGATTCCGCATCGAAATACCACTATTTTCTAATAGCAATTTTTGTAAAAATGTTAAATTCTTGCCGGAACATTTTGAAAAATCGGTAACAACGTCTTTCAAATTCTAATTCAAGCTGAAATTTGATGAAAATCTGTGTATTAGTACTATTTCAGATATTTGAATTATCGCCGAAGTCATAAAAAACTGGATAGAAGCGCTACCTGTTGAGCCATTTACTCTAAAAACAAAAGAATATTAATTTATATCAGGGACTAACTGAATTTGAAGTTTGATGAAAATCCGTGCATTTCTTCTTGAGATATTGCGATAATCATGAATAATGCCACATAGCAGCGCCACCTGTTGCACGATTTACTCCAAAAACTAAAAAGTACTTTTGTACTTTTTTATATCAAGGACTAACAGAATCTGGAGTTTCATGAAAATCCATGCATTAGATCCTGAGATAAAGCTATTGCAATAATCACGAATAATACCGTATAGCGGCGCTACCTTTCAAGAGACTTACTCCAAAATTACAGAATACTAATTTATATCTGGGACTTACTGAATCTAAAGTTTGATGAAAATTCGTGCATTAATTCTTGCAACAAAACTATTTCAGGAATCGGGAAAATTGAGCACAACAGCGCCACCTATTGAGCAATTAACACGAATACGTAAACATATTTAGTTCATATCACGGATTTACTGATTCGGAAGTTTGATAAAATCTGTAAATTAGTTATTGAAATAGTGTTAATGCAAATCAGTAAAAACGCACTTTAGAAGCGCCATCTGTTGAACTATTTACATGAAAAAGTAATCAGTATCGATTTATATCAGGGACTATCAGAATATAAATTTTTATTAAATTCCGTCTATTAGTTCTTGAGATACAGCTATTGTGAAAATTGTGAAAAATGCAGCACATCATAGCCATGTTGCGTGATTTACTTCAAAATAAAAATAACACCAACTCATGTCATGGATGAACTGTATCTAAAGTTCGATGGAAATTTGATTGTATTAGCTATTAAGATAAAACAGATGCGTAAATCGTAAAAAATGCCAAACACTACTCCACCTGATGAACGATTTACACCTAAAACTACACTGTCAGAAAAATTCGTCAATATACACTAAATTATCGTTATTTTTTCACAAATAACTTCTGTTTTCCCAAAAGACGTATTTGTTCTGTGAGTTCATTCCGAAAGTCGAAAAATGAGGAAACGTTTCCGTTTATATCTAGCACGCATGCGCATTGGGTCTGTTAGTAATAAATTCGAATTTATTTTTAAAATGAAAAACAAAAATATTCTATCGATTAAAATGTCTAATTTATTTTTAAAAGACAAAAATGTTTTCGAATTTAAAAATAAATAACAATTACTTTCTTTATTCGTTCAAAAATTCTCACAATCTGTTATTCAAAGTTGGATAAGTTGAATAAAGTCCAATATACTAAGTTATTTCTATGATAAATATTCGCATATAAAATATACTCTAAGTGAACACATTTAAAAAATATTTTAATTAAAAAATAAAATGCAAAAAAATTGATATTATTAAAAAAAATCTTATCGAATAAAAATAAAACATCCATGTTTTTTTCTCTAACAATCTACGTAATATATTTAAAATTCACATTTTTATACTATATTAATATTAAAGTAAAAAAAAACCCAGCCACAGTTTCATTAAAGATGAAGTCTTTCCGAGATTAACGGCAAAATTAAAAGCTTTTTAACGAAATACAGCAAACCAGACCCATATGAAATGAACACTTCTATTTAAAGCAAAATCTTCACGGGCAATCCTGGCGCCGTGGATGCGCGTTGGCTTTGCAATCCTGGGGTCCTTGGTTCGATCCCTACCTCTTCCGCATTGATTTTTCCAAGTGACGGATATTTTTCCTCTTTTGACGGAGAAAAAAATAAACGGAAAGTCGTCAATATACAGACAATTTCTGGCAGCAGTGCTGCCAGTACATTTTCTGTAAAAAGACGGAAATTTTTTTGAGAGTGTAATCAGCATCAATTTAGATCAGAGACTACCTGAATATAATTTTTTATTAAATTTCGTGCATTAGTTCTTCAGCCGCGTCCCCACAGACTGCGGCAGTGTATAGCAGGTGTGCTGCACGCTTACTGCCGAATGCACTCTTCCTTTTCGATTGAACTTCGAAGCGAACAAAATTTAAATCGTAGCAAGCATGCTGAGCACGCACCACAGAATATAACCCTCCTTTTCGAAAGAACCTCGCAGCGAATGAAATTCGAACCATATACCCGCTGCCCACGCCAGTCCGATAGCGGGCGAAGCCAGCAAGTTTTAACTAAGCCACGTTATATTAGTTCCTCATTCCAACACCAGGGAGCGTACTCTATTATTAACAAAACTGTATTTGAATGAAACTCCGTTAAACAACCTATTAATAGATGTGTTACTTGAGGTCGCGGTGCTTTAAAACATAGAATTTCCGTTATATTTCCTTATTTTGTTCGCAACCACATCGGCACATCCTCTTTCACGCCGAAATGTAACTCCTTTTTTTTTTTTTATAAAATTATATCATATGCGATAAACTATCACAAAGTTTCAAAAAGTTCCAGCAAGAATATAACATTTTTACAAAAATTACTATTAGAAAATAGTGGTATTTTGATGAAAAAACCTTTTTCTTAAATATTTATCATCATGTTTTTTTCACTTCGAAGTTCGTTCGCTTCAACATACGTCCGTTTCAAGATTTTATATAAAAGAAGAGGCCCGATAGCGGGCGAAGCCGGCTGGCTTGAACTAAATCGCGTCCAAATTCCAACACCAGAGTGCTCGCGTTATATTAGTTACACATTAGTCCGTTATATTAGTCCTACATACGTACGTACATAAGTATGTACATACGTACGTATATAAGTATGTACATACCCACACACAGAATCTGCGAGCACATTAGCTCTCAGGCTTTGATAGTCTGTGAGCTAAAATCGCGTCGAATTGCATCGGCCTAGGCTAAATTAGATCAAAACAAGAAAGTTGGCGCCGTGGCGGTCTTTAAATTCAATAAAATCACGCCAAATTAATTGGCCTAGGACAATCTAGTTCGGCCTAGGATAAACTAATTCAAACCAATGAATAGCAGGCTAAACTAGTTCATCCTAATGACCGTTCGGCCAAACTAGTTTGGCCTAGGAAAATCTAGTTTATCCGATGGGCGTTCGGATAGACTAGTTTGGCCTAGGAAAAACTAGTTTATCCGATGGGCGTTCGGATAGACTAGTTTGGCCTAGGAAAAACTAGTTTATCCGATGGGCGTTAGGATAGACTAGTTTGGACTAGGCCAATCTAGTTTGGCCTAAAATCGGGTTTGGCCTGTAACATATATATATTTTGTGTGAACCACCGTGTGTGTTTGAAAATGTGAGCTTAAAAAATGAAGCTCAATTAAAATTATGTTCTATCTGTTTAATGTAGGAGAGATCCTAATAATATCTTGGAATATGATGTCAAGATTCAAAATAAAAAAGTGTTCTCCATTTGATTGAAGCTTAATGAAAATAAAATAAAATATCATCAGAATAAATATTGTTCCGGGCTTGGCTCGAATCCAGAAAGATTACGACACTACAGGTCAGTCATTAGCTTGCATATCAGATTTTTTCAATAAAATGGGGAAATCTTTTCATCCCAAGTGTGAAAATAAATGGAAAATTAATTTATTAATTCATTTTATGTTGTAAATATGAAAGCTTGTAAATGACTGAAGAAAATCCTTTATCAATAAATTATATTTGATTTATCAATTTAGCTGTACGATGAGTACTAAGTTTTGTTAAAAAATGCACTTTCATGCATTTTGAAATTATTTTAAATTATAAAAACATTTAGACACTCTTTTAAGATATTAGAGAAAACTGATGTTAATTAATAATTTGGGACGGGATGACTAAAATTATTACTCAACTTCAGTTTTCATTGGTATATTAAAGTAGTGCTTAAAGTCACTTATTTAAAGTAATTTTAAAGTACAGGAAAGTGCATTTTTTAACATGACTTACTACTCTGTTATACGGCGAAATTGGTAAGAAAGATATGATTTATTCATAATTTTGTTGTATATTTTTTAAGTTTTTATCGCCTCAACATAAAATAAATTAATAAAATGCATTTCCACCTATTTACCCACTTTAGATGCCAGTCTGTCTGAAAAAAATCTAGTACTAAGGCTATAGACCGACTAGAGAATAATTCTGATCTTAATCCATTTTAAAACTTTTGGCAAGTAATGAGTGCCAAAATTGTTAAAATTGAGACAAATTGTACTACAAAGATTAGGCAAAAGGAAAGCATTATTAGGATTTTTTGTACTTTGAAATCGGACACCATTACATCCAGAAGTTAATTTTTTCCATACCGGACACCTGGGAGGCTGACAGCGCTGCTCACGGAAAATCTAGAAATTATTAAAGTGACCCTTTTACCCATGAGCACATAAACATTCATGTAACATGACTCCTTTACGTGAAATTTATTATTATCTATTGCATTTGTGGTTGATTTCTTTATTTCACATCTTGATAAAATAATGCATCTTTCCCTTTCAGAAGTTACTTAACATTCTTATGCATTTCAAGAAATTAATTTTTAAGGTAAATTAATACTACAAATATATTTTAATGTAATACATAATTTTCCTTTTTTTTTTTTTTTTTTTTTTTTTTTTTTTTTTTTTGCAAAGGTGATACATTTTTTTCCGCCACTGTAAATGGATTTCTATGAACTCATTCAAAGTTTAACAGCTGGCTACCACAACAGAGTTTTATTTATACAGTGTGGCATCACAGTTTGTGATATAAATTTATCAATGATTAATCCAAAATGTGCATTAATGAAATATAAACATATGAAATAGCATTTACATAGGAAGGTCTTTTTGATTGTAATACCATATACCCATACTCTGAATTTTACGAAAAGTAATTGCTAATGGAATTAATTATTTATTGTATTAATGTGACAGTCAAATTTAGCAGTGAAATTCCAGTAGAAAGTCTACAAAAAAAAGAAACATTTTTGAATATTTGGCGCGAAAAAAGCGACTCGCGATTTGGTAAGAAGCATTTTTTCTCGCCTAAAGAAAACGATTTCAATGATCTGAAAATTGCTTGCTAATTGCTTTTTAGAATACGGTGTATGAATTTAAACATAAAAAATAGTCGGATGTGTCACTCCAAAAAGTTTCTTCTACTCTGCAAAAAAAAAAAAAAAAAAAAAAAAAAAAAAAAAAAATCTATCCATAATACTACTTGTAAATCTCTAGGCAACAGGGATTCCATGAACTTTTCTAGTAACCCATACAACTTCTTCTTAAGAATTATTAGTGTAGTACGTATTAGTGTACGTAGTAAGCAGCATATAGACTTCTTTAGCGAACATACTAAGAAATCAGTAGACATTGCAGGTGCTTTTTTAGCACGTATAATAAGAAATGGTTAGTAGTATTATGGATATTTCTCTCGTATTTTCACCAAGAAATTGTTAGTAGTCGTTACAGGTTTTTTGTGTATAAAATGAGAAAAAAGACGTTGGTAGCATCATCTTCGGAGAATTACGGAAGTATCTATATTTATTTGTGGAAGAGATTTATATCGGGGTTTTTTTGCTCTGAGGAGGACAGAGCTCGCTTCCTGGCGTTTGAAAACCAAGCGTTATAGATACCTTGCTACTGGTCTGTGTTCGTAAAGCTGCTCTTAGATTCACAAACATTACGAGCGACAAACTTTCCAGCCGCTTTTAATCCCAACTTTTTCCCGTTCAAAGAGAGCAAAAAGGTTACAATTATCTTGGAAAAAGTTGGAGGAAAAGCAGGAAAACAAGTGCTACTAGTACCAGCCGCTAATATTTATCGCTTATTCGCATCAATCACTTATCTCTGATTCGTTGAAATGTTCGATGTTGGATGAAAAGTCTCAGCTAGCGGAGCTTTATTCGGAACTGCAGAAAAATGTTGGGGAACATTGCAGTTTGCTATTAGACTGGGTGTTGTCAGGATATTTCACGAAAAGTTGGAAGAAATGAAGTATTGGCTCAAAAGTCGCTTGAAATGTTGCTGAATCTGATAGCAGCTTAAGAGATTTTAAGTGTGAGTAATGGGTATGATGAAGCTTTTTCTGTCGTGTGTTTTCCTTTTTATAGGCCTGAGTGTAAATTTATTGATGCTATTATAATTCCTCCAAGTTTCAATGAATAAGCTTAATTTAATTAGGGGTTTTCACTGATTAATTGATGATTACAATAAGACTTGATTAATGTAATTCTTTACTGGAATTTTTGTGGCTTAATGAATGGTTTGAAAATGTCCCGAATTATTTGTTGCAGAGAAATAAAAAATTTTAAACTGTATTTTGGACAGAATAAAGATCGAGTAAATTTAATTTCAGATGGTGGGTTAAGATTTTATGAACGATTGTTATGAACAAATTTCTTAAATAAAAAAATTATAATAAAAATCTTAAATTGCTTGAATTTTGAAATTTAAATGACTTTTTGACCAATTTAAACAAAAGATAGTATTTATTTATTTATTTTGAATGGCTTAAAATAATTAAACACGAAGGAAATAAATAGCTAAGGATTTTACGATTGGGAAGGAAGGGGGCACTTTTTCCCAAAAAATCTCTCATGGGAATTAATTTACGTTTTCTTTGCGAGTGTTAAAATTTTATCAAAAACTGATGGACGAAGACAGTTTTGAATTTTCTTTGTAGTAGTTCGAAAAGGAAATCTACCACTCCCAGAATTTGAAATTTAACAAACTACTTTTGCTTCTGTTATTTTAATAAATGCAGTAAATTTAATCTTTTCGAGATTTTTAAAAGAATTTACTAAGAAAAAGTGCAACTACGATTTTTCTTCCAGTTCAGAGGGGCACTTTTACTTTTCCCTTTAAACCCACCATGGAAATTAATTGTTAAATTTCATTTTAAGTATGTGTGAAAAAAAATATCTTAAACGAGTTGAACGGGCGATGTTTAATCCAGATGGTGCCATAGATCTTCTCTGCTTCTTTCCTTCCGGCTTTTGAAAATTTAATAAAATAAATATATTTTCCTCCGATTTTTAAAGACATAGTAAATTTATAATTTTCAAGCAAGTAACATTAAGAGAACATTAAGAGAACATTAAGTTAATGTAACATTAAGAGAAAGATCAGTTAAAAATTTTCCATTGAGGGGGAGGAGGATACTCTTCTAAATCCGCTATGGAAATTACTTTTAGTTCTGTTTCTTTTGATAGTTATGTGTTAAAAATCTAATTTGAAGTGGGTTGTTTAAGACAGTCTTGAATTCAGATCACGGTAACCCCTACGAATTTTTAATTTTAACAAGGATTTTTTTTCTTCATTTTTAAAAGATACGTATTGCATTTTATTTTATTTTTTTTCTTTTCGAGTAAGTTATAATATTTAGATTCTAAGAAAATGAAGACCCCTTTAACCCCTTCGGGACAAGTGTCATTTACAGAATTTTTAATCTTTTATCGCCGATTTTTAAAAGCAGATTTCTGCTTAATTAAATCGTCAAAATGGTCGGCAAAATTTACAACAAAAATTTACTGGTGAAAATAATCAAGAATTCTAAACACCTTATGCGGAACGTATACAGGTCGCTCGCTCCTAAAGGATTAAAGGTTAGGGGGTTACCTCGAGGAACCTCCAACAGAATTTACCCCTTTCCCTTAATATAATTTAATAAGAAAATAGATTTTTTTATCTCAGAAAATTGCAATATGCACTAAAAATTTCATATCATTCATTTTTTTAAGACTCAATACCTATATGATTGCACATTTTTAGTGTTCTAAAGCAAACACCTCCGAACAGCGGACAATTTCCACACTCCTGAGATGTCCGTTATTCTGTTTTACTGTACAAACTTTTTTATTCATAAAAATGCACATTTTTTTGAAAACATAGAATATGCACTTATGTTATTCAAAAATATGTGTGCACATATTTTTGCAAAGATCGAATATGCATTAATGTTATGCAAAAAATATGCACTTTGTGTATTTGTATATTTGTATGCATAAAAAATGCAGATAATTTTCACAAAAAGTATATAATTTTGAAATATTAAATATGTTTACTATTTATGCACAAATTGTGTACAATCAACCATTTTTTGCAAGTAAAGTGCAAAATTTTTCAAGCAAGGATAAAATGTGCTTCGGGAATTTGCAATATACATTTATGGAAGGGGAAGGACAGAGAAGGATGCATGCGCAATATGCATTCAGTTACAGCTTTTTTCTCTATAATATTACTAGCAGCGGTTGATTACAGGTCTAGTAATTGCTATAAAATCTGTAATAATACGTAGAATTTTTAGTAAAAAAAATTTTACTAAAAATTTAGTAAAAGTTTTAAGTAAAGTAAAGTTTAAGTTTAGTAAAAGTTAGTAAAAGTAAAAATTTTGTAAAATTTTTTAATTATGATATGCGTTTTTATGTTTCACTATATTTATACCTACAATATTGTGTGTATAAAAACTTTAGTTGATATGCAGGGATACACTAGATAATTCATAAAGGTTAACTGATTATGAGCTTAAATTGCATTTTTGCTCTGAATTGCATTTAGTTTACTAAGAGAAAATTGTATTATATAGATAAAATGATGCATCAGGCCACGCAAATATTGGATGCATGGTCGTCTATGAATGATAATTTTTGGAAATCTCATTTTAGTAGTTTTAAGCGTTTTTTAGATTGAATTAAATTTTAGCTGAATAGCGACGTGTAATAAAGTTACTAGGTAAACTGCAGGGCTGAACAAACATATTTAAGTTGTTTTCATCTATTGATATAAAAGGCTGAATGAGAAATTTCAATCTGTTTGTGTTTTCTTGCTAAACAAAATTTTCCTACATATCAAATACACCGCCATTACATCCGCGGATCAAATACACCGCTGTTCAAAAGAATTAAAATATATATATGGCTATGGAAGCTAATTGCTGAAATCCGACTTTGAAATGTTTTATCTGTTATCTAAAATGTTTGCTTAGTTACGATATTTAACTTATTTCCTAAATAACGAAGTTTTTAAAGATTTCAGGAAGTGTCAGAAAGTATTTCATAATCTATGCTTAACGCATGACTTTTCTTTCTTGTTTCAAATTTAAACGAATATTTAAAAAAATACCCTACATAAAAATGTTGCTGTTATGTATTTACATATTTAAATAATCGTTGTATCCACAGCAACAAAATCAAATTGACAGTGCTCAATCGGACATATTATCGAGCTTGAAATAATTTGGATTAATTTAAATTTTGCTTTCAAACGCTAAATATGATAGTTAAATTTCATTATAAATACATATAAATATGTAACATAAAACTATTATTACAACAAACTTAGAACGACATAAATATAGTTAAAACAAACTAAAAGTGACAAAACTAAAGCTATTTTCTTTAACTTACTTTAATATTAACTTATTTAATTTCATCACTAACGAAATATTTTCTATGTTTTGCAGTATATTTTAAGTTATAGCCAAACAGATACTTTATTTTTAGTTATTCTGTTTGTTTCTTTTACATTTTTTCAATTCCAATTGTTTACTTATGAGTATTATCATAGAAGGCGGCAGCCTTCAAGTGACGCAGCTTTAAACCTACCATCGTCAAAACCTACCATCGTCATAAGGGTAGATGCGGAACTTCATATATACAGCTAACTCAACATCAAAGGAAATCGGAAAAGCCGCCTTCTAATAACTCAGTAAATATTGGTCAGAATGGTCCAATTTCTTTAATATAGTCTTATATTCCCAGTCTAATCCTGTCCTATAATTTTTACATTTCTACGTGCCGTATATTTTTAGATCTCGATAACCATTTTAAAACTGAAATCGATGGTGTTTGTTCCTGATAATGAGATCTAGAAAACGGGCTGGGAGATTTTATTAAAATTTATATATAATATGAATCTCTTTAAGATAGAGGGAATAAGACTTGCCTTGTTTCTAGGAAAACTCTTGTTTGTTATATATTGGTCTTGGAAAATTGGACTATATTAGCTCGCGGATTACATGTTATTCTATGGGTTAGCAGACGAAGACACTGCGAAAAGGCAAATGTACTTATGGTCACAGTTAAAACACCCGCATCGAAGCAATAAATGTTTTTTAACTACAAAAACATCTTATCATGTGCTTTAAAACATTCAATAAATATATACTAAATCAAATTTTTATTTATATTGCCTTTATTTTTCATAAGAAGAAAATATTACGTTTCTTACATTGGATATTTTTGCATTTTGTGGAAAAAATATTTTGAATCCTTTTTTAAAATAGGAAAATATTTTTTAATTATACATATTCAATATACTTTTGACTTATTTTCTTTTAAAGTTTACAAACAAAAATTGTTTTTAATAAATTTGCTTTAGAATTCCATGTATTCATACGCGTTTAGATAGTTTTGTTTTGAATCGTAATCGAATTCGCTGGCGGTAAGCTTTGTACTTGGCACTTGTTGTTTTTAGCATGTATGTTGTGTAATTTGCGAAATAATGGTTATTATGGTAATATAGGTATTGTGTTATTTGGAGAAACAAGGCCCGCTTTTTTGGATAAAATAATATGGTGAATCAAAGTACACGAATCAAAACAAATTGATTCGTGCTGTATGTTGGCATGAAATATTCAATTTCAGGAGACGAACGTGAAGCTAAACATCTATAATGAAAAAGAAAGGTAAATAAATATTTTTTGGCACTCATTATTAAAGTATTATTTAAAAAGTATAAGTGATGTATACATTAGTTAGCATGTTGATTTGATTTCAAACCAACATAAACTATCACAGAATGTGTAAACTATTGCTAAATTTTGGTAAACAAACAATATTTATAATTGACCAACAGTTTAACCAAGTGCTTGTGAATTCTAAAATTCTCAAAATAGATTGTTTTTAAGTTTATAGATGTCCTTATTATATGAATTAATTAACAATAATTATATGAATTAATTAACAATACTAAGTTTTAAAGTGTTGTAAAAATTGTGCTTTTTTATTTCATTTATTAATTTCTGTGATTAATAACCCAGGATGTTAATTTTTAGATTAAAATTGCTTGAATATGTTATTCAAAATGCATTTATTACTTTTTCTTATGCATTTTTGTCGCTATTAATTTTCATTTTGAAACTGTGCCTTTTTAGCTTAGCTTAATGGCCAGTAAATCCAGGTTTTAAACAATTTTTAAAATAAGTAAGTGCACTTATTATTGGAAATTGTGAACAAACTAGTATTTATCAACAAATTACATCAGCAGTATTTTGATAATTCAAAAGAAAGTAATGAAGTTAATTTGTTCTTACATGCATTAGTGACTGTGGCTATAAAGATTTCAAAGATTTAAAAACAAATTAGTTGCACTCATTGTTTTTTTTTCTTCATGTACACACAGTGCTTGTACAACATGCATTAGTGATTGCATTTTTAATTAATTTTGTGTATTTTACGGATTGTTGCACAGCAATTTTGCTGCAGCCTGAGTGTTTTGTTTTTGTTTTGTTTTCATGTGCTCTAAGTGCTATACATGCAGTAGTTGGACTGCTTTAACGAGTTTTATTTTAGTGAGTGAGAGTTTTAGGCCCTTTTTTTTCTAATATAAACGTTATTGTTTTAATGTATTTGTTTCACAATATTGTCACTGGATTTTTTTAGTTCAGGTATCACTCATTTCTTCCAGATATTGGGAATCTGCATGTTACAGCATAGTTTGCTGCATCTATTAATTTTTGTTTCTTGTTTTCATATGGGCATAGTGCTCATACATTTGTTATTGACTGCGGCTTTGAGAAATTTCATGTGTTTTAGAGACCATTGCATAAGTTTGCTGCATCCAGTAATTTGACATGCACCCAGCTCTCATTATCCATTAGTGACTGTAGCTTTAACATGTTTCATGCATCCTATTATTTCATTAATAATTTCGAAATTCCATGTTTATATTTTAAAATGTTATTTAGCAGTTGCCACGAGGTACTACAGCACATCATTGTAGTCTGCATTAGATGCTATTCAAAATAGAATTTTTTTTTCTTTTTTTCTTCCTAAGAATCTGATGATTTAAATCCAAGCGTGAAAAATTTTGTCTCCGATCACAAACCGAATACAAAAGTATTGTAATAGTTAATATTACGTTATAGAAATCAATAATCAAAATATAAAAGCATTAGCTTTACAGCTTAGAACATAGCGTTATTAATAAACTGCATTTATAAATTGGACATCTAAAATGGAAAATCTTAATATATTTTTATAATGTTAGAATTTACAAGCACTAAAAGTTGGGTAAGCAAATAATTCTTAACCAAATATTAACGATAACATTGGTTTAAAAAGAAATAACTTATACTTCTATGCTTTAATAATGAGTTTCATAAAATATAAATTTACCCCCTTTTTTTTTCTATAGATGTTTTAATTTCATATTCATTGTCTCGAAATTGAAGTATTTCTTTCTAACATTCTTTTACAAAAATGTTTGATAATTAACGCTTTTTTTATTTAAAAAAAAAGGCCTTGTTTCTAGTACTGAACACAAAATCCTCAAATAACTTTGAATCCATTATTTAAATAAATTGCATAACATACCTAAGAAGAAAACATGTTTAAGATTAAATTTAATACAAGAAATTAAAAATTTTTAATTCAAATAATGTAAAGTTACTAACACACTAACAAATAAATATTTTAAAATACTAACAGCTAATAATGGGCGATAAATAATTACATTTTTTAGTTTTGTCATTACTAAAGTGTAATTGTTTAAATTCTATTTGAGTTGAACCTCATCCAAACCCTAAGAAATATTCTATCAAACCTTAATTCAATCTGAAAAAAAAAAAAAAAAAAAATCTGATAATACACACTGACAAGCATAGTTGTATAATATAGACGCACACCATGTGCAGAAAATTTTATGAAGAAACAATTTTTATTTATTTATTTCGACAAAGAATTGCATTAAAAAAAAGTGTATCTCAACAAAGAATCATGTAAAAAACCCCAACATTTCGAGAAAATACCACGCGAAAAACATGAATTTCATCCAAAGACCGCAAAAAAAAACGTTAATTCAATCCATGAATCGCATAAAAAATACAAATTCCATGCATGAATCGCATAAAAAATGTGAATTACATGCATAAATTGCATCAAAATTTTTTGAACTACATCCATGAATCGCTAAAAAAAAAAGCAAATTGCATAAAAAATGGGAATTATGTCCATAAATTGCATAAAATCTGAATTACGTCCATGAATCATGTAAAAAAGCGAGAATTATATTCATAAATTGTATGAAAAACGCAAATTACGTCTATGAATCGTGTAGTAAAACATGAATTATGTTCATAAATCGCTCAAAAAACACGAATTTTGGTGGCAGAAATCTGAAAGGGAAATTACCTCTATAAAACGCATAAAAATAGCGACTTGCATTCATGAATTGCATAAAAAATGCAAATTACATCCATGAATTGCATAAAAACGTGAATTACGTTCATAAATCACTCAAAAAATGCGAATCACTTCCAAGAATTGTGCAAAAAAACACGAATAACGTTCAGAAATTGCAAAAAATGCAAATTACGTCCAAGAATTGGTAAAAAAAAAAAAAAAAAAAGCGAATTACATTCATAAATCCTATAAAAACACAAATAACGTCAATAAATCGATCAAAAAACACAAATTTCGTCGATAGAAAGCTCAAAAGATGCAAATTATGTCTATGAATCGCATAAGTATAGCAAATTACGTCCATAAATCATGTAAAATGTAAATTACATTCATTAATCGCATAAAAATCTCGAAATATGTCCATGAATCGCTCAAAAAAAGCGAATTGCATAAAAACATGAATTGGGTCCACAAATCGCTCAAAACGTGAATTACGTCCATGAATTGTTTAAAAAAGTGAGAATTACGTTCAGAAATTGTATGAAAAACACAAATTATGTCTATGAATCGTGTAGTAAAACGGGAATTATGTTCATAAATCGCTCAAAAAACACGAATTTTGGCAGCAGAAAGCTAAAACGTAAATTACGTTCATAAATCACTCAAAAAAAGCAAATCACTTCCATGAATCGTGCAAAAAAATACTAATAATATTCATAAATTATAAAAAATGCAAATTAGGTCCAACAATTGGTAAAAAAAGCGAATTACATTCATAAATCCTATAAAAACACAAATAACGTCAATAAATCGATCAAAAAATGCAAATTTCGTCGATAGAAAGCTCAAAAAATGCAAATTATGTCTACGAATCGCATAAATATAGCAAATTACATCCATAAATCATGTAAAATGTAAATTACATTCATTAATCGCATAAAAATCGAGAATTATGTCCATGAATCGCTCAAAAAAAGCGAATTGCATAAAAAATGTGAATTATATCCACAAATCGCACAAAACGTGAATTACATCCATGAATTGTCTAAAAAAGTGAGAATTATGTTCATAAATTGTATGAAAAATGCAAATTATGTCTATGAATTGTGTAGTAAAATGGGAAATATGTTCATAAATCGCTCAAAAAATACAAATTTTAGCAGCAGGAAGCTAAAATGCAAATTACGTCTATAAATCGCATAAAAATAGGGAATAGCATTTTGCATTCATGATTTGCATAAAAAACGCGAATTACATCCATGAATCGCTTAAAAAATGCAAATTACGTCCATGAATTGCATAAAAATGTGAATTATGTTCATAAATCACTCAAAAAATGCGAATCACTTCCATGCATCGTGCAAAAAAACACGAATAACATTCATAAATTGCAAAAAGTTGTGTAAAAGTGTTACGTCCAAGAGTTGTGTAAAAAAGCGAATTACATTCATAAATCCTATAAAAACACAAATAACGTCAATAAATTGATCAAAAAACACAAATTTCGTCGACAGAAAGCTGAAAAAACATAAATTATGTCTATGAATTGCATAAAAATAGCAAATTACGTCCATAAATCATGTAAAATGTAAATTACATTCATTAATCGCATAAAAATTGCGAATTATGTCCATAAATTGCTCAAAAATGCAAATCACATTCATAAATCGCATAAAAAACACGAATGATGACCATGAATTGCGCAAAAAATGCGAATTGCACCCAACATTAAATTAATTTGCGGAAAGTTTTTGGTTTTATACATGTCTGCCAACAAGAACCTGCAAGTTATCCTGAAACCCATTCTAAACCAACAAAAATTTAATGGAAAGATAAATTTGTCCAAGAAAGGCAAAATAATTTCCATTGACATACATTGACCACAATCGAAAAATTCCTATTGAAATCTATCCTATACACTCCAAAACCAGAAAGAAAAAAATCCCTCCAAGAGTAACTCAATCTATCTGCTGCAAAATAAAATACATTGAAATGCAACTGAACAAGAACCTGAAAATTACATTTGAAATCAAACCGAAACCAGATTCAACCCCCCCCCCCAAAAAAAAAATAAATAAATAAAAAAAAAATCCAACCATATCTCGATTCGGGAAAGAAAACTTTATTTCCATAGATACGCGTGGTCAGAAATCTGGAAATTCCAATTAGTCTATGGGTTACCAAACCTTAATTCGATCTGAAAAAAAAAAAAAAAAAAAAAAAATTCTGACAATACACATTGACAAGCAGAGTTGTATAATATAGACGCACGCCATGTGCAGAAAATTTTATGAAGAAACAATTTTTATTTTATTTCGACAAATTGCGTAAAAAAAAAAGTATCTCAACAAAGAATCATGTAAAAAAAACCCAACATTTCGACAAAATACCACGTGAAAAACGTGAATTTTGTCCAAAGACCACAATAAAAACATTAATTAAATCCATGAATCGCATAAAAAATACGAATTCCATCCATGAATCGCATAAAAAATGTGAATTACATGCATGAATCGCATAAAAAATGTGAACTAAATCCATGAATCGCTAAAAAAAAAGCAAATTGCATAAAAAATGGGAATTACGTCCACAAATTGCTTAAAATGTGAATTACGTAAATGAATCATGTAAAAAAGCGAGCATTATATTCATAAATTGTATGAAAAATGCAAATTACGTCTATGAATCATGTAGTAAAACATGAATTATGTTCATAAATTGCTCAAAAAACACGAATTTTGGCGGCAGAAATCTGAAACGGAAATTACCTCTATAAAACGCATAAAAATACCGAATTGCATAAAAAATGTGAATTACATTCATGAATCGCTCAAAAAACGCAAATTACATCCATGAATTGCATAAAAACGTGAATTACGTTCATAAATCACTCAAAAAATGCGAATCACTTCCATGAATTGTGCAAAAAGAACACGAATAATGTTCATAAATTGCAAAAAATGCAAATTACGTCCAAGAATTGGTAAAAAAAAAACGAATTACATTCATAAATCCTATAAAAACACAAATAATGTCAATAAATCGATCAAAAAACACAAATAGTAAAGCTCAAAAGATGCAAATTAGGTCTATGAATCGCATAAGCATAGCAAATTACGTCTATAAATCATGTAAAATGTAAATTACATTCATTAATCGCATAAAAATCTCGAATTATGTCCATCAATCGCTCAAAAAAGGCGAATTGCATAAAAAACGTAAATTGGGTCAACAAATTGCTCAAAACGTGAATTACGTCCATGAATTGTTTAAAAAAGTGAGAATTACGTTCAGAAATTGTATGAAAAACACAAATTATGTCTATGAATCGTGTAGTAAATCGGGAATTATGTTCATAAATCGCTCAAAAAACAGAAGTTTTGGCAGCAGAAAGCTGAAACGCAAATTACGTTCATAAATCACTCATAAAATGCAAATCACTTCCATGAATCATGCAAAAAAATACTAATAACATTCATAAATTACAAAAAATGCGAATTAAGTCCAACAATTGGTAAAAAAAGCGAATTACATTCATAAATCCTATAAAAACACAAATAACGTCAATAAATCGATCAAAAACACAAATTTCGTTGACAGAAAGCTCAAAAAATGCAAATTATGTCTACGAATTGCATAAATATAGCAAATTACATCCATGAATCATGTAAAATGTAAATTAAATTCATTAATCGTATAAAAATCGCGAATTATGTCCATGAATCGCATAGAAAACGCGACTTGGGTCCACAAATAGTCAAAACGTGAATTACGTCCATGAATTGTTTTAAAAAGTGAGAATTACGTTCAGAAATTGTATGATAAACACAAATTATGTCTATGAATCGTGTAGTAAAACAGAAATTATGTTCATAAATCGCTCAAAAAACACGAATTTTGGCAGCAGAAAGCTGAAACGCAAATTACGTCTATAAATCGCATAAAAATAGCGAATAGTGTTTTGCATTCATGAATTGCATAAAAAACGCAAATTACATTCATGAATCGCTCAAAAAACACAAATTACGTCCATGAAACGCATAAAAACGTGAATTACATTCATAAATCACTCAAAAAATGCAAATCACTTCCATGAATCATGCAAAAAAACACTAATAACGTTCATAAATTACAAAAAATGCAAATTACGTCCAAGAATTGGTAAAAAAAGCAAATTACATTCATAAATCCTATAAAAACATAAATAACGTCAATAAATTGATTTAAAAAACACAAATTTCATCAACAGAAAGCTGAAAAAACGCAAATTATGTCTATGAATTGCATAAAAATAGCAAATTACGTCCATAAATCATGTAAAATGTAAATTACATTCATTAATCGCATAAAAATTGCGAATTATGTCCATAAATTGCTCAAAAATGCAAATTACATTCATAAATCGCATAAAAAACACGAATGATGACCATGAATTGCGCAAAAAATGCGAATTACACCCAACATTAAATTAATTTGCAGAAAGTTTTTGGTTTTATACAAGTCTGCCAACAAGAACCTACAAGTTATCCTGAAACCCATTCTAAACTAACAAAAATTTAATGGAAAGATAAATTTGTCCAAGAAAGACAAAATAATTTCCATTGACATACATTGACCAGAATCGAAAAATTCCTATTGAAATCTATCCTATACAATCCAAAACCAGAAAGAAAAAAATCCCTCCAAGAGTAACTCAATCTATCTGCTGCAAAATAAAATACATTGAAATGCGACTGAACAAGAACCTGAAAATTACATTTGAAGTCAAACCGAAACCAGATTCAACCCCCCCCCCCCCCAAAAAAAAAAAAAAAATTATCCGACCATATCTCGATTTGCGAAAGAAAACTTAATTTCCATAGATATGCGTGATCAGAAATCTGGAAATTCCAATTAGTCTATCTTAAACCTAATCTGAACCTGAAAAAGGAAATTCCATATAACCGGAGCCCAGTATCTATACAGGACAAAATATTTTCCATTAAAGCGCAACCTGACCAGAACTTGAAAATTCCATTTGAATTGAACCTGATTGAAACCTGAAAAAAATTTCCATCGAACCTTAACCTAATCCGAAAAAGAGAAAATTATTTCTGCCGATACACACTGACAAGAGTCTGAAAATTAACATGAAACCTAATCCAAACCCGAAAAGGAAAAAACAATGGAAATACAAGACTGTCCAAGAAAGACCAAATAATTTCTGTCCACATACACTGACAAGAATTTCATTTGAAATCTATCCTAAACCCAGTTCAAACACTACCCCCCCCCCCACAAAAAAAAAATCCAATTGTAACCCAATTTATCTGCGACAAAATAATATACTTGAAATGCAACTCAACAAGAACCTGAAAATTCCATTTGAAGTCAATCTGAAACCAGATTCAATCCCCCCCCCCCCAAAAAAAAGTATTTAATCAAATCAAGATTTTAGAAAAAAAAGAACAATTTATGTCGATATGTATTGACCAGATCATGGAAATTCCAATAGAAGTCTATCTCAAACCCGATCCGAATAACCTGAAACTCAATCCAATCCCCCCCCCCCCAAAAAAAAAGTAAAATAAAAAAATTAGGAAATAAAAATCTGTTCAAGAAAGACAAAAATATTTTTCCGTCCCCATCCACTGACCAGAATTGAAAACTAGTACTTGAAATGCAACTCGGCAAGAACCTGAAAATTCCAATTCAAGTCAAACTGAATCGAGATTCAAACCCGAAAAAAAAAAAAAAAAAAAAAAAAAAAACAATTATCCAACCAAATCAAGATTTTTAGAAAAAAAAAATCATGTAAATAGGTACAGACTGGAGCATAAAAATTTTAATAAAATCTTAAACACGATACAAACTCTCCCCCCCCCCCTTACATAACTAACAAGAAGCCTTGATGATTCCACAAAACATAACTAACAGGAACGAAGAGTCATGCATACTGCATCGATTATGAAGCATTTTCTGACTCATTCTGAATATTGTAAACTTATTGTCATTCATGTACAATAATTTTACCATTCTGTGCAAAAAAACAAAGCATAATTAACGAGAGTAAAAAATTTTCCATTAAACATGTTTATATACTTTCCATTTTATTCTGAATGCTTTAAACCTATCAGTTTCATCTTTGTACAGTAATCTTCCCATCCAAATCTCCCGCCCCCCCCTGTTAGTTTATATATGTTTTGTGCAAACAGCAAAACATAAATAAACTAACAAGAATGAAAAGTTACACATACAGTATAGATTATGAAACACTTTCTAACACATTTTCATTATTGTAAGCCTATCATTTTAATCCATTTGCAGTAATTTTACCACTCTATATAAAGAACAAATCATAATTAACAAGAAAGAAAAACCTGTGTGCAACATAGATTATGAAACACTTTCCAGCATATTCTGAATATTGTAACGGATATAGTCTTAATCAATCTGCAATATTACCAACCTATACAAAGGTTGAAACATAATTAACAAGAATCATGCACGCAGCATAGATTATGAAATACTTTCCAGCACATTCTGAATATTGTATTCCTGATCATTTTAATCCATCTGCAGTATATGTATCATTATGTGTAAAGAATAAACATAGTTAACTAGAATGAGAAATGATACATACAGCATAGATTATGAAATCCTTTCTTAGAAATACAGTGCTGAATGTACATTACTTTCTTATCTTATACTAACGTACTTTACTACAGAGTTGTTTTTAACGAAATCAAGTAGCACAGCATATATTAATAATAAAATATGAAATATCTTTTTTTAAGTGGGTGGGGGAGGGGTAATTAAAGGTGATCAGAAATCATGAATATGAATTCTTTGCATTAGTCTTTAATTTTTTGTTTTTATCTTTTTATTATTAACCTAAAAAAAGCACTGATATCAGTACAAAAAACCCTGAACGGGTTAAAAGCTTGTGACGCAGCACTTTATCTTATATATCTAAGAATTTTAAATTTGGGACTTAAAACTAATGATATCAAAATTTATGTGACGCTATGCTATTAATTAATATATACATATATTAAAATTTAATTCATTAAGGTTTTATCAATTACATCTTTCATAAATTCAAAATATGAATCTTAAAAGATATGATATCAAAATTTAAGTGACGCCTTGACGAGGCTTTAAACAATGTTTTAAAATTCCATTTATTTATTTATTGTCTAAATACATTTTCATATCTAAACAATACTTTTCATTTTCCAATACACTGTTAAATACATTACTTTCACTGAATATATATAATGCACTGAAATGTATTTATTTGAATAAATAGATTTATCTTTTGGGCTACGCTATCCAAAATCAAAAATAACATTTGAATACATATTTTTTGCGTCATTGTATCTATTTGCATCTATTTAACTTACTTTGGATGCAATGACGCAAAAAATATTTATTCAAACGTTATTTTTGATTTTGGATAGCGTAGCCCAAAAGATAAATCTATTTATTCAAATAAATACATTTCAGTGCATTATATATATTCAGTGAAAGTGATGTATTTAACAGTGTATTGGAAAATGAAAAGTATTGTTTAGATATGAAAATGTATTTAGACAATAAATAAATAAATGGAATTTTAAAACATTGTTTAAAGCCTCGTCAAGGCGTCACTTAAATTTTGATATCATATCTTTTAAGATTCATATTTTGAATTTATGAAAGATGTAATTGATAAAACCTTAATGAATTAAATTTTAATATATGTATATATTAATTAATAGCATAGCGTCACATAAATTTTGATATCATTAGTTTTAAATCCCAAATTTAAAATTCTTAGATATATAAGGTAAAGTGCTGCGTCACAAGCTTCTAACCCGTTCAGGGTTTTTTGCACTGATTATATTTACTGTAATATTAATTTAACATGATCTATAAATTAATAAATAATTCACTCTATTTTTTTCCTATTAATGATTATAATGAAATACCATTGGAATGTTGTCCACATGTTGGAATACCATTTCCAACAAGTTCAACATGGAACCCTCCCCCCCCCCCTTAATGAGTATTTGATATAAAAGCTGTTTCTTTTTTCGTAGCTAACCGGTAATAAATCTCCAAATAAATAATTTTTTTTCTTTTTTTTGGAATTATATTGAGTTTCCACCGGAAATTTTTCTATAAACATATATATCTTCAAGGGAAAAACATTCTGCATTTATTTCGAAATTTTTAGACTATGCGCCAATGGAGACCTCCCTTGAGTCAATGGAGATAAGAACGCAAATCGTTTTTCAGTTACTATATACTGCTAAAAGAAAAATTGTCTTGTGGTATTTATTGGATTTCATGTACTAAAACAAATTCTAGAAAATGTTGCAAACCTAATTCAGCATCAATGAGGAATAATTTAATATTGAATTCATAAGTTCAATAACAATATATATTTCTGAAATTACCGAAAATCCAAAAAGCATTAAAAAAATCTTTAAAACTGAATAAATTGTTTTTTGCTTCAATCTACAAACAAGCAAAAAGTAATGATTTCTTAAGAGCCTTCGCTAGTCAAGCGGAAAAACTCAATTGCTAATGCTAAACCTATGTGAGAAATCTTTACAGATTTATAAAATGCCTTTTAATAATTTTAAACGCTTTTTTTCAGCTAAGGTTACCTCATGTCATTATCTATCGCTGTGCGTTTGCACTTTTTCGATTTTGACTGCAGTTTATTTATAGGGGGATAGTTTTATTTTCATTCTAAAAAAAAGGAAAAGAAGCTAATTAAATGTGTAAAAGCGAAACGAGGAACGATATATATCAACTTCAGGTATCTTACGTAAAAACATCATTTAAAATTATTAAAATGCAAGCGAGAAATTTGTAATAGGTTCTCCCATAGGTTTAACACTAGCGTATTCGTATCTTCGTCTGACTAATATGTTGGCTCTTAAACAGACAAATATTTAAACAATTCGAATAATTTGTAATAGGCTTATTAATTTTACAAAACTATTCTTTAAATAAATTGTTTTTGTTAAAATCTTTAGATTTTCATTGGAAATAATGATTGTTAGCAGCTATTTACATTTATAATACAAATATTTTATATATTTATATACAGTTATTTTATATTTTTAATACACTTTAGTGCATCCACTGTTTGTTTTAATTGATTGGTAGGTTGATTGATGCAGTCTAAAGAGTTCGATCGGAGGTCTAAAAAATTTAAATTTTTTTAACGTTTTTCTTCTTTTTTTATTTATTTAAAAATGATCCATCAGTAATTTTATATTTTTATATTTTAGAACAGCAATTTTACGTATCTAAAATTTTACCCGTACATTTTATAAACAGGTGGAGAAATCAGCCAGAAACTTGGAACAATCCCATTTTATCTGACTTATAACATTGATTCAAAGACTACCAAGTTTTAGAATCATGTATGTATTATTTATGATCCTCGTTATAAAATTATACATTCAAAAAAATTTCTAAAAAGTAAACTTTATATACTTTTCGAACTTAAGACACTTTATGCCTTTGCAGCGCAGGGCAAATCCCTTACTTAAGTCTTGAAATCAATAACTGACACTGGAATTTGAAAACAACTTTATTTGTAAATAAGGAAAAGCTATATTTCACGCATTCAATAAACCTTAATTTTTTTTTACCAAAATTCCGGTGATAGTGTGGCATTTGGGAATTAAAATTAAGTGGTTTCATAGATGTACCAGCGCGCCGCAAGGGGTTAACCCTTTCTTGCGCAGTGTTGCCGGGCTGGCGACACCTAATTTTAATTCCAAACTTGCAAACGGCACCAGTAATATTTTAATATAATTTTGCTTTTACAATGAAAGCTTAAATTAAGGAATTCGTAATATCTAGACAAGTCCTTTATAAATTCCGGTGTCAACCGACAATTTCTCATTTTACAAATAGAATTCACTTGCGCCGGAAAGGGTTAAACTGAAATAAAAATGAAGCACTCAAAAATGAATTGATTACTTATATCGAATTGAGTATTATTTCGACAAAAAATGAACACATTGCTTTTTCAATTTTGAAGCATCATATGTTATCAAATCCAAACAAACGACAATTTTGTATCCTGTAGTGGTTTATTTCATTCATTGTGTCATTAAAATATGCTTATCTGTGTAAATACATTATTATAGAAAGTATTTTAAAATAATTTAAAAGTGCTTATAAATAATGCTCTTATCATAAAAATATTCGATTTGGGTATTTTGCTCTTAATTTTGCTATTTTTCTTAATAAACAATCAATTAAACGTTTATTGTTAATAATTTTGAGCAAGAAATTAATGCCAATATATTTTTACTTCATATTTGTAAGTTCAGGGTGCAGTTCATAGCGATTTATATTTAAACACAATCATGGAATCAAAAATGAGTACATGTGTTTCGTAGTTTTGAATACATTTGAATCCGCGTTATTTTGAGTACTAAAAATTGAGTACATTTTACTCAATTTTCAGAACCCATTTTTTCAGTGTATTCGTGAATGCTACGCTCAGATACCTAACAGATACAATAAACTACAGATACACCTCAGATACAATACACTATCTACAAATAAGTATTTGGTACCTATGCGGAAGTCGATATTTGCGGTCCTGATATACGTCACGCCCCACTGTTAAATATGTTGCCGGAAACAACAATGGCATTCGTCGCATGCAAGATGCGACGAAATACAGAATTATCAGATTTTGAGAAAAGAGTAATCATAGGAAACCGTAAAAATAGCCAATCCTTAACGGGCATATGTAGCGAGCTCAATTACATAATTTGACTGTGGTCTGTGTGATTCAGAAGTGGAAGTTGAGCGATGATTGTCGAAATATGCTCAGAGTTATCAAACCAACGAATATGGGAGATAGAGACCAACGGATGTTGTGCAGAAAAATTCGGAAGAACCACACCAACCAATGACACACATACGCTAGGGGTTTCAACAAGAATCCGGGTGTGTTGTTTCAATGAATACCATCCGTAAAGAAGCTCATCTGCACTATTTTCATGGTTGTTCTGTCGCCAACAAGCCTTTGATCATCAAGTACAACCGCATACTCGGTAAGGGTGCAGCACGTCGACACTGGACCGTACAGCTTCGGAAACGGATTCTCTGGAATGATACTTCACCCTCAACATTTCAAGTGATAGAGTGTGGATCTGACGTCTGCTTGGCGAACATCTCCTGCATGAATTCATTTTGACCTCAGCTACACTGGTGACATAAATTAAGAGAATTTGCATATGTTATCGAATTGCATGAAAAGAACTGAACTGATGGAAAAACCATTGCTTCTAGATAAAAATGCAAATCTTGTACGGCAAATGCCTTAGCGTACACATGTGTGTAAGCGAATCCAGCAAAAAAACAGGCTTTATAAGTGCGTGGAGGGTAAGACGAATTTCGTTCACTAGGACACCTCGGCAAATTTCTTGGTCTTATCTTGCAGCAATCGGTTGAATTCACATAGGAACAGTAAAAATGCGTAACCACCAACATTTAAATGATGCAATGGGGGAGGCGAATTATGGGAAGGGTAGAGGCAGACCAATCGCAAGTCCAGATATGCAAAGAGTATAATTTAAGGCCCAGCGTCGTGTGTAACCTATGGAAAAGCTCCAGGATACTGGATCCATCGAGAGAAACACTTGGCAAGGTCTCTCAAGTGACACGACAGCCAGAGAAGATTGCCATTTGTCCATTTTAGCGAGGCGTAACAGAGAAGCTGCAGTTTCTTAGCTCGCTCGGGACCTGTATGCAGCCACAGGAATCCTTGTAAAAACAGTGACTGTTTCCAAAAGATTGAATGAGAGAGGGCTGTTTGCCAGGAGACCGGCTGTTTGCGTCTCACTCACGTCTATAAACAGGAGAGTCAGATTAGCATGGTGCAGCAGCATAGTGATTGAAGTATGGAGCAATGGGCGACCGTTCTGTTCACCGACGAGTCCCGTTTTAGCCTAAACACCAATTCTCGCCGTACTTTCATATGAAGAGAGCCAGGGACCTGCTACCTACCCTCCAATGTTCGCGAAATCAACAATTATGGCGGTGGCGGTGTAATGGTCTTGGCAGGCAACATGTTGGATGGCCTTTACCTCTTCACGTCTTTGACAGAAGCTCTGAGACTGGTGTGAGTTATAGGGATAAGGTCTTGGAGCCCTAAGTTTGCGTTTCCGGGGTGCAGTGGACCCCAAGTTAATCTTATAGGACGATAACGCGAGGCTACATAGGGCTATTCTGGTCGATGAGTTTCTCGATAGGGAGGATATTCATCGAATCGATTGGATAGCCAGGTCTTCAGACCTCAACCCTATAGAGCATGTTTGGGACGCTCTGGGGAGAGCAAATGCAATTTGTAACCCCCCCCCCCTCCGAGAATCATCCAGGAACTGAAAACAGCGTTGCTGAATGAGTGGGACCAATTACCACAGGCACGGATAAACTGCCTTATTTCCAATATGACATCACGCTGCGAGGCCTGTATAACTGTAAGAAGGGACCATACCCCCTATTGACCCATTTCTTTTGTGTATTCTGCAATCGCTGTTTCAGACCTACAGACTCCCATGAGTGTTAAGCACGAACATGTGTTCTGTTATAACTGTTAATTGCTTGTTTTGTGTGTATTATATCACCCTATATTCACACCAAACTTTATTAGAATCTATCCTGTAGTTCTGCAGATCGTAGATCAAATATGAAAATTCTTTTAATTTCTTACACCAGTGTATGTTCAGCAGAGGGGGAATTATGGTCTGGGAATGTCTTTCCTAGTTTGGTATGGGATTTTTGGTCACAATTCATGGTAAGCTCAACACCGACGCTTACTGCACTAGTTTGGATGACAATATACTTCCAACGTTGTGTTTGTTGTTCGGGTTGAACTCAATTTACCTCCAGGATGATAACGCCAGCTGTCATGATGTTGAGAGGTCCACCATGGATTGCCATGGTAACAATGCGGTTAATCGACTGGACTGGTTTGCCCAAAATCCAGACCTGAACACAATCGAAAACCTCTGATACGAGTTGGATTGTCGAATTAAGGGTTGCAACAACCGTACAAAATCAATTAAGGAACTTACTCTGTCTCCTCCAAGATTAATGAAAATGAAAATACCATTAGTTGTCTTACAAGATCGTGTAAAAATTACGCTTAAGAGGATTGCGGCTGTAATTGCTTCTCGTGTAAGCCCTACTATCTTATTGAATGTTAATTTTTTTTTTCTTTTCAATCACAGGTGTCCAAATACTTATTGGCAGATAGTGAATATGATTATACTTTTAAATATTAATACAATAATAATTATATGTGTATGTTAATGAATATATAATTTGTATTTTTACTAAATGGGGCGGAATACCTGAAACCAACGGAATTCTGTTCCCCTTTTATTGTAACAATGTTCATTTTTATTCGATCTGATGCCATTGGCAACTATTTTTTTTTTCTTTTCGACTATTTGAAAAAAGTGATCTTTGAAGTGGATTATTTTTGTTTAAATGCAAATTTCAGCATCAATAGAAATATAAGAAGAAATTCATACCAATGTCAGAAGAAATAAGAAAAAAGATCAAGTGTACTTGTAGATAAAAAATAATGAAATAGAAGAATAATGAATAGAAAAAGAATGAATCTGAGAATAACAAGAGAATAATAAAATAGAAAATAATAGAAGTGAAATATTGAAAAAAAATTGACAGGGATGCTTTTACTTGGGTATCTGTGCAAACACTAACATTGTTTAAAACAAGAGAACAATAAAATATACAGGGATGCTTTTACTTGGGTATTTGTGCAAACACTAACATTGTTTAAAACAAGAGAATAATAAAATAGAAAATAATAGAAGTGAAATATTGAAAAAAAAATTGACAGGGATGCTTTTACTTGGGTATCTGTGCAAACACTAACATTGTTTAAAAGAAAATCCATTTCAGTATCATTTAATAATTAAAAGATATTGCGATTCCTGGATTTAAAATAAAAATATAATAAAAAGAAAGAAAATTTAAGAAACTTATTTTTTAAAAAATATATACTTTTTATTAGGAATGTTCAAACATTAAAACAATTATCAGTGTAATTAACTAAAAAAATTGTGGATAAATGCACCAGAAATTACAAATTTTTGTGTAATCAAGTTAGAACGAATTATTTATTTTTTTTAAATCTATTTCAAAGACAAAGAATTGCATTGAATAACTAAAGCTTTAATAATTGTAATATTCAGTTTTTGAATTTAATGTTAATAAAGAAAATATATTATGCTTCTCTTGAGTAAAATCATACGACCAGAAGTAATCTAAATCCTGCTTCAGTTCTGCCCAAAGTAATAGTAAATTACAAATCATAATCTTGGTTCAATATTTCACTGAATAGTGAAGATTAAACAAAACTAGAATCCTGATTCAAGCTTTTATAACATTACCCAATAAAATTAATACAGAGAGAAATCAGAATCTTAGTTCAAATTTTCGCATAAAATTTGTTCGAAAAAAAAACCTGAATCATGTTTCGACTTTTCATCATAGAATTGAATAAACATTTAGCTAATATAATGGTATGCGTGAAGAACCTCTCAACTGGCAAAACTTGAATGAGTACCTTGGTTGCAGCTAAATTTCACCAATTCCTTCGTGAAACATAGAACCTTACTTTTAACAGTGTACAATTATGATTTTCTTTTATTTAGTACTCTTAAAATGACACAATTTAAATAATTTCTGAAAGTATTTTCTGAGATCCGAATACGAATTAATTACATACTAAAAATAAGCGATTTAAATATGTTTCAAGGAAATAAAGTCATTTAATTTGCGGAGGATTGAAAAATTTTATCGATGAATTTAAATGTTGCTCTTTAATATTCATTCACTAATTTCCATAAGTTGGCAGTCTGAAATAGTTATGAATTATACATGAATTCTTATTATAACAGCCTTTCTCTCTCATGGTGATCAAATAAGTACATTTAATTATTTCAACAACATCCTACATATAATCCACGAACGTATAAAGCAAATTAATTTGAAGCAGGAAATATTAATACAAGAGCAATGCAATTAAAGATTTCTCATATCTGCTTACCTGTTGTCACATTTCGATATTAATATTGCAGTTCAAAGTTGAATTAAAACGCCTGAATTTGCATTAATATTTATCACATCTCTTCCAAGCACGGTATGAAAATTAATGGTGTTTAACTGAAATAGCTTTTCGGAGCATCATTATATATAGTTGATCTTTATGGCGGTATCGTGGTAATATTGTTGTATTTTGTACTTTATGGAAATTTTTTCAGTTTCGAGAAAATTATTTAAAAAAAAGATAAGAAATACCAAGGATGAGAGTTTTGAGAGTTGAATATTTCATTAGTATAAAATACAAAAACAAAGTTGCTTCACATATACACAAACACTTTTTGTAAAAATGGGAATAAAAAAGGAGAACGAAAAGAGCCAAAAATAACATACTTTATAGATTGAATAAATTCTTATCACTCTTAGGATTAAAACGTGCAGTATTAGTAAAAATAAAGTAAAAATAGCCAATTATATAGTAATTTTCCACGAATCTTCTATTTGCAATTGCAAAAATTTAA
The DNA here is from genome assembly GCA_964019185.1 of Maratus speculifer. Lineage (NCBI taxonomy): Eukaryota > Metazoa > Arthropoda > Arachnida > Araneae > Salticidae > Maratus > Maratus speculifer. The sequence continues at coordinate 240,074,204 of OZ025293.1, read as the reverse complement.
AAAAAGAAATCACTTTATTTAATAATACTTGTTTCTTTTCATAAATCTGAAAAATAAAGCCGCACAGATTTTTTATATGCATAAAATGAAACCCCTAAATTAACAAACTTATCTGAAGAAAGGGATGTAGCTCTATTTTCCTAATTAACAGTTAATATCCTATCATTTTTATTGTATGTACTTAAACAACAATAATTAAATTTAGACACTATTTGAAGACCAAAAATTTGGTACAGCGTATTCAAAAAATAGCAAATTAAAATCTGGGTAAATATTCTCCATATGAAGCTTTTCCTTATAGAGGGGAAGACTGGAATAATAATATGCACGTTATCTTTGCTTAACAAAATATCTTATTAAAAAGAAGCAAAAATACTTCCCCTCATTTTTTATGTATTTTATTTTATAATTTGGTGAATATAGACATATCATGTGTTTGAATTATGACAAAATGTTGCTTTTCACTTTTTGGTTCACGCTTCAAATTAAAGCCACGTTTTACTATTACATTCGCAATTATAAATGCTGTTCATTAATCATTATGCAGGACAATCTACTTTTATATTTTACTACATTTATGTTAAGAGTGGATTTTATAAACTTTTAACGAAGTCTTAAAAGCATGATTTCTTATTCATTAAAATTTTAATAAATAATTATCTGCAGGTAAAATTTAAAATTTTATACAACATCATTATTCTTAGATATAGAGCTTCCCACTTCCTTGTTTTCTTTCTGTTTCTTTTCTTCTTGGAAATTGGGTTATCATCTAACTGAGCATTATGCCGAATAAAAAAAATGAAATTGTACCTTTTTATTAGTTTTCAAGCCATGTTTATATTACCCCTGAAAGGAAAGTGCTTTAATTCTTTTTTATCTAATGAACAACCAGATTTTTATTTTTATTTTTTTATTTTATTTCTGCTTACAGGGCACGCATGAAACTTCGTCCTTGAAACAATCAATGAAGTAGGACGCTTTTGCCAATTTAATGAAGTCATTATGGTATTTACAATGAATATTAACAATATGTACAAAATTCTTTATTTCGGAAAATGGGTTAATGTATAAATGTGCACTTTATGTATCGAAATTTTAACTTTCTTCTTATACTTCTTCTTTTTTTACTTTTTCTAATATAACATTTTGTGAAACAGAGAGAAAAAAGTTACATATGAATGAAACACCAGGATTAAAATTTTTCGCTTATCTTCTACTTTTTACACTTTGTATCCAATGTCAAATAAGCCCTGAATAGAAGTACCACATTAAAAAAAAACACATCTTTATTAAATAAATTTCTGCTTCAGACTTGTTTATTGGACTTGGGAAAAATTGTAAAGACAGGTAGATATGCTTTCAAAATAACTATTTAATTTATTGGTTTCATTATGTGCTAGAGTTTTTCTAAAAACTGAAGAAATTTCTCAATGCATGTATAATGTGAAACTACTTCCCATCATAAAACCCACAAAAATATAAATCCTGTCACTTTTAAGCAAGAATTTCTATAACACTAATTTGTAACAAAAATTCACAAATTCATTTCTTATGTTCGATACTTGAGGAAAAAATGATAAATATTAATAACAGGTTGCCTGTTGTAAAAAAATTAAATATGTTGCTGTTTTCTTTGTATGCCATTCTATTTAGCATTATGGTATTTCAAAATCCACCCAATTTTAAAATTATTAAAAGTTTATTATTATTATTATTATTATTATTATTATTATTATTATTATTATTATCCTTTTACAAAATGGTGTTATTTTTGGATTTTGGTGAAGTTTACTTATTGAGGCAGTTAAATTTTGCATAATTTAAGATAGTGCCAAAATTACATTTTCGTATAATTTTTCTTTCACTAACTACATCAAACTTCGTGGCAAAAAGATAACCATCTTTTATGATATTTTGGTATATTTTGGAAATTTTGTTTGTAATATGCTATGCAGATAAATATATCAATAAAAGTGATGTATCTCTATGAAATTAATATCTACATTATTAAAAATCTCTGTGAAGCCTTTTTAAATCATCTTAAGTTTGTTTTATTTTTATATACATCATATCGTTCATTTCAGTATTAGAAATTTCCTTATTCAGCTTATTAAAAAGATAAATAGTTAATGTTTTTTATCAAAAATGTCTCCTAACAAGCCTTTTTTTAAGTAGCTCTTAAAAGGGCATTTGAAGGAACCAGAATGCAAATATAGATTCACTTTAATTATTATACTATATGAATTGAAGTAATAAATTGTGTTATTGGAGAAAAGATATAATAACGTTATAATTTAGAAAATTTCACAAAAACTGTAATATTTTAAAATTAAATGCATCACTTTTCCTAAAAACTGCCGCATTTTTTATTTGTTTATCTGTAAGAAATATTAGCATTTTTCTTTTTACGGTATTACATATTTCTTATATCATTTCATAATTTCCTTTTTGCATAAATCAAAGAAACACTATGAAAAGTGCGATTATTATAATTTGTTTCAAAAGTATACAATAACCCATTTTCCTATTTACAGAGATGTAAACTTTTCATTCATAATAACAAAATTTTACATTGTATGAAAAAGTTTTTCAATGCCTTGTGAGAAACTGATAAAAAGTAACATTGTATATAAACAAACTTAATTTGACTAATTCCTTTAAACCGAATGTCTAGATCCATGTATTTATCAGAGAATAATGTAATGGATCTATTACTTTTTTTTTTCAGTTCCGTAAGAGAGAATGAAAAAAGGAGAAAATTATTAACACGTGTGAGGGTTGAACGAATGTACTGTATACAGTTATTGTTATATGTATTATGGCACATTTTTTGATGTTGTTTCAATCTTATGGACATAAAAATAAAGCTCCAGGTATTGTACATTGTTGTTCTTTGACAAATTACTTTATATTTTTTTGTCAGTGACTGAAAAATATTGCAGTATTTAATATCAAAGTTGTGCCCATATCTGAACCATTCATTAGCAATAAGAAATTACACTGACTTTCTAAAAGCTTAAAATTTAACTATATAAAATTTAATAGTTTAAAAATCTACACCAGGACAGCTTAGTATTTGTTACAAAAATCTAAAATGAAGAACAGAAAAAAAGTTAAACATGAAAAGCAAAATAATAAAAGAAAACATTGTTGGGTGAATTTTTAATTGCAAATAATTCGCATAAAGCATCAATATTTTATGCAAATATGTTTAAAAAATGGTTTTCACAAAAAGTTAAGTTCTGGGGATATTATTTATCTTTGGCAGTTTTAGGGACTGACCTGGTGATAGGATATATATAAACCAATATTTTTCACAAAATCTTCAAACGAAAAAAAAATTGAGAAAATATCGTCATTATCCTAAATTTAATGTGAATATAATTTGTTAGATAAAATATTCGCCAGAAGAAATTATTGGAAACTTATTTTTTTTAAATTTGTGTTTATTTTTGATAAAGTAATATGTACTTATAATATAATTAGTTTGAAGTCATTGTAAACTATGGATATCATGACACCACTAATATATCTGTATATCTTTAAACATCAATTTCAATCAACATTTCATTTTTTTTTTTTTTTTTTTGAAATAATGTAACATTTTAATGTCTTTCGATTTTCGAGATTTCTAAGCATTTATACCTTTTACAAATTTAAAAAAAAAAAAAAAAAAAAAAAAAAAAAAAAAAAAAAAAAAAACTATGTTGAAAGTTACCGTTTGATTTTTCTCAGATTTTATCTTTTTTTTTTTTTTATTGAAAAAATATAACTCAATAAATAAAAGTTCAGTTGCCACGAAATTTGTAAATTATATTTCAAATTTACATTCAAAGGTGTATTTGAATATCTGTTCTTAAACTGACGTACTGAAAATTTTATAAGTTACACTATTTTAATTTATAATTTATTGATTCTTTTCAGAAAATTTCCAGCGTTGTATTTTTATGCCTATAATTTTAAGATATTCATGTTACAAATAGTCTACATCTTGCATAATATTATTATATTTAATATCAAATTCATAAAATGTATTTATACTTAATAACTTTAAATATAAAATTTTTAAACTTAAAATTTACAAATATTAAAAAAATTGTTCCTAAAACATACAGATGTCTCAAAATAAAATTCATTGATTTAAGTATTAATTTTTTTTTCAATCACAATAATTCAACATTGCTTAAGACTCACCTTTTCTTTTAGCTCACTATTTCTCCCTTTCTCTCTTTATATTTGTTATATAGAAACATAAAAGTACCTGAGGATAAGTGTACGGCCACTTGAATTTTTCAGTAGAAAAAACAACATTTTTGTATGCCCAATTTGCATATTTTAATCATCTGTGACACCTTCATGTCACTTATATTAAGAATTCAGGTGGTAGCTTCCAGCTTTTTCGGTTACTTGAATTTTTTTTTTTTTTTTTTTTTTTTCAATATTTTGGAATGCGATGTTTAATTTATTCTATTCCCTTTATTTACATTCGATTCATTTCAGACAGAAATATTTTTTTGTTCATATAATAACGTATATTGTTTATCTGTTTTTCCTTTAAGTGAAGTAAATCTTTGTTGAAATGCATTTACTGATATAAAATTGAAAGATGGAATTACTTTCACTAAATTTTAAATTTGAATATAAAAACAAAAGTGAAAACGAATTTTCAATCCAAATATTAAAGATGATGAATAGTACTAATAACCACAGTATACACACATATTGTAATATGCAAACATATCTATTAGCATACCACACATTTACCTTTTAACTCTACTTCAACATCACAATATTCGTTCAAAATAAGAGTGGCCGTGTTACTGTCAGTTACCTTATGAATTATGACTGAACTTAATAGAAATGCATTAATTGCATATCCATGTAAATCTAAATCACCATTGAAAATCATTTTAAAATCAGTGTCTGTCTTGACCATGTTTAATAACGAATATGTTGGAAAATATAATTTATATCTTAATATCCACTTACCTTTAAATAAAATATCATTTCTGAAGTAGCAAACATGTAATACAGTGTTTGTAAAATCAGTGTCGGTCTTATTTTTATATTTTTTACAAAAAGAAAACAAAGATTGTTTTTACTGTACTGTCATATTTAACTTATTGTTAAAATTCTTTTCCATTTTTTTATAATTAGTTATTTAATCAGAGGAAATATAATTGTTCTAAAAAGCAGTAAAATAATTAACTAATCTGCTGCATCAAATGTGCATTGTACGAGTTTTTTCGTTTGATTCAGCGAGATGAATATTTGAAACATACGGTTTATTCTGAATTTCTTTTCTTGATTTAAAAAAGAATATTTTAACCAGAAAGCTAGATTTAAATATGCATACCTATATCGCTTACCTAATCAATAAGAAGAATTATATTTGATAGTTAAATATTTAATAGCTTTACTTAAATACCTATCATTTTTCTTTTAGTTTAAAATAAAAAATACAGTTTAACAACCAATTATGATTTGAAAAAAAATATTATACTATCTGTTAAAAATATATTATAGCCATAAATTTTAAGGGAATGAAAATGCAATTTTAAGGCGAATTAAAATAAATGGAGAATATCTACAGAAGTTTTTAGAAATAAAAGTCGAATCAACATGAAGTGTAAAAGCTTAGAAATAAATTGTTGTAAATATTAATTTTAAGAGGCTCCATACATTATTTTAATATTTACACCTGTTATTTCTATAGCTTTGACATGGTGTAACTTCATTTCATTTAATTCCTTTTTTTTTTTTCTCTTATGTTTTCAGTAAAAAATACATTATTTCTATAAGTGTAGTTTCTTACAGAACATATTTGTTGCTCGTGGCAGGATGTCACATATATTATTTTATAATTATTGTTGGTGTCATTACTGTTGCTTAAGTTTCATCCTCAAAATATTTATGCCATACATATTCAAATGTTGGTAATACATCTAATGATGAGCAATCTCTTATAATCCGCATATTTGACTTTTTTGCACAAGAAGTTTATGTTAAGTTCAGAAAATATTTATATTCATTTTATAGGATTCTGTAAATTTAAAAGAAAGGAGAAATAAGTGTAGTTTTTGAATGCATGTCTCAGTTAATTAAAATTATTGTAAAGAACTGGAAAATATGTAGTATGTATTATTAAAGCTTAGATTTATATCTGAAAATTAACCGGTAAAAATTGTATAAAAGATATTTACTGTGAGGTAATTTTAGATTTAAAAAGATTGATAAAATGGAACAGCTGTAATTTTAATAAATGGAATCATATGAAAATAATACAATGGTTTCAGTTTTACATTAAAAAAAATCAGAATTTGTTTTGAAAACCATTGTTTGATGCCAGTGGTTATATTAAAGCTGGTTATTATTATTATTATTTTATTTGAAATCAATTTTTATCCAAATGGAATTTCTTCTTACGCAATTTGTTTCACAATTTGAAACATAAACAGGTAAGTTAACATGAATTCTAATCAGCTTTATGTTCCTAATTTCATTTTATATGTTAAAAAAAAAAAAAAGTAAAATTGATTATATGTAAAATAATAATAATATTATTATTAAAAAAAATGCGTACACAGTTTCAATGAATGAAATTATTTTGAATACAGATTTAAAAGTATAAGACTAATAACATTTCATTTAATACCAGATTGTTACAGGTTTTTTAGATTTTTACTATGGCACATCAATATTTCAATGAAAAAGTTTCTATTTTCAGAAAGACATCACCGGAAATTAAATGAAACTGTTTTTCACATATGAGTACATATCAGTTGGCTTTGAGAGTTTTTTTTTTTTCTTTTTTTGTCATATCCGATGTGCATATGATTTAAAAGTAAAAACCTTGAGAGTTGGATAGGTAAATGATCACTGATAAGTCAGTACGTTTTCAGATCAATTAAATATTATACATTTGTTCCATTTACCTGAATTCTCAGAGTTCAGTTTTGTGACTTCTAAGATACTTCATACAGAAACAGAGATCTTGAAAACTTATCTGTAAGTGTCTGTAGTTTATAGACAATAATGTTCGTTGTTATTTGTCTAAATATTAGACACTTCTGTGAAGTGAAGGAAAAAAATAAGACTGTTCCTTACCATGTACTGTACCATGGTACAAACGTGCTGCTGTTAAGAAAGCGTTAAGTTATTGGATGCGGACTTACCTTGCTTATTGAGTTTATTTGTACCATCAAAAATATAAAAAAATTTAAATATGAGAATGAAAGAATTCTTTGCAAATTCTATGAAAGAATTGCTTTGTAATGTACATGGATGAGTTTATGGATTCTAACAGTTTTTTATTATTATTATTATTATCAATTTTTTTCTAACACATTATGCTTTTATTATTTTTTTTTCTTGTTTGATCATCAACTATAGTTTTCTATTTGCTTTTCAGGTCTCAGATACTGAGCACAAATTTTAATTAGACGGACTACATACCTGTTAGTATGTACAGCTGTAGACTAGAAATAATTATCTATTATTGTTGAAATAAAACCTAATGTGGAAATATTGAACTGTTTCCAAAGACACTAACGATAAGAAAAGTCAAAAATAAGGAAAAATATTTCTGTGTTTAGTAATAAAATTGACTTGATTTGTTATCTTTCAAAATTTTCCATTTCTTTCCAGTTATATTCTCATTTTTTTATATTACTATTATTATATTATAATGCTCCTTGGATTTTTTTTTTTTTTTTTTTTTTAACAGATAAGATTGCACATCTTTCCCACAGCTTTTAGCTAGGCTTAGGGACTACGAGAACAATTAACAGATCGTTGGCGCCGTCAATGTTGTCGGAGGCGGTTGAAGGTATGTTGGCCGCTCCGGAGGTGGATGATGATGGGAAGCTGCCGATACTGCCGCTGCAGCAGCGGCCGCATGCGCGGCTGCCGCATTTCCATCACTAGACCAAGGTTGTAAGCTCTGTAAGGCATGCAAGGAAGCATTGCTTAGACAAAGAGGATCTCTTGATGGCTCATACATAGATTTACTGACCACTTCTGCATGAAGAGACATCATCAGACGGTTGGCGGCCTGCCGCTCAGCTTCTCGTTCCTCTGCCGTCTGTCTCCTGGAAATAATGAAAAAGGGATTTTAATTAAAGTTAGGGAGATTTTACAGAATATTACAAAGGGGATTGTCAAAATAAATTGCGTTAGATTAACCCTTAAGCGGTAACCATGGGTCACTAGTGCCTCGGTCAAATTTTCTTTCCTTGCTAGCTTAGAGGAGAGAGTGGGGAGAGGGACTAAACTACCCTGAAAAAAATAGTACACTAGTAGGCTATTAGTTCTTGAAACGCCGAAGTTTTAGTGCATTCATAGCCGACGTAAGAGCCAGTCAAAATTTCGAAAAAGCATGAGTGACCCAGGGTTACCATTTACGTTGACGAAAAGTGTATGGTAAGAAAAATTTGTTTGGTTAGGAATTGATGTTTTTTCATAAAAAATCGATACATTACACTCACTTGGGTTTCCGAACTTTGCTTTTTATGCAAACACTTGTTTATGAAATTGTTTGGTGTGATTGCAGTTTGCTCTCCTTCTTGGCTTCCTTCGATTGTTTATAAATGATGATATCAGTGTTACTGTAATTTTTCATTATTATATTTTTTGTTTAATTAAATAAAGTTTGATAATTAACATCATTTTCATAAATAAAATTGATTAAAAACTAATAAAATTTCTATTTCATTGTAAATTGTACCTATTTATAAGTTAAAAAAACGTCATTTTTATGCTCAAAATTTAAGCATTTTTTTAATTTATATCGGCTATTTTTATTTTGTTTGTGAAAGTACCATTCTTGGTCTTCAATTTCCCTTTTGAAACAGCAAAAAATGTCAATTCTATCCAAAGTTATGATTTTTTAAAGAAAATGTGCATTTTTCACATTTTTATTTGTTTATTTAAACATATTGTTTAAACAAATTAATAAATCAGCAATATTGTGACTGATTCTTGTTCAAGGGTAGTTGGAGTAATATCAAGAATTTTTTTAGAATTTTTAAAGCACTTTAAACCACTTTTTACAGCGCTAAGCACGAGTGACCCATGATTACCGTTTAAAGGTGCCGAAAAACACGTTACCGTTTAAGGGTTAAGTTTAAATTCTAAAATCAATAAAAGATCAGAAAAAATGCAACATGCCAACTTAAAAATAATAAAAATGAGAAGCATTGCAGTTAAATTATCATCTCATTTAAAATATAACAGAAAAAAAAAATAGAAGTAATTTTTTTTAAAGGTAAGTATTATTATAACAAATTCACAAAATTAGTTTATAAACGATTTTTATTGAATGATTTTTTTTTTTTTTTTTTTTTTTTTTTTTTTTTTTTTTTTTTTTACTATTTGGAAAATGGTTGTTCTCTGTTGATAATACATATATCTGATTAAAAGTTTAAAAATTTGCAGTACCAAGAATTGTAAAACTGAAATTTGATTTAAAATTTGAAAGTGTTGCCATCTTCGGAAGGACGTATTCGGTGCGCACATTTTTTGTCCTTTATAATATATGCACTATATGGCCAAAGATGACCGTCCACTTGCGATTTTATACATTTTATTATATATCTAGAAAAAATACTCCAGGAATTATCCTGAAACTCTAAGCGTGTAAATATAATAGCATAGGTCATACGTTACCGTAAAGATTTTTTCCTGAAATTCTATAAGGGACCGTCAACAAATTGAAAAAGAACGAATAACTTTTGGATAACCCTGTGAAAACTAATGTATGAACTAAAAGCGCTATAAATGTAGATTATGATTAAGTGGCTTATTGTAATATACCGTGTTCATTTTTATGTGTATAGCATGTATACTCGTAGAGAAATTAAGGTTTTTATAAAAACACTCCCAAAATGTTCCAAGTTTTTTGCTTATAATTTGCAGAGTTCTTAATATAAAATAATGTTATTTTCTGGAAATATGACAAACACCATTGTACACAATATCCTGTCATCAGAATTTAAAAGTAATAAAAATTGTAGGAAAAATGAGTAGGTTTACTAAATAATTTTTCATTGCGCATGTGTCAACGATATAAAAATTTCATTTGCATATTGTGTAAGCTATTGTGTTGCTTTGTATAGAGCAACTTCTGTAAATATGTCAAAAATATATCTTGAAAAGTCTGAAAATGATCGCCTATAGAATCAGCTCAAAATTCGCTATTCCCGAAGTGAGGCAAAAAGATGAGGGGTTGTATCCATATATCCACTGATTAATGACAATATAGAATACACAATATGGCCCATACTACTATATTTTGATAAAACTTCTATTTTTTTTTTTTTTTTTTTTTTTTTTGCTTTATTTTGCGAATAACGGATTTTGAATTCATTCTATAGACGATCACTTTCAGAATTTTGAAGCTATGTTTTTTAAACTTTTACAGATGTTGCTCTATGCATTAAGCTAACACAATATGCAATGAAATTTTGATACCATTGACGCATACGCAATGAAAAATTATTTAGTAAACCTACTCATTTTTCCTACAATTTTTATTACTTTTAAACTCTGATGACAGGGTATTGTGTACAATGTTGTTTCTCATATTGTCAGAAAAAAAAAAAAACATTATTTTATATTAAGAACTCTGTAAATTATAAGCAAAAACTTGGAGAAATTTAGGACTGTTTTTATAAAAACCTTAATTTTTCTACGAGTATATATGCTATCCACATAAAAATAAACACAGTATATTACAATAAGCCATTTAATCATAATCTACAGTTATAGCTCTTTTGCTACATTAGTTTTGGCAGGGTTATCCAAAAGCTATTCATCCTTTTTCAATTTTTTGGCGGTCACCTATAGAGTTTCGGGAAAAAATCTTTACGGAAACGTATGACCTGTACAATTATATTTACACAGAATTTCAAGGTAATTCCTCAAGTATTTTTCTAGATATTTAACAAAATGTCTAAAATCGCAAGTGGACGGTCATCTTTGGCCATGTAGTGTATGACACAGATATAACCAGTGGTGACTCGTGGATTATATTTAAAGAAGTTCACAATCTTAATATAAAAAATACGAAGATATAATAATTTGTAGAAAGGACATAACATAAAGGTTAAAATACATTTGCGCAAATATATAATTCAGTTCAGAGTGGCTTTTCTCTGGATGAAATTTTGCTATATGCAGATGTAAGACAATATGGATTTCTGGTGAAGAAGGACTTTCAAGGGGAAATTCACTAGATTTCCTTCTCTACACCCCCTGAATTCATTACAGAATTTTTGTTTTCACAAATTTCAAAATTCGCTATTAAAAGAAATAAAAAAGTCTCCATACATAAAAAACTGCTGCTATTTTATTTTCTACAAAATAACAATATTGTTTACAATTTACCCTTGAATGTTATTCAAATGCAATTTTTGTAAATTAAGTGCAAGCAGTATCTTTTGTTCCAAAATATTAATTTTACAATTTCTCATATTAACTGTTTATAACTACTTCTTAAGAATAATGATAAAACTAAGAACAATAGAAATAGTCAAAATAAGAATTTTTAAAATAGATTTCTACTCATTAAGTGTGAATTTTTTTTTATGCTTCTGAATAACGTTCTGAAATGCTTCAACATTTGTATTGGATACTTGATAAACATTTACATATTTAGAATAAAAAAAAAAAAAAAAACACATTTTTTGATATGTATGTAGTATGAATAATCGATAAATACCTAAAAACTTTTTTCTACAATATTTGATTGACATCAGAATTTAAAAATGAATTTATTTAAAAATAGATAAAAACTTTTCTGTACGTACTTGATAAAATTAAAATTTTCTTTTCAAACTTCTGGTGTCAATGTGGCGTTTCGCAATTAAAATTAAGTGGTATATATTTTATATTACAACCCTTCAAGGGGTTAATGAATCTTTGTTTGTTGTATGCAAATGTTTCAGTTATCATTAGTATTATTAATACATTAAAAAAAAATCTAAAAAATGGTATATGGTAAAAGTAAAATCTTCTAAGACATTGGGGAAAAAAATACGTTTCCTTCTTAGCAGATGTAAATGTTTAATATATATATTTTTTCGCGTATTATTGTATTCATTTTGCATGAATGAAGAGTTTAAAAGAAATTTGCAGTTTTCAGCTTAAACAAAAATTCCGTCATAATCATTTATTTATTTATTTATATATTTATTTATTTAGTGTGTTTAATTCTATTTTAAGACGCCTAGTGATCTACGATTCTTTAAAAAGAATAAATTCTAATGTTCAATTGTAGAATAATGACGACTTAAAAGTATATGTCTATTTTGCAAAAATTTTTGGATCAAGCCAAACTTTACTGATTTATGAACAGACTTTTCCACGTCGAGAAAAGGATTTTCATACGGGAAGATTCAACAGGAACTGATTATTTTGGTCCGTGAAGACTAGGAAGAACGAAAATAGTCTCGGCTTCGTGCGGAAAAAATAAGTTAGACTCGGCCCGGCCCGATACTCCAGGAAAAAAATTAAGGCCCGAGCCTGGCCCGGCCCTAAAAGATTAGTGACTAGGCCCGTCCGGCCCGGCCCGAGTCTTCAGAAGCAAGGCCCAAGTCCGGCCCGGCCCGAATGCCGTTAATGAAAATCGGCCCGAACACGGCCCGCGGGCCGGGCTCGGGCTTCGGGCCGTGCAGACCTCTAGAGAGAGTAGTAGTTTGGCGACAAAATTTTATATCTGCTTTATGTTTTTTTATTCTTTCTTTAAATTTTCTATTGTTTTCCCGATGTATTCTATTAATTTATTGCAATTAGTTCTAAAAGGAATGGTATACACACCAGCTAATTCAACTTCCGGTATTGGATCAATTTTCGTACAAATTACTTCTTTTAATTTCTTTGATGGACAGGCTATTAAATTTAGATTTTGTTTTAGTAGAGCATAATTTAACTTTAACTATAGACCAGTGAAATAATTAAACTTTTTGTATGTCATTTCTTTATGGTTAAATTTTTGATATTTTCATGAAAATTGAATTCATGAATAAGTTTATTAATGAGAATTGTTGAAAATCCATTTTCTTCAGCGATATTTCTGATGGTATTAAGCTCTTTTTCTAATTTAAACCAATCAAATCAAACAATACGATCTTATAAAATAACTCATCACCATTTTTATATAAAATTGCAGCTTACAAATTTTACAATAAACGTGCTTTTAAAGTATGTTCAGATAAATATTTAGAAAAAGGGCTTAATAACATCAGAAATATCGCTGAAGAAAACAGATTTTCAACAATTCTCATTAATAAACTCATTCATGAATTCAATTTTCATGAAAATATCAAAAAAGTTAACCATAAAGAAATGATATAAGAAAAGTTTAACTATTTCCCTGGTCTATATGAAAAGTTAAGATATGCTCTATTGAAACACAATATAAATTTAATAGTCTGTCCACCAAAGAAATTAAAAGAAGTAATTTGTACGAAAATCGATCCATTACCGGAAGTTGAATTAGCTGGCGTGTGTACCATTCCTTTTAGAACTGATTGAAATAAATTAATGGAATATATCGGGAAAACCGATAGAAAATTTAAAGAAAGAATAAAAAAACATAAAGCAGATATAAAATTTAGTCGCCAATCTATTACTCTCTCTCGTTTATATCTCAATCAGAATATCACAACAGATTTTGATCATACGAAAATCATATTCCCAACATCCGATTATTATTTATCATTATCAGAGAATCTATAGAAGTCCTATGCAAAAAAATCAAGTATGTAACGATGCCCTATCGTATAATATACCGAGTCTACGGTTTAAAATCCTGAAAATAAATCCTGACAATTGGAGAAAATGACGTATTAAAATTTATGGTACAATAATTTAATATTTCTTTTTACTATTCACCTAAAACGTCACTAATTCAATCTTCAAGCCACAAGTCTCGTTCATTTTCAAAACGAAATCATGTATTTGTATAAATAAATAAAATATTCTCTGAGGAAGAGCCTGATTAAAGGCTTGAAAGAACTAAGATGTTTTTAAATAAAATTAACATCTATATTTGATTATTTTAATCGCCTTTTAAGTAAACCTGAACATTTTAAAGTTGATATTATATTTTTTTGTGACCTTTTTTTTTTTCCTTTAAGAACTTTGCAAATTTAAAGCAAAAAAAAACTTGACAAAATTTTGGACTGTGTTTATAAAAAACTTAATTTCTGTACGAGAATAGATGCTATCCTCGGAAAAATGAACACAGTTTATTACAATAAGCCACTTAATCAAAATCTGCTATTTGAACGCTTTTGCTACGTTAGTTTTGATAGGGTTATTTATCCGAAAATCACCGTTCATTTTCAATTTGTGGGTAGTCCCCTAGAAGATTTCGGGAAAAAAATCATCGAGGAAATATATGATCTATAATATTCTTTTTTTCACACTAGGAGTTTCAGGATACGTCCGCATGCATTTTTCTAGATATTTTATAAAATGTCTAAAATCTCAAATGGCCGGTCACCTTTAGTCTTACAGTGTACATTCCCCTTTCAGCGTTGTTCTATAGCTAATTCATAAACAATTAATTGGTTCCAATTGCAAAAATTGTTCAGATGTTATTTTCCATCGTATTAAACGACATTTGCGCCAAAATAGAAATTTTTTACGCTTTTATATAACGGAAAAAAGGATACAGTTGAAGGAGTAGATCAATAATAATAACATCATAAATTTGTATGATACGTTATAAAGTTGTATACCTTATTTCTACAAAAAGGTCAGAAATTAGCTGTTGGACAGTAACAAGAGGAAATATCTTGAATATTTTATAAAATTTTCGCAATAAATATAGTGAAACATTTATCAAAATTATAAAGCATGTGTCCAATATTATAAAAAAAAATAAGTGTAATTTTTTTAAAAAGAGAGAATTTGCATTTCCTTAATTCTTCTATAAAATGTTCTACCCTTATGCGATAGACTATTAGCTATCGCATAAAAATCAAATGAAAGATACTATTGCTTTTGGTAAATAGAAAGTACTTAAGATTCAATTCAAATAGCGGCTCTCCAAATACCTATATCTGTCGCATTCTTTTCCATCTTTTTCTAAATCAATAATTTAATTCAAATATTTTGAAGAGGGTGCAGTTATTATAAAATGTTTGGACATATCATTTCAATGTTAAAGCATTGCTTCAGGAATTTCACCAAATCTTTTTTGATTGTATCAAAATCAGAGCAATGGCATCAAAATATATTTAGACGACTAGTTTCGTGTATTCCCAGGGTCACTTCATACTAAGAAACTTGTTATCAGACTTTATCATCAAGAAATCAAAAGGAGATGACAAGCATTATTTTGTGCTCGCGGCCAAGACTTGATGGTGTTCAAAAATCTCTGAAAAGGTTTTTATTATCCAAGACAAATCATCTGACACTCTATAATAGATTGGCTTATATGACTTGGCAATATCATATAAGTAATCATGGTGGATTAAATGCACATTTGAGGTCTCTATACTTATCGCATGAGGATATTTCTAACTTAATTTGAAGTTACCTAAGGTGAAATATCTATATGGCGCGTAAAAGATAATTGCTAATGAAAATGCAATATATTTTGCTCAGATAAGAATAAATAGAATTATTTTACATTCTATTCACTTTCATATTTTATTGCGCAATAAAAGAAATTTTGATAAACTTCAACATAATTACGCAATGATACGATTATATATAAAAAGAATATTTCAAGTATTAATTAAAAGAAAAAACAGGAAACATACCTACTATTATAATATTCGAGAAAACCACATTTTCGATGGGAAAAATAACTTTAAATGACTGAAATTTAATTAAACTGATCGTAGTTATTTCAAGCGTTCAGTCGTGATCTTAGGTCTTTAAACAATGAAATTGATAATATTTGACTGATTTTCGTTTTACACAAAAATTTGGATTAAAATTCAGCTCGTCAATTTTTTTAAATGATTGGAACAGGTAAAATTCTATGACTATAGTTTCAAGAAGTTTCAATTAAATTCACGAATCTGCAGACTGAAATGCAAGACGATACATCAAATTCACGTTCACGTAACATTTAGGATTAATTAAGAGAATTTTCAATAAAAGCGTAGAAAGACATAATTATTTTTAAGCCACATAATGTTAATTACACCTTTTTAAGCGTAACATACAGCATTAAAAATCTGTAGCATTGTGAATATGTTTTTTCTCTTTCATCATACATGTTTACTCTTTCATCATAAAATAAAAGATATCCGACTATTACCACCATTTCTCTTACCACTGAATAAATAGTCTTGTTCACTTTCTAGTTAGTATTCAAAGAAATCTTTGTTCTTCATACATATTTTCTTAATTATACGTTTGCATTTAAATAAACATTATTTTAACTTCCTAAAACTTTTTTACATTAACAACATAGTTAGAATTTTAAAATATTCTTACAGCGTATTTTATGGCATAACAATTCTTATTTCGCTTTATATGCGTAAATATCTGATTAGAATGATACAGTCTAGATGTAAATAATAATACAATATAGCAACTGTATTTCAGCACAATATTTTTCAACGCATTAAATACAGCAGATACTCGAATTAATTAACACTTAAGTCGTATAAGTTGAAACCTCAAGAGGATTTCTTTTTTAGAAAGTTGATGGCTACGATTATTTTAACAATGTAATATTTAATAAAAAAAAAATTCGGTATTAAATAAATGTAAACTTACATTATTCACAGTTTTGGAAGCAAGTATTTCAAACTTTATTTCAAATAGGTTCAGGTCCTTTGGGGTGGCCGATCTAATGGCTTTAATCTTACGACCCCGTTCATTTAATTTTAAACAACGGAAGAACATTAGAACTTTAGGCAGTATGGAACGCTTGTTGTAGAAAAATTAGCTGAAAAATATCAAACGCCATTCTTTCTGAATAATTATCTTCGAGGTTGATATGTATTACAAATATTAAAGAATTTTACCAGGAGATTTTTGTTTGGAAATAATTGTGCTAAGAAGTTATGAATTTTTTCGCGACAAATGTTTAACTGTAAACAATTACTGTTAATATATATATGTGTATATATATGCAAAGTATCGCTAAAACATTGATTTTGGAATTTATTCCTTAAATACTGATTTTAGACACACATTAGAAATTACAAAGTTGTGTAGAAAAATATAAGAAAATATAAAAATTAAATTTTTATACAGTTCAGTGCAATGATTTTCCCAATGAATATAATGTGCCCAATACACGTAATTTTATCATATTTTATTTCAAAAATCTACCGATACACTTTTAAAGAAAGTTGGTGAGGGGTTAATCATAAATTAAAGTGTAAATGTTTAGAACTAGAGAAGCATTGTTTTCATTCCAATTTGTAAACCTCCATTCGACGCACGAAACGCGGTCATTGGACATGATTTTTCCCTTACAACTCATATCAAGGCATCGAAAACTATAATTTAAGTCAGCGTTGAATGTATTTTCATATTTCTTTGACTTTAATGACTTTAATATTTTTAATGACCTTATTTATGTATTTGGCACATCTTACTAATTTGAAAATTTACTGTACTGGGGCTGTATAAAAATTGGAATTTTGTATTTCTTCAAATTTAATCCACTGAAATTCTTTATAAGTTATTTAGTTATAATATAGTTTAGTTTCTGATTTAGAAAAATTAAATCGAAAAAATATGAGGAATATTTTTGTAATTTTTCAGCAGTTTTAATAGCACACAAATTTCAAACTACTGTAACGATATTTTTAGACAAGCGTTTTAAACTCTAAATGGTTGCATTAGTAGTTCAATTTCTATAAAAATTATTATTAAAATATTTCTACTTCATGACTTCAAATTATGGCAAAAAATTAACATTTCAGATCCAAAAAATACAATTCTAGTCTAATGTTTCACATAAATATACAATAGAAATCTGATAAATATTATGGAAAAATCTCTTTGAAATGTGTCATATTTATTAACAAATAAAAAAAAATTAAGGTTTATTAGTTAAAAAATTGTCAATTATCGCATTTTTTATCACAGTTACTGTTCTTCTCATATTTAAATTTGGCTTCGCGACGTTATTTTGCATTATAATTCTGTAGAAACATATCTTTCAAACAATTTGTTTCTTCTTAAATAATTGCCGAAATGTTAGTGAAGGCTTACTTTGAAGCCACGAAATGTTTTGGTTTCCGTTCGTCTGTCTTTCCGCGATAACTGACGTAAAAAGTGTCCGATTTCATTGAAATTAAATAAGCACGTTCATGAGGTACCCGGATTCCCAGCTGTATAGTTTTTTGTAATGTTTGGTTCATTTGTTCGGAAAATATAAAAAAATTTATTTTGCACCGTAATGCTTTCCTACGGCAATTCAGAAAAATTTCATTTTTCATTTACTGAAAGAAAATGGCTGTTTTGATTATTATTCCTATTATTTTAAAATTTTGTCTATGCATTTATCAGATTTTTCTTATTATTTTTGCAAATTTTGGGGATTTTTTATTCATGAACTTCATTAATATAAAACTTTTTTTTTTTACTTTTAAATGTACGTATTCATTTTTTCTTTTTCTTTTGTGAGTTGCTTGGCAACACTAAATCATCCTAATAGTATTATAAAAGTGGCTAATGTGTGACTGTAACGTTTAAGTCAAACAAACGGCAAAGCAGATGAATTAATTGTAGAAAGATTGTAATGTCTTTGTATTTTTGCGTATACAGGAATTTTATAATCCAGAAATGAATTTTATTTGAGAAATATTCTTATTTCAAATGTATTTATTTCCTTTTTTTCTTTTTCTTTTATTTTTTGCCTAAAAACAATAACTGATCCTAATAATATTATAAACATGCATAATGTATAAGTGTAATATTTAAGCAAAAAAATGGCATAACGGATAAATTACGTATACAAATATACAAACAAATATGCGTCATATATCGAAAATAAAATTAATATGCTTTTGTTTTGAAATAAAATGAACTTAGATTATGATATTATTTCGCATTTATTTAAAGAAAAATGTTATGAATATCTTGGAATTTATCATCTGCGCATAGTTAACATAAATATTTATTTATTTTTATTTAAAATTGTAGTTAAAAAAAAAAAAAAAAAAAAAAAAAAAAAAAAAAAAAAAAAAAACCTTGTAAAGCGAGCGTATTTGAAAATGTTAATAATATGCACCGCATAGATATCAGTGTCAAAAATAACGTCATGATTAGCGGAAAATAATAATTTTTATTCTTAAAAACTATCAGTGTCAAAAATAACGTCATGATTAGCGGAAAATAATAATTTTTATTCTTAAAAACTAAATAAATAACAAGATTGCCTGAATAATCATGTTTAAAAATTACGTTTGCTATTTAGTCAATTAGTACTGGACACGATGATAAATGATTACCGATTACACTGTAAAAAAATTGACCCTTTTGCTGCATCGTCACTCCCCCGCTTTTATAGAGTATCTCTCTTTTGACCTATAAGAATGCTCCATAATATGGTGAAGTAATCGCTTTCTATAAAAGCGGTGGAGTGACGATACAGCAAAAGGGTCAATTATTTTTACAGTGTAGGTTTATGCCTCCAAACATGCGTATTTTTGGATCATTTCAGTAAGGGAATGTTTTCAAATACATTAGAATTTTTATTTAGGTGAGAGCTTCGATCTTATCTAAATAGAGTTATATCAGTATTATTGAATAATAATACAAGATATTTTTGGGAAACAAAAATTGTAAAAAAAATGAAATGCTAAGTTAGATAACTCCTTTACATTTTGATAAGTTACTAGTACATCAAATACAGATGTTTGTAGTAGTACAGGGTACATCTAGCCTGTTGTATTTTATGAATATGAGTTAAACAGATTTCGTAAGTTTTATAGGAAAATACTCATGTAGGAAATAGGAAGAAAGGAAATATAAAATTAAGGAAATGACTTCATATGTACTGTTCTTACTTTTGGAAAAACATTTGTAATAAAAAAGCAGTTATTTATTTCTTTAAAATATATTTTATTTTATATAAGTCATACTAAAAACTTTTAAAATTACTAAAGCAGTTTTATCTATAAACATCAGGCATAAAAAGCACTTTGTTTTAATGCTTAAATATCATGTTTTATTTTTAAATATTAATAATTACAATTGTCACAAACCAAAAAAATATATATATCAACAAAAGGAAATTTTATATATTATTTCAGACTATCTATATTTAAACTTTTGATTAATATTATAAACATAAGCCAAAAATGCTAACATACAATAAAAAAAAAGATAAAAATTGTATTTTATAGTTTACAAAAATTGTAAAAAAAAAATGAAATGCTAAGTTAGATAACTCCTTTACATTTTGATAAGTTACTAGTACATCAAATACAGATGTTTGTAGTAGTACAGGGTAATTGTTTTAAATAACAACTAACTAAAATACCAAAATAAATTTCATTATTAGATTCAACAATTTCTCAAAAATCTTACCATATGTTATACGAAATTCCTATTATTTAATAAATTGGGCAAAATCTGAAAACATTAATATGGCGAATTAGGATTTCAAATAATTTCAAGTATTATTAGTAATAAAAAAATCGTTCAGAAGTTTTACAACGGTAATATGTAAGAAGATATTTCCTTAATATAACACTAATATTCAATCAGAAACTATTTCGTAATAGCATAATAATCGAATTACGTATTTAACTTTTTAAAATGTATATGCTTTAAGGGAGAATAAGAAAGCAATAAAATCATGTAACTGCAAATTGATATTCATCTTCTATGATGAATGGAGTGAAATGTTCCAGTTTTTCTGTCAGCATTTTTTCTCCTCAGAAGATAAGATACAGCAAAGGGCTCATATAGCAGACGGCTTTCTACATAATGTAAAACTATTTAACTCAGTATTCATGAACTTTCGGAATAAAAGATTAAAATTAAATATAACTTACCTCTAATTTAAAAAATAATATCATTTTTTTTATACATAATAATCCCTTATTTTATAAATAATATCCATGTACTATAAGCTCTTCGTTATTGAGTATTAATGAAGTGTTATTGCTTTTTACTGAATTATTTTTTCTTAATTATGATTCCAGAAGAAGAGATTTAACCTACTATTTGGATTATTTCATATCATACATATCGAAGCATATCATTCAAAGATCGAAATTTAAAAAACGTTTGAATATTGTTAATAAAAATGAAAAGAACGGAGGTAAACATATGTGGACCGATGATGACAAATGAAAGATTAATTCTTAAATGGCAGACGCATTTCTCTTATCAGAAAAAGAAGCGACAAGACACTTCTGATTGGCTGATGAATCACATCTTTTGGCGGAGTGTTTATTCACTCTTTCGAAGGAGTTATTAGTCACTCTTGAAAAAGAGTGCGTTTCAATACCAAATAAGCGTAATTTTTCAGGTTATATTATGAAATAGAGTTTTTGAAAATTAAAAATTGTCATATTTTGGTGTTTTTTATTATTTAATTCCATATATTGGTTCAAAGTTTAACGGAATTTTTTTTTATTTTATAATACAAGGCTTACATTCTCGTTAACGGAGTGAGATACTTCACTCTCTACAACGGAGTGACATACTTCACTCTCGACAATGGAGTGACATTTTTCACTTTCAACAACGGAATGACATTTTTCAATCCTTTCTAGGGAGTGGTAAATTCCAGTCTTTAAGGAGTGCATTTTTAGAAAATTCACTCAAAAAAGAGTAAAAATGTCAGTCACTCTTACAAAGAGTGAGCTTTTCATTCCTTCCAGTTTTAGAGTGTAGTTTTACATAATTGATTACTGAAACATTTACCAACTAACATACAGGGTGATTCATAAAAGATGGGCAGAACTTTAAGGGGTTATAGTACACTTAAAGACAAATAATATTAAATAGGAGACTAAGGGTCCCAGACGTATTCCCAAGGAGATAGGGGGCATTAAAGTTTAGGGTCCGAAATTTCAAATGATTCTAAAAAATGGAAAAATTGGTCGATTCGTTTGCGGTTTTTGCAAAAAATTTTCTTTATGCCAGTATTTTCTTGAAATAAAATTTTAAAGTTCAATTTCAAAAAATGCCGATAGGGAGCGCTTTAGACTTTGGAGTAACAAACAACTATTTTTTAACGTTATTTTTTGTATTTCTTTAAATGATTTCGAAAGCTTAGAGACTTTAAATGATTTCGAAAGCTTTTGATCTAAAAATCTGAGTCCTAACGAGTAGTTAAGTAGCGTAAACTGAAATTTGAAATTTGAAACCCTTCTCCCCCCAGAACAAAAATCAGTTATTCCCGATCTTTGTGTCGTAGATTAGGCTCTAACTACTGCCGCGTTTTGCTAAAATTATTCTTTATGTCAGTATTTTCTTGAAAATAAATTTTAAAGAAAAGTTTCAAAAAATTCCGATAGAGGGCGCTTTAGACTTTAGAGTAACGAAAAACTATTTTATACCGTTATTTTTTGTGTCTCATTAAATGCTTTCTAAAGCTTAGACTTAAATTTTCAGCCCAAAATGTGAATCGTTAGACATGGTTAAATTTCTGGGGAGAGGGGTTTGAAATTTCTACTCCTGAGAACAGTTCAGTTTACCATGTCCACACATTGTGTGCTGTGATACGAGGTAAAAAGACACAAATTAGGATTATGTTACCAAAGCATATTTATTAACATGTAATTACAATAAATGTTCAAAATTGTGACCACCAGAGGTTATGCACGCAGAACAACGGCAAAGAACGGAACGGCGAACATTCGCGAAAACATCAGGCTTTTCGAGCACTTCCCCTACAGCGGCGGAAAGTCTGGCGACCAGTTCCTCGGGGGATTGAATGGGTGTCTCATACATAAGAGCCTTCAATTATCCCCAAAAAAAGAAATCGAGGGGTGAAAGATCTGGCGAGCGAGCAGGCCAAGCAACAGGACCACCTCGACCAATCCATCTGTTCGGAAATGTGATGTCCAGATAGTTGCGGACGTCTCGTACGTAATGGGCTGGCGCTCCATCGTGCTGGAACCACATGACCCGCCGGATGCGTGGAGGAACAACGTTTAACAGGTCTGGCAGCACATGTTGCAGAAATGTGAGGTATGTTTTACCGTTGAGGCGTTCAGGAAGAAGGTACGGTCCGATTAGGTGGTCTCCGAGGATTCCTGCCCAAACATTGATGGAAAAGCGTCTCTGATGAGCATGTGGATACGTAGCATGTGGATTGACATCCGACCATACATGTGCATTGTGTGTGTTAAATGTACCTTCACGTGTGAAGGTACATTCATCGGTGAAAAGCACAGTTCGTCCAAAATGTGGATTTAGCACGTTCTGCTGCAGAAACCAGCGGGCGAATTCAATACGATTTGGATAATCCCCTGGAGACAGTTTCTGGACTCGTTGCACATGAAACGGGAGCAAATGTTCATCCTTCAGTACCCTCCAAGTCATGGACTGTGAGGTATCCACCTGCCTAGCCACTGTTCGTGTACTTGTACTTGGCTGCGCCGCTACTACATCCAGAATGGCTTCTGCAACAACTACTGATTCGTCCTTTTTTGCACGACCTGCATTAGACCGGGAAGCGAGAAATGATCCCGTCTCACACAACTGTCTGTGCAAGCGCTCGAAAGTTTTGCGGTTAGGCAACCGCCTGTTGGGAAATCGCTCTCCGTACATTCGTTGTGCCTCTGCACCATTTCCATCTGCCGCTCCGTAAATTAAATGCATCTCAGCCTTTTCCTTATTCGTGAAGGGCACCATCTTCCGATTCATTACTACAGCGACTTACACTTGACTCACCGTTCAGTGGTTTTTATGCCTGAATCGTGTCGAAATTTTGCATACGTGTTCTTCTTCTTCCCCATTTGACATTTGCATACTTTCTGTCTCCTTCTTCACCCGGTGACTAGCGTCAGGAATGGAGCTTTAACTTTTGCATGAGCGACGTTTCCAACTGTGCCAGTGCCTTTATGAGTGAATTCCGACTATGCAGTCCTTGACGAAAGTTGTATTTTTGCCTCGTATCACAGCACAGAATCGTTGGGCATGGTTAAGTAGTGCAAACTGAACTATGTTCAGAAGTTGAAATTTGAACCCCCTCCCCTCGCTACTGAACCACGCTCAGCGATTCAGATTTTGAGCTGAAAATTTAAGTTTAAGTCTAAGCTTTAGAAAGCATTTAATGAGACACAAAAAATAACGGTATAAAATAGTTGTTCGTTACTCTAAAGTCTAAAGCTCCCTCTATCGGAATTTTTTCAAACTTTTCTTTAAAATTTATTTTCAAGAAAATACTGACATAAAGAATAATTTTAGCAAAACGCGGCAGTAGTTAGAGCCTAATCTACGACACAAAGATCGGGAATAACTGATTTTTGTTCTGGGGGGGAGAAGGGTTTCAAATTTCAAATTTCAGTTTACGCTACTTAACTACTCGTTAGGACTCAGATTTTTACATCAAAATTTAAGTTTAAGTCTAAGCTTTCGAAATCATTTAAAGAAATACAAAAAATAACGTTAAAAAATAGTTGTTTGTTACTCCAAAGTCTAAAGCGCCCCCTATCGGCATTTTTGAAATTGTATTTAAAATTTTATTTCAAGAAAATACTGGCATAAAGAAAATTTTTTGCAAAAACCGCAAACGAATCGACCAATTTTTCCATTTTTTATAATCATTTGAAATTTCGGACCCTAAACTTTAATGCCCCCTATCTCCTTGGGAATACGTCTGGGACCCTTAGTCTCCTATTTAATATTATTTGTCTTTAAGTGTACTATAACCCCTTAAAGTTCTGCCCATCTTTTATGAATCACCCTGTATATCCTATTGTGAATGCATTCAATGTTAAGATTTTTCAAATACAAAAAGAGGAATCGATATTTCGGATCTTTTGCGTCAAAGGATGGGTGCAGATATTTTGAGTAAATTTGTCACAAATATTTAAAAAAAAGTTTACACGATGAAGAAAAGTAAGAATATAAACAGTTATTGAATTTTTCGAATGAAACGAATAATTTTATCAGGTAATCTCCCTCAACCTCAACTGCGATTTAATATATCAACTTTCTCTTGAATTCGAAATCATATTTACCGTTAACCCCAACTTGCGTAAATGGGGAGGAAATATCGCAATTAAATTCGGTTGAGAAAACTCATTGCTAAAATTTCTATGTGTTTTTTCAAACTAAAATGTCGTTAGTAGATTATGCAAAATGCCGTTAGTAGATAAAAGTCTATCAATCAAAATGAAAATGGTTGGTTGGTTGAATGTGTTTTAATAATAAAAAATCCCTTTGAAACTACAAATGGAGGCGTCTTAATTTTAGACACATATGTGACTAAAAAAGTATCTCAGACACTTAAATATCTTAATCTGAAAGTTAAGGCATTATAGATATCTTAATTAAGGCACATAAGTGTTTTACTATGATCATAGCGTATGCGAACAAAGAATAGTGTCTAAAATATCTGCAAACGATAATTTTTAGACACTTTGTTGCTTTAACCCTTTATCTACCGAGTACTTATAAGTATCATTAAAATTACATATAAAATTCTTATCGATCTGTTATCTGTTAATCTGTTAATCGATCCGTCGATTAACAGTAATACTGTTTAGAATGAGTTAGAGATACCTTACTTTATTTTGTTCCAAAAGCATTATTGGTTACGCAAAAGAAAAATATTTTTAAAAGGATGATTACTTTTGCCTTTGTATCTTTTCAGCTTTTTTAGCGCTGATGAAGGGGGATGAGGATTTTTCAATTCGGAAATATTTCTATATTTATATTCTAAGAACATCATATTTCTATATTTTATAATTCTAAAAAATACTAAGAAAACAATTTAAAATTAATAAATTTGAGTGGGGTTATAAATATTGCACAAAATCCCTATAAATTCAAATTTAATTAATCCTTCTAAATCCTTCAATCCTTCTAAAATATTTCAAAAATTTATTAAATGATTATGGAAATCTTTTAATTTAGTTTAAACAATTTACGTAAAAGGAATGTAAAATTTTGATGAATTCATAATGCGGTAGATAAAGGGTTAAACGCGTCTTACTTTAAGACTGTTTAGATTCTCTCGTTCTTCCACACAATAACCACCAGAGGCACTCTCAGTTGCGCATACGTTTTACACATCTTTTGTTCGAACTTGGCTTACGTTGTAATTCAAATTGAAAGGTTGTTTTTATGTATGCGAGTATTAGAATCCGTTCTTAGCGGGATGTGAAGTTCTGTAATTTAAAATCGTATTCACTTAGTTTATTTATTTATTGCATACATACATCCGATTTGAGTGCTTGACATTAAAAGTCACTTATAATAGTCCGAGAGCCGACAGCAGAAAACCCTATGTTATCGAGCACAAGAAAATACCCTTTATTTTATGAAAGAGCAGTAATAGGGGAATCTAATGATCAGTGTCTGGCGGAAGCAAAGTGGTGCATAAGGCCAAAAATGAATCCCACTAATAGTTAACTCGTAAGCTTAGCATTGTGTTTTCCTGCAACCAGTTTTCCATGTTTTCATACTTTTGATTGTAGGACAAACACAATGCAAAACCTACGAGTCAATACTAGTGGTATTAATTTTTGGCTTATGCACCACTTCATTTCCGGCAGACATGGATTATTAGATTCCCCTATTACTACTGTTGCATAAAATAAAGGTTTTTTTTTTTTCTTGTGTTCCATAATATAGGGTTTTGTGCTGTCTGCTCTTGCACTATAACTATCGTCGTAATGATGTCGGAATAGATACAGAAAAAGACAACATTTGTAGATTACATCCAGAATCTCTACCAAGTGCGTGAAAGAACTTAGTGTTAATTTTTTTTTATTTTGAAATTATTGTGTTGTTTATCTTTGTTTTATCAAATCTAGCGAAAAGAAAAAACTACTGTCTCGCAGGTTATGTTTTGAGGATGAAATATTTCATTCTCTAAATATGGCTAGCCGGAAATATTAAGGGGTTTCCTTCTAAAATGATGCAAGTTTCAAATCTAGGATATTTTCTTACTGCTTGCTGCAGAGATTTAGTAATTATCCATGATTTTCTTTAAAGTATCAAAACTAGTGTCTTTTATAATTTTCTTTCTAGTACTAATAGAACATTGCATGAAATGTAATGAGTTTCAGATCTCATTGCAGAAAAAAACACTAATTCTAGAATTATAAATGTTTAGACTTATATCGTTTTATTTTATTACAAATTATATACTCTAAATTCTCATATTTTTCCAAAATTTAAAATAATATCTCTAAAACAAAGATTTACAAATTTGAACATTTAGCTGAATATTTAAAAATATACTTGTCGGATTCTTTAGGAACTTCACGATTAAATTGATTATGTTTGATTTCATATTTATTAACTCCACTTGTTAAGGAGGACAAATATATCTCATAGTGAACATAATTTTGAGAATACAAGTATTAATTAAATAAAAAATGGGAGATTATCTGTTTGTGAATTATAATACTGAACAATTTCCAGAAGATGTAGCAGAAATGCAAATGGGTTAAATTAAAATAATGCATTCTTGCCGCTGTGGATGGTAATAGTCATCTCCTTCAGACTATATATGATACAACATTGATGGCATTCGACATTCTGGAAAACTTTCGGTGTCACTGCCAATTAATGACATGGATATTTTTAAGTTTTCAGCAGGAATTAGGCAAATTGCTGTTAAAACGACATTATTGTCTGTGTAAAACGATAGTGTTACTTCAATTACATAGCAAAGGTTATGTCAGTTACATATGAAAATGCTATTTTCAGATGCGTTCGTAGTTATGTAAATACGTAGCACCTATAGTCGTCGTTCAGTCCGTCCGTCCGCCCGCATATCACAACGCAAAAACTACCCAACAGATTCGTTTGAAATTTAAATTGTATAATTGTTGCATAATTTTAGCAAGTCACTTCAAATTTTAAGAAAATCGGATGCATAGTTCAATTACAGGGACAATCAAAATTATTACGTTACATTATGGCCAATGGGGAAAAAATTGAAGCGCATTTTAATGATGTTACACTCTTTCGAATATAATAAAATTGATATGCATCTATGAAGTATATTCTAAAGTATACATTCTGTGCAATCTTTGGTGCAAAGAATATTTGTTATTAATTTGCAGGGCCACTTAAAAGCATTCCATTACATAATGGTGTAGGGGAAACATTGTTTAGGGCGAATTTTAATTACATTGAACTATTTCATATTTTATGAAACAGTATCTCATAAAATATGAATATACTTTACTAATGTTTACTACAAGTCACTTAATGTGTAATAGAAAACAGTATTTACAGGGACATGCAAAAGATTTCGGCTACTAAACTGTATCCGAAGTACTGTATACTATTACACCAAGATCTGAATATTTTTAAAATTTCATTATTGTAGGAACCCACCTCAGATGCTCCGCTTGCCGTGCAATGTCCGACTTGTTATTTTTTGTTTTTATAATTATAATTTGTCATTACTTCGTGATGTTAAGAACACAAAATAACTTTTTTATTGGATAGTTTTGATAAATTTTACACTTCACCGAAGGCAGAAAATACGTTTGTTTATTTTTTATTACATCCGTTACAGAATTTTTAAATGCAGTTTTAGGGACTCAAATAGAGATTTCAAAAAGTCAATTCCTTAATTAGAAATATTATTAATTTTAAAAATGTGTTCTAGTCTTATTCATAATTTTTCTACACAGTTTAGAAGCACTAATCGATTATAAAGTGTTACGTCAGTTACATTAGAATTGACCTTTAATAATGTTCTAAGTAAAGCGATGAAGTTAATAATTAATGTATGAAATTAATGAAAACACAGTTTAGAAAACACTAATCGATTATAAAGTGTTACGTTAGTTACATTGGAATTGACCTTTAACTACGTTCCAAGTAAAGCGAATAAGTTAATAACTAATGTATGAAATTAATGCAACAATGTAACACTGGATAAAATTATCAATGTTAGTTTGAAGTTTAGTATACAAAATGAACTAGACTATTTGAAGTAGCTCATATATCCACAATTATACAATAACACTCTTTTTAAATAAATTAATTAGCATTGTGTATTAAATTTCCATACAACACCAGAAATTCTCCATACCTTAGCATCCATCGTTTGAAAGTGATAATTACTTTTTGGTATTTTATTTTATTTTTTACTTAAATATATATACAGTGCGTGTCAAAAGTTTAAGCACAACAGAAAATTTCAAAATAAGAATTTATTAATGAGTGAAAGTTACTTTCCTTTTCACATAACCTACGAATAGTAGTTTTAAAAAGATAATTAACAAATTTATGCTATAAAGTTGATCTTAAATAATAAAATTTATCAAAACAACAAAAATGAGTGTGTCAAAAGTTTAAGCACAGTAGTGTTTTAGTTTTTAGCAGAACAAGAATAAAAAAAACTTAATACTTGATTATTGCTCCTTTCTGCTGAATTACTTTAAATATACGGTCTTCCATCGATAAAATGAGGTTCTGTATTGTTTCTGGCTCAATTTATACCACGCGTTCTCAGTGGCATCTTTCAAATCTTTAACTGAAGAATACTGCTTTCCATTTGGATAAACTGCATGACTGAGAATACCCCACATATTTTCTATAGGTTTTAAATCAGGACTAATTGCCGAACATTTCAAAACACACACTTTTGTCGACTTAAGCCACGATGAAGTTGAGTTAAATTTATGGATCGAAGCATTATCATGTTGAAATAACCATTTCCCCCCCCCCCTCCAAAACCCCGGCAACAGGAAGCAAATGATTGGCAAGTATCTCTTGATAGTTTTCAGAATTTTCACGCCCACTGATGAATGCTAGAGATGTTTGACCATTGAAAGAAATATCCCCCATACCATAACAGAACGACCATAATGTTGTCGGCTAAATATTCTCCAAGGTTCTTTGCGGAGATTATGCCAATAATACTTAAACCAATCAGGGCCATCAAAGTTCCATTTTTTTCATCACTGTGAATACCACATTCAGCCGCTTTTCGCCAAATGATATAGGCTCTTTGGCCCATTGCAATCTAGCTTCTTTATGGTGTCGTTTGAGACACGGTAATCGAGCCATTTTACGGTATTTGATGTATTTGAATTCCAAAACTCTTCTATGAACAGATTTTTTCGATATTTGACCTCTAACTGCATGTTTTATTTGCGAAAGGGAGTAATTACCAGTTGAAGCCAAATTTTTGATGCGACTATCTTCGCGCAAACTAGTCACTCGCGGACTTCCTGAACGACATTTTTGTTTGAAATCATTACCACGAGCCAAAATTTGATGAATACCTCGTTTTGATCTTTTTATTGCACTTACAATTTCAGAAACAGACTTACATTTTGCTCTCACACTCCAGATTTCTATCACCGCTTCCTCTGAAAATACTTTCGACTTAGGCATTTTGTACTACTTCAAAAACAACAACTGACTGCTTCTTATACACTCAGAAATCGTTTGCGTGCTCAACCGCTTACGTCAGTTTGAAAAATTTGCATAAAACCGATTTTGTGCTTAAACTTTTGACACGGCTATTTTTGTTCTATTTTTAAACTCCATGGTTTGAAATAATATTTAAAACTTAATTTCAATGTATATGGTGTTAAAATAGATATTACTAACATATACAAGACAGATATTGGAATAAAGTGAATATGTAAAGTTTTATCTTAAAATTGCTGTTGTGCTTAAACATTTGACACGCACTGTATATATAATAATGTACATTCTCCAATGAGTTAATTTTACCCAAAAAACATCTCCCGAACTGTATGCTCTAACGTCTGTTTCGAACTCAAGCGTCATTGAGATAATTATACGCAAAAGATAAAGGAATTACAAAATAATAGAAAAAAAATAACAAAATTGCACTAATTTTTAAAATAAATTTCTTTCCAAGTTGTGAATTCAATCAGTAGGAACCAATAAACAATTTTTTCTTTAGGAGACAGTAAGAAGCAAACGGAAAACTTCCTACGCACATCGATATTTCTTATAAATCAAACAGATGAAGTAGAAGGAAATGACAATAATATGTTGAGTTAAGATAAAATTAGTTTCTCAGTTTTCAATGAACTAAATAATAAAACAATATTTATTATACAGGGTGAGTCATAAATGTCGAAACAATAGGCTATCTCCTTAAATATTGCCTCTAGACCCATACTTCCAATTGCAAAAACTCATAAATTCTTTTAAATAACTGATGGGCAGTAAAACAGTACATTTCGTTTTTCTGTATAATGACTTTTTTCCCCGACTTTTTCTTGCCTTTAAATTATTAAAAATGAAGAATTGTTTAAGAAAAAAAAGTACAAACTTGAAACATGTCATTTTTGATTATTTTACATTAGTTTTGTTAAAAAAAAAAAAAAATGAAAAATTATATACTTTTGAAAATATAATTTTCTAAAAGTTATTATTTTTTTTAAATAAATATTTTTAATAGTTCTAAAATAAATATTGAAAAACAAAAACCCCGAAACAAAACATTATTTTCATTTTTAATTAAATAGAAAGAAATTGAAATCCGATAAACAATGTTTGGAATTATAACGATTTTTAATTATCCCATTTAAACCAGTAGTAACCATATGGATTTTTTGTAAATTTTATGATAAATTTTAGGATGTGATTTTCTTAGCAAATCATATAGCTAACCATCACAAAAAAAGAAAAAAATCAAAATTCTAACTCAAAAGAATGATTTTTTACGCGTTTCCTACAACTGTTAAAGTAACATTGTCTTTTGAATTGAGCGAATTTCAATTTGTGTCTAATCCCTTAAAACCTGATGAATTATTCAAACGGTTATAACTCCGCGAATTTTGAAGATATGAAGATGCAACTTTTTGTGTATTATTCAGGACTGGATAAGGAAAGTTTTCCTAATTGGAATTTTTATACTACGGGGGCCGTATAAAAAGTTAATTTTCGTATTTTTTCAAATAGACCCCTATGGACTTATCAAAAATTTCACCTTTTTTATGAATTTTTGCAATTGGAAGTATGGGTCTAGGGGCAATATTTAAGGAGATAGCCTATTGTTTCGATATTTATGACTCACCCTGTATACCATCCGTTATTATATGTGGAGCAACGTATCTTCGTGGGATATTAAAGTATTATTTTGAGAAAGTTGTATAAGACGATACAAGGAAAATATATTGCGATGAAATAATTCATTGCGCATATGAGCAGACCATGCACAATTCTGTTTGAGAGAAAATGATAATGTCTAAACAAAATGGATTTGAAATGTTATAACAAGCATTTCACTTAAGTGTATCGTCTTAAAGGTTATAGATAAATAAGAAAAAAATAGCTTTCTTGTAAAGGTAAGATACTTGTTTTTATTTAATATTAAAGTTAATGTACTAAAAAGAAAGGTTTAAATAACAATTTTATGAGAATGTATTGAACTTCAACATGGGGCCCAGTGAAAAATCCACTGTAGGGGTATAATGGTCCACAATCCACTCTGTTACTGTAAGGTAGATTTCCCAATATATTTAATAATTGCTTATTCTCTTCAGAGAAATACTATTTTAAAGTAATTATGTAACTGTAAAAAAAAGTAAACAAAGATAAATGTCTATTTATTTAACATAAGAAATATTTTAGTTTGTGTTTTTTTGCTTTCAGAAACAATACAAAAAATCCTATTGCCTGTAGTTTGCTATCACTAAACCAATTTCTATGGCAGGTTCTGAAATTTTATTATTTATTTTAACAAGAAACTAATTTGGAATCAAAACTTTATGGCTATTATCTTTTGTTTAATATCAGTAGTATTGTGAAATCACCCTCATATCTAAAAAAAACTTCAAAAAATTTTAGGCTCATAAGTATTTGGAAATTTCATTTTCAACTTCGACTTTATTTTATTTAATAATTTCACTTTATTTTCGCTTGTTCCGGTATCTTTATCTGTTGTTAAATAGTTTTTCTGTTTAGTTTTTTGTACTTTTATTCCAAAATATTACTCGCAAATTATCATTATTGTGTTATTTTAGTGATAAATGGGAATTTACAAGTATTTAAATAATAAAAAAGTTAATTTTATTATATTTTGAATAATGTTTAATAGTGGACCACTGTACCCTGCTTCTGGGGCACCACTTTAAATATGTATGCAAATATTTATATATTTTTTAATGTATTTCAAGCTATGTTCTGAAAAAAATCTGAGACATGTAAAAATGCTTAAAGAATGTTCAAGAATATTTTCAAGCAGATTGGACTTTCCATTAAAGAGAAAAAAAAATGTAAACTGCAAAAGTGGACCACTGTGTATCAGTCTTCCCAAATGTTTTTAGTGATTAAATTTGAGTCTAAGTGATTACGAGTATAGGGATTACTTTTGTCACTATTATGTATGCTCTGGCTTCCAAATATATAGTAATAAAAATATACTGTTTATTTTTTTTCATAAACATTTATATGGTGTTATAGAAAAGAATCTTAAATCTGTGTTTTAAAAAAATCGGAATTTTTATGTAGGAATTGAGTTGGATCAGATTTCTTTGACTTTTGCATGGGCTGATCCGTTAACTAAGAAAATACAAACGGACCTTGCTGGCCCCAGAATGGGAAACTCCGGAACCCGTGCAGACCCGTACATGGCGATATATAGAGATTCCACTAGAAATGTTTTTCTAAATACTGTACACTCTTAAGAAGAATATTCCATATTTTTTTTAAAAAATCTTTTTCATTATGCTTTTGCGGAATCCTTGTTAGTAACTCAAACTAAACGAATGTGAATTTCACTGTTGCAATCATTCGAACATAGAAAGTATGATTATTTGCGACTCTACTCAAAGTGAATTTGTTTAACCCTTTGAGCTCTAATGGGTGAATTTTTTCCACTTAATTTTAATCTATATATGTCACATTGGCACGGGAATATTCAACCAAATTTATCTGAAAATAGATTAATGCACTTTTTCTTGTACGTTATGAGTTGAATCATTTGTTTACAAAATTATAGTGCTAATTTGACACTTTGAAATTAATCCCAAAAGCTCGAAGGGTTAACCACGTTATGGTACAACGGAACAACGCATAAGCGTAATTTTCTTTTTAGAAATTTTTATAAATGATGATGTTCGTGCAAGTTTAACCCATTAATGCCCAGCGTCCTCGTTTGAGGACGGTTACAAAAATAGCAAGAAAGCGCTTTTCCCACCAGTAAAGAGGAAGATAAATATATACCTTCTTTCACGAGACAGAATCCTCGATAAATTTAGATAAAAGTTAATTTGATTTTAAAAGTGGTGGGAAATACAAAATTTAAATTTTAGCGAAGAAAATAATTCGGGCGTTAATGGGTTAAGGAAAGAAGGCCGTGAACAGAATATGTGTTTACGATTTTCTCAAACAACTGAGACAGTAGGGGAGAGTGGGGATGAATGGAGAAATTTTTACATTTTTACTAATAACTTAAGCTGTTTACAGTTGTTAATTTTTAAAAATTACTTAAAGAATACTTCAGCATTTAGCAACTTATTGACATGCTGATTTAAATCAACAATTGTTTTTTAAATTTTTAATAATTTTTTTAACATGCATGCATACTGTCCCATTCATCCCCATGGTCGGGGATGAATAAGACAACTTTGGGGATGAATGGGACGGTTAAAAAAATTATTCCAAACATATTTTATTTGAAAACTGAGTAATACATTCTATTTTACTACATATACTGACTGAAGCTAATACCAAATGACAACAGCCCTTTGGTTCTGGCAATTCCCAGAGATCTAGGCTTGGTAGTTTCATAACAATATCCTCCAGATTAACAAAATAAATTTCTGGTGGATCGGCCTGATAAAATAAGGAATTATTATCCTTTTTTCTCAAGAATTGTACCTGAAGGTTATCATTATTGTTCTTTAAAACCCTAGCAATGTAATGATAATTATTTTTCCCACATACCTTTGTTAGGAGAAAGTCGTTTACTATTATATTACCCAAGCTGCAAACTTGGTGGTCCATATCACTTGAAATCATGTTCAAATCACTTTCATCTTCATCGTGAAATGATAAATTGTCAGATTCATCACTACTGTTCATAACTTTACTAAAAATATTTCTTGAAAGCAGTCAATTCTTTTTTTCTTTTTTGGTTTCTGTTTTTTTACAATTTCCTTTTCCAAATATTGTTTTTCTGGTGCATCGATTAGGGCACGACAGTGGCCTCGTTTTCTCCTCTTAACATATCGTTTCTAGGTAATGACAAAATGTAATTTTATTTATTATAGAATAGCCCTGGGGATGAATTTGACAGTCCCATTCATCCCTATAAACACTGTCCCATTCATCCCCATAGCCACATGGTTATATAAAACAGTGATTAGGCTTAGTAAGCACTGCCTATATTGTTCATTTGCATCATAAGTATAACAAGCGATAATATCATTCTAACATAAAAAAATTATAAGGTTTTGAGAAGGTTAACTATCAATTAAATACTAAAAAGATTGAACAAAAGAAGTATCTTGGGTTCTTGGAAAATACACTTTGTACAATAGATAATCTTCTGTTATGGATATTGCTTTGATACTATGTCTGTTGAATGACCTCAGTACTGCCATCAGTCAGGTAAGTTATCAAATTATTTATGTTTGGGGAACATATATAAATTTCTGTTGTCACATTCATACCCTGTCCCATTCATCCCCACTCTCCCCTACTCAGACTGTTGAAGATAAGCCGTGCTCCGATCTACGGTCAACAAGCAAAAGTCCAGCTTACATCGAGCAACTAAGACAAAGTATTTTTGAGAACAATGAGAATAATAGCAGATAAATTAAAATTCAGCAAGCATTTTCTACAATGCTTGAGAAATTGACACTTTCCTAGATTCAAATTGAAGATTTCGCCGACAGTTTCCAGCATCTGTACGTTGAAGGAAGTGTAGCAAGGCTCGTGGAGATTACTTTAAGGGTGACTAAAGTTTATTTGGACTTGCTGTTTATCTTGTTTTCTGATAAAATTTGTGAACATTTTAGAAGCCGTACTTTTTTTTTACTTCGTAATATGAAGTAGGGGAGAGTGGGGTACAGTGGACCACCACTTATATTTTATTTACTTTAAAATTTAAAAAGCTTTTCCTTTAGGCTAATTGATTGCAGCAGTAGATTCATTACTTATAGCATTGAAAACTCATCGTTATTTCAGAATGATGCATTTTTTCCTGACTGATTGTTTTGAGATTCTTAAAATAAAAATTTTCAAGATCATACTTTTCTTTTTAATTTATTATAGGTTATAGATAAATAAGAAAAAACGTTTCCTTTGTAAAGGTAAGATACTCGTTTTTATTTAATATTAAAGTTAATATACTTAAGAGGAAGCTTTAATAGCAATTTTATGAGGATCTACTGAATTTCAACATGGGGCACAGTGAAAAATCCACTGCAGGGGTACAATGGTCCCCAATCCACTCTGTTACCGTACGGTAGATTTTCCAATATATTTAATAATTACTTATTCTCTTCAAAGAAATACTATTTTAAAGTAACTACTAGGTTATTTTGGTCCACAATCTACTGTATTACTGTAATGTAGAATTTTCAACATATTTAATAATTGTTTATTCTCTAAAAAGAAATACTGTTTTAAAGTAATTATTTAACTGCAAAATAAAATAAACAAAGAAAAATGTTAATTTATTTAACATAAATATTTTTGCTTTTAAAATCAATGCAAGTATCCTGTTGACTGCAGTTTGTTATTACTAAAACAATTTCCTACAGGTTCTGAAATTTTTCTACTCAGTTTAGATGTAACATGAAACAAATTTGGAATCAAAACATTATGGCTGTTAATCTATTATGTAACGATGTTATCATCGTCTTCAGATCTAAAAAAATTTCAGGAATATTTTAGGTTCATAAGTATTATGGAGTTTCATTTCCAAATTGTCATGATGATAACTTTATTTTATTTAATAACTTCACTTTATTTGCAAATGTTTAAGCATCTTAATCAGTTGTTACTTAAAAAATATAATGATTTTATTTAATATAATTTTTCTGTTTATTTTTGAATGTTTTGTTTGAAAATGTCACTCGCAAATTTACATTTTTATGTTATTTTAGAGGTAAAAAGGAAGTTACGAGGATTTAAATTGATAAAAAAAAAAAAAAAAAAAAAAAAATGTATTTTGAATAATACTTGATAGTGGATCACTGTGCTTCTGGGGCACACTAGTCCACTTGAATAACGTATATAAATACATAAATAATATATATGTATTTGGACCCATGTTATGAAAAAATTCTAAAACATGTAAAAATGCTTAAGGAATGGTCAAGAATATATATAGGCAGATCGGAATTTTCCATTAAAGAAGAAAAATATATAAACTTCAAAAGTGGACCACTGTGTACTAGTTTCCCTTATATGATGATTCGTAATTATATACTAATTTCGCATGATTATAAAATTTAATATTTAAAATGTGTTGAAAACTTCACATTATGAATTTTTAGTTCGCATTTCTGATATTTATAAGAAACTGGAATTGATAATAAAAACATTTAGTCAAATCTGTAGTCGAAACGGATTTTCTTTTTTAGGTACCTTTATTAAAAAAAGTAAAAAGCTATACCTATTGCAGCCGTCCGGAGGAAAGCACTTCCAGAAAATTTTGGTATATTTTCACCGATCATGACCCTCAGACTCCAAAACCACCCTCCGTTCAAATGTTGACATATACATATAAGGTACCCTGGGGTAATAACGCCAGGCGGGGTAATAACGCCAAGTGCTTATATTTTGCATAATTATGAAATAATCAGGTAAATGACACCCATGTGCTCTGCGCAGAAGGGTTTGAGTCATATAAATCGCAAAAAACAGCTTCAAGTTAATTTGTTTCATTTTTAGGTCTTATTGTTTTTACAAGCAACTAAAATTAACGCTTGATCTAAAATTTGCGAGATAAGGTTTTTCATCTGAAGACTATATTTTTTATCCAGAAATACTTTATTTATTACATAAATTTGTAGTGTATTTCATGTACTTTCAAATTGTTGTAGAAGATTTTGGATATCTTCTCGAGATAATTTGTAGTTTAGGATTTACTGCGCAATAAGTATCCCGGGGTAATAACGCCAGGGATTGGCGTTATTACCCCGGTTGATTCCCAACAGTGGCCGAAATATATCCGAAGAGGGTTTATATATTAATATGGGACAGCCTTATCATCATTGTTGAAATGGTAAGATTAAGGGGGGGGGGGTACCCAATACTTAAAAATAATCTCTCTATTTTATTTTTTATTATATTATTATTATTATTTTTTATTGATGTAAAAAATAATTTTTAACTCTTGTAAATAAAACTATATCAAAATGTTTTCGAGATTCAAATTCGAACATCTTCAAAATCAGGTTTCTATTAATTTTCCACTGGATTGTTCAATTAAGTTCGAAATTTTAACTGTCCGCTTTCTCAGCGTTCGGTGTTTCAAAACTTTATAAATTTAACCTTTAACTGATGTGGCAGAAATTGTAACGTATGAATGTGATGCGGTTTGTGAGACCACAAAATTGAAAGATAAATAAGGCGGGAATAACTCATAGGATTGTGTTTTTGTACTAAACTTTTTATACAAGCGTGTTATACTTAATATTCACCTATTTAGTCTCTGGTGATAGTACTAAAATTCCAAATGAAACAAAATTTCGGTAGTGTTTGCAGTTAAACTGAAAATTACAAGTTAAACTAAAAAATTAAAAGAAAAATAGTGGTCTACGAGACCGGTAACATTAGTTAAAGGTTAAAATGCGATCCATGATTAAAAATCATAGAATATTGTTCCTACGCTAAACTTTTTGTACAGAATTAATTCTAATTAAATTTAATCTATTCAAATATTTCTAGTAATATTACGAGAACTCTAAACGAAAGAGAATTTAAGTTGTATCTATAGTTAAACTGGAAAATACAAGTTAAACGCTATTTTTTTTTGGGGGGGGGGGGGGGGGGAGGGGGTACAGTGCTCAGTCAGATTGCTAACAGCAGTTAAAGGTTAATTTTGTTGCTAATATAGAGATAATGACTTATAACCATATGAATTATGTATAAAATTGAATAAAAGATCTCTTTGAAATAATATTTTTTAATCAAAAATTTTATTCAATTTATTAAAAATTTATTAAAGCATGCTCTTTAAAACGTCGACAATTTAACTGTAGGTTTGGAGAATCCGCATTAGTGTGGAGTTATGGGTTAAAAACTATTTACTAGATTACTATAATAGTATTAACCCTTAACTGCTGTGACAAAAATTGTCGCATACCTTACTGTGAGCGGCCTGTCAGACCGCTTAATCTAACGATGAATAAAATGTTAAATTAACTTTTAGAATATTATTTTTGTATTGAACCTTATATACAGGACTATTATAAATAAAATTCAGGTATTCAAAAGTCTCTAGAGATAGTAATAGGACTCCAAATGAAACAAAAATTTCCCGGTATCTATAGTTACTAAAAATTGCAAGTTAAACTCTGAAACTTGAAAAACTCAGCGGTATGTGAGACGTTAACAGCAGTTAAGGTTTAACAAAAATATTTATTACATATAACTCTAGTTATTATAAAACTTCACATGATTAAAATATTACATTATGAATGGTTAAAACCAAGCAATGTTTCTTATAATCATATTTAAACGGGACTTTTTAAGCAAAGAGAGACACAGGGTGTTATATTCTGTTGAAGCTCCCCCTCACTCCTTTTTCTTTCACTTTCACAAAAAATCAATATTTTCTATCGCATAGAATGCATACATGGGAATATAAATACTGATTCAAATAATCCATGCAATGTTTCCAATAATTCTATTTAAATGGTCATTTTTAAGCAAAACGTAGCTTAGAATCTGATATTCTTTTTCCACCTCCCCCCGCCACCACCACAGCTTTCTTTTTCTTTCAGAGTCACAAAAAAATTGTACATTTTCAATAGCTTAGATTGCAATTTGTTAATTTCTAGAGCTGTAGAATTTGTATTTTTGGAATTGGGCAATCTGCATGCCATTATTCCATCTTATTTTATAGTTTTGTTTGCTTGGCGTTATTTCCCATATAGGTGGGTATTATTAATAGCATTATTAATAGCATTGGTCAAGAAAAAACGCCATTACATTTTAAGAATACATATCTGGTAAATTATTTTATTTTATATAGATAGTCAATGAGTTGCTGTATCAGATACTATATTTGTTTGAAAAATACAATCTAAAACTAAGCCGTGAAAATTGGTAGAACCTTAACGTGGCGTTATTACCCCAGTGTACCTTATATATATATATATATATATATATGATTTTTGTCATGTGATAACTAACGTATTTATGAACCGATTTGAATGGAACTTGGTATGTACATAGTACATACAAATATCTCGACTGAGTTCGTTGGCCAGCATCATCCGCCATCTTGTTTCAAAATGGCGGCCATTTAAAAAATTTTAAAAATATAAAATTTAAAATTAAATGCGAAAAAATTAAAAGTTCAAAAATATTTTTTATATGTTTTTTTATGTGTAACACCATATCCAGAACACTTTTTACTTTGTCTATATCTTAAGAAATGATCCAGTTATTACACTTTGAATTTTTCTTATGGCTGACATTTTGAAACGATCTGATTTTTGTCATGCTATAACGAACGTATTTATGAATCAATTTAAATGAAACTTGGTATGTACATAGTACATACAAATATCCCGACCGAGTTCGTTGGCCAGCATCATCCGCCATCTTGTTTCAAAATGGCGGCCATTTAAATTTTTTTTATTTAAAATTTAAAATTAAATGCGAAAAAAATTAAAATTGAAATTTTTTTTATTTTATATGTTAGATCGTAAAACACCGATTTTAGAACAGTTTTTACTTTGTCTATATCTTAAAAAATGATTGAGTTATAGTACTTTGAATTTTTCTTATGGCTGACATTTTGAAACGATCTGATTTTTGTCACGTAATAACACTCGTATTTATAAATCGATTTGGATGTAACTTATTGTGTACACAGTATATAATAAAGCGTGGACCGAGTTTGTTGACCAGTTCCATCCGCCATCTTGTTTGGAAATGGCGGCCATTTTTTTTTTTTAAATTTGAAATTAGGTACAAAAAAGGGGGAAATTGAAAAAGATTTTTCTTTTATGCATTTGACCTTGATACAAAGATTCCAAAGCATTTTTTGTTTCGTCTGTATCTTAAAAAATGTCTGAGTTATTGTACTTTTAATTTCTAGTGTTGCTCACATTTTGAAATGATCTGGATTTCGTCACCTGATAATACGCGTATTTATACACCGATTTGGATGAAACTTGGTGCGTAGATAGGACATACTGATGCCTGGACCGAGTTCGTTGGCCAGTTCCAACCGCCGTCTTGTTTCAAAATGGCGGAATATTATTTTTTTAATTAAAATTTTAAAATTAGGTGCAAAAAAGTAAGAAATTGAAAAAGATTTTTCTTTTGTGCTTTGACCTTGATACAAAGATTCCTGAGCATTTTTTGTTTCATCTATATCTTGAAAAATGGCTGAGTTTTAGCACTTTCAATTTTCAGTGTGACTGACATTTTGAAACTGTCTGAAAATTGTCACGCGTTAGTACGCATATTTATAAACTGACATCGATATAACTTAATAAAACCAGGTTGAATAAAAGATGACTAATTTCTAAAAATTCCTATTAATATTCAGCATTGACAAAAACTAGTATTCAATCTTACATAATCATTTTCCACTATTTTGAACTTCGTATATTTGATTCACATAACTTAACTTAAAATAAATAAATAAGTATATGAAAGCTGCCTCTTCCTCCCGGCACTGCCGGAAGGACTTTTTAATTTAAAAAGAAGGGCATGCGATTTTTCACAGTGGTAGTTACAATAATTATTTTTTTAGAGGAAGGTTTATTAAAAAAGTGTAGCTTATGTCTAACTTTAGTAATTTTATTCTTTGATTTTTTTTTTTCATGCATCTATTACATTTATTTTTGCTCGTTTACTTTTTTAGCATTTTACAAAAAGAGATAGATAATTTCAAGGTATATTTTTAAAAGTTGATGATAAATTTGGATTCACTGTTTTTCGAAAAACGAACTTTCAAGCTTTAACATTCTGAGATACGACCAATACTTAAACATTCATTATCTTAAAAGGAATAGGAAAGTTATAGAAATCATTGGTACTGAAAAATGTGTTCCCCAATAAATTTCGAAAAATAACACGTGAACTTTTTTCAACGCATTGAGAGAGAGTATAATAAAAGGTCTTTTACTTTTTTGTTTTATTTGATTTGCAATAAATTTTCATAAAAGTTAAAGTTTATGTTTCTTTAAATAATGTATTCTCTTATGGTAAATAATATTTTATAATTTCCATTTACTTTACCTTAGAAAATATAAAGATATGTAACCAGGTAAGTGATTGAAAAATATAACAAATACTACAATGAATGGATGTTGAATAAAATAATTTGTTATGTAAACTAATAAAAATTTACATGATTACTTTATCAAATTCAAATATCTAGATTGGGTATACATTGAGTTATTTGCTGTTTTTATTAATATTTTTTCATTAAATTTCATGCATGTAATACATGTGATAATAATACATGTATTTTTTGTTTGTTTGTTTATTTCCCATGTGACAGTTAGAACGTCAT
The DNA here is from genome assembly GCA_964019185.1 of Maratus speculifer. Taxonomy (NCBI): domain Eukaryota; kingdom Metazoa; phylum Arthropoda; class Arachnida; order Araneae; family Salticidae; genus Maratus; species Maratus speculifer. The sequence continues at coordinate 240,031,414 of OZ025293.1, read as the reverse complement.
TTTAGCTTAATTTAAATTATTCAATTTAAATTTCACAATTCATTAACTTATGTATTTAAATTTAGCAATTTCTAATGAATTTGAATATTTTTGTTAATCATTAAATATACCGCAATTTAACATTCAAGGTTGACAATACATGTAAATTTTTTCTGACATCAAGTTGTGAGCTTTCTTACTTTCTTTTTAATTAAAATTTATTTTTCTTGTTGTGCTATTGAATTTTTAAATTCTAGTCTTATTTAAATTAATATTATTAGTATGTCCAAGAAATAAAATAGCTATATATCATGAAGTGGAACAATTCCTATTTGTTAAATTGCGTAATTAAATTTTTAAGAACAGTAATTAAATTTCAGTTAGGAGAAAACAAATATAAACAAAAGAGCCAGAAATAAACATCATGGTCCTCAAATAATCCATATTTAATAACAACTGTGATAAAAACTCCCATGATCATACAATGCTTTTTAAATATGTAGTATTTAATTTCTCAGCCAGCTAGATAATTTTTGTTTATAACCATAAATTTTTTATCAACACTTTCTCCGGATAATACCTCAGGGAAATCATTTTTTAAGCAAATCTGCTCTTAAATTTTTTATACGTTTTTTTTTAAAGAATTGATTTAAATTCTTTCATTACCAGCTTTTAAAATAAATAACTTAAGACAAATATTTTAATTAATATTTGAAGTTCGTGATATTTACATTTGAATTCAACTTAAATTCATTAATACTCTTGATTCAAAACTCCGATGCTTTTTGTAAATTTTATATCTAAAAAACTATATTAAAAGGAGAATTTTATTTATTTGTTAACCCTTGAGACTTTTTCGTTACATTATCCTCAATATTTTTTTTTCTATGTAATTAATATAAAAAAGACACTTAGAATCCAAACGAAAATCATCAACTTTAATAAAATCCTTTTGTTATGAAAATGCCTGTATTTCTTTTATTATTGTATAAAAAATAAACCATGTTGAATAAGTTTTTTAGAAAAAAAGAAAATCTTAATTTTATTCAAGTTTTTATTAATTAAAGGAAGAAGGTGTTAATTATTATTTTTTGTGAGTGATAGAGAGAGACAGAGCATTTGGAGGTACTAAGCATATTCTGGGGTTCAAAAAAGTTCGGTTGAATCTTTAGTTTGAATTCTTTCAGATGAAAAATTAAATTTCAATAGGTGGATTTCATATCATTCCAATAAATTTATAAATATTACAACGTATACGTTACACAATGTATGTAAACATTGCAAATCTTCAGAGTCTTCACCGCATTTGTTTCAGTATAATTTTTCTAATGATTTGTTAATTTTGAAATTATACATCGTAAATTCTTTCCGAGTTTAACTTAAGAAATTTTGCATTGAATTACGTTATTCTACTTTAAGTAAGTTTTACTCAGGGCTTTTATTTAAAAATAAATAAATAAATAAAAATTTTGTTTGAAGCAAAATTCGCTATACAGCCTCTAAAAAAATGGTTTTTCTCACTTTTAAAGTTGTTCTATATTCTAAAGGCAATGTTTTTATAACAATCACACAAAAATTATTAAGAAAACATTTTTGCCTAAAATTGAAAAAATTATGCAAATTGAGCTTTCAGCTCAACTCTTAAATTTACCGTCAAAGCACTTAATAATTTGTCATTTTATTTCACAAATGAGTGATTTTCGAATGAGAAAGACGTGACTGAAGACACTGATCTCAACTTCAATCTATAAAGAATTGTAGTTCAATGCGTCTCTGTTCCCTTCTTAAAAGTCGTTTATGTATCCATGCTGTTCAGTATCAGATCAACAGCCCGTGACTATAGACTCAATTGTAATTGTAAGGTGCTCCAAGGAAGGAAGGAAGGGTGGGTCGGCCATGCGAATCATTTACATTTCAAGTCTATAAAGCAAAATCAGGAGCCATTAATACCAGTTTTTAAACAATTCCTTTCACTCAAAAGATCTCGCCAATGGGACGAAAAGTGGCGCTCGTTTGTCAGAAAATTACATCTTTCTGTAAGAAACATGTAACGATAAAATAAACGAGAGAATCTCTGCTTGCTCGAGCCCAAAAGACTTAGGTGTTTCTTTTAGTTTGTAAGTTTTAACCTTCTTAAAGGGTAATGACATTTTTATTGGTTCGAAAATTTAAAAGAAAATTGTCACTTAAAACGTTCTTTTATGCTCTTGAAAAGTGTATTTTATTAGTTAGAGATACATATCAATGTCAATAGGGTAATTTTGGAGATACAATAGTAAAGCGCGCCAAGCAAATAATAGTGAATACACATTGAAGAAAAATTAGTATTCAAAGATTACTAAATATAGGGGAGATGGGGGGCACGTTTAAACTAGGGGCACCTTTGAACACTCTAAATATTTTCTTTCAATTAAATTATTTTTTAAAAATGTTCATTTCAATGCATTACTACTGCTTCAGCGCTATAATTATTCAAAGCATCACCATTCTGTATGCACAGTACTGTCTAAGCAAGATATGTATTTTTCTACCCCTTGAATCTAAACTTAAGAAAAGAAAGTTCTAAGATTTTTGTTGACAATTTTGTATCCCTAAAATTTTGATTTATTTTTCAACACTTAAATAAAGATGTAATCTTTAGTTTATAAGCTTTGTTTTATTAAAATTCTTCAACCAAATTTTGTAAACAGTTGTAATGTTGAACTCCATGTGATGGGGCACCATTGAACATGTAAAACTATGAAGTAAAGAGTTGTTGATGTACCTAAATATTATTATTTTTGGAATTTTTTCTATGTTAATATATAGAGGTTATTTAAGAGTACCAAAGAACATGGACTTATACTGTTAATAATCTCTGCTTACTACACACATGTATTACAATCACTGGATGTACACTATCTACCAAAAAGTATTTGTACACTTTCAGTTTTTGACATTTTGTCAAATATTTAAAAGTATACTGGTCGGATTCTTCTGGAACTTCAGAAATATAAAGATTATGTTTCACTTTATATTTATTTACATTCATTTGTTAAGCGGGTAATTAGGGGGCCGGCAAAAAAACAAAGAATAATAGAAATATTTGGGATCGCCCTGTACATAAAAATGCACGAAACGACTTATCGCTTTAGAATACAAATATATGAATACAGTAGAATATGTACACTAATTTTTGTGAGAATAGCATGTATATTTATGGCGATAGAGCGATTTTTTTGTAAAATTCAAAAAATTCTGGTATGTTTTTTGTTTACATCATGCTGGGTTTTTGACCAAATTTAACGCAAATTTCAGAAAAATTGGCAAAATGCAGTAGAAAAAATGTAGCGCAATTGGAATATAAATATATTAAATATTTTATGAAATATGAGTAGTTTTATGAAATAATTTTTATCTGCGCATGCGCGAACGATAAAAACAATTATTTTACATCATTTAATAGTCAATTCTATGGAGTAACTTATAAAAAAATCCAATGAAATATCATGAAAATTCAAAAAGATATCATTATTATAAGTAAGCTCTCTAAAATCTAAAGCTATCATTATTATATCAGCTCTCTAAAAACGGCTGAATGATAAGGGATTCTCCACAAATCGACATTTTATATTGACTGACTTTTAGGAAAAAATTAGTATTTAATGTATACAATATCTAATACAATATTTCTGTTAATAAGTATCTTGACATCTGTGATGGAAAAGAACAACAGCCCTTTTCCTTTTATATCACAGGTGTCAAGATACTTATTAGCAGCAATATTGTATTCATTAATTAGTACTAATTTTTTCCTAAAAGTCAGTTAATAAAAAATGTCAATTTGTGGAAAATCCCTTATCATTCTGCCGTTTTTAGAGAGCAATGTAAAAACAGCTTACTTATAATAATGATATCTTTTTGAATTTTCACGATATTTGATTGGATTTTTTTTATAAGTTACTCCATAGAATTGACTATTAAATGATGTAAAAGAATTGTTTTTATCGTTCGCGCATGCGCAGATAAAAATTATTTCATAAAACTACTCATATTTCATAAAGTATTAAATATATTTATATTCCAATTGCGCTATATTTTTTTTAATAGATTTTGCCAATTTTTCTGAAATTTGCGTTAAATTTGGTCAAAAACCCTCTATGATATAAACAAAAAACATACCAGAATTTTTTGAATTTTTCAAAAAAATCGCTCTATCGCCATAAATATACATGCTATTCTCACAAAAATTAGTGTACATATTCTACTGTATTCATATATTTGTATTCTAAAGCGATAAGTCATTTCGTGCATTTTCATGTACAGGGCGATCCCAAATATTTCTGTTATTCTTTGTTTTTTTGCCGGCCCCCTAATTACCCGCTTAACAAATGAATGTAAATAAATATAAAGTGAAACATAATCTTTATATTTCTGAAGTTCCAGAAGAATCCGACCAGTATGTTTTTAAATATTTGACAAAATGTCAAAAACTGAAAGTGTACAAATACTTTTTGGTAGATAGTGTATCAGTGATGGGAAGTTTCAAATTTAAATTAATGATGGCATTCATTTATTTGATAATTATAAATCCCGGATACACAATAATGATTCATAATTTAGCAGGTTTGTCTAACAAAACCTATACTCTTTTATTTATTCTTTCCCAAATATTATTCATGGTTTTCGTACTAGATAAAACGGAATTTAAGACAGGTTTTTTCATAAAAAGAGTGACTCTGAAAAATTTTAATTTTCCAGAACCATCAGATATCATATTGGTGTGTTTCAAGAATATTGTAAAAAAGTTTTCACTACCAAACATAACTGGAGGGACACTGTGGTGTTTCAACAATGATTTTTGACATCAATTTTGATGAATTTAAGAGTTTGGTTAAATAATAGAAACATTATTGCTTTCAATAAAATATAGTTATTTGATTTTATACACATTAACTTATATTTCTGAAACATATTCTGCTTTTTATGAAAACTCTCAATATTTTCATATTTTATTCATTTGTTCAAAGATGCCCCTTACTTGTTCAAAGATACTCCTACATGGGGCAGGTTTGAACAGAAATCCTTCAGCTTTTTAAATCCTCACAACATTTTTAATTTACGTGGAAAACTTTCAATTTCTGGTTCATATGTTTAAGAAATGCATTGTTTTTATTATGTAATACTTGAAACGCAGAAAATATAATTCAATTAAGAAATGTATTGATTTTTAAAAAAATTCTTCAAACATGCTCCCCTCTCCCTTCCTCAGATAAAATAGCGTAAGTTTGGATAAAAATTGAACACATTACTTTCTCAATTTTGAAACATCTTATGCTATCAAATCCAAACAAACGATAATTTTGTATCCTGTATTTGTTTATTTCATTCGCGGTGGCATAAAAGAGGCTTATCAGTGAAAATATTAAATTATGCACAGTATTTTAAGATAATTTAAAATTTCTTACAAATAATACTCTTGTCATAAAAACATTTGATTTGGGTATTTTGCTAAGAATTTTGCTAAACAATCGAGTAAACGTTTATTGTTAATAATTTTGAACAGGAAATAAATGTCAGAGTATTTTTACTTTAATTTGTAAGTTCAGGAGGCAGCTCATAATTATTTATATTTGAACACAATCATGAAATCAAAAATTAGTACAAGTGTGTCTCATTTGGATTTTAGTTTCTCATGTACATTTGGATCGGAGCTACTTTGAGTATGTGAAGTACTTAAATTTGAGTATTTTTTCTCAATTTTGAAAACCCATTTTTTTTAGTGCAATTGCTCTAAGACTTTCTACAATCATAATTTTCAATCACAGGAAAGTAAACCATACAAAGTCACCGAAATACTCTACAAATTTGTTTTTATACATCTGTAAATTATTTTACATTTATATTTTCTGAAAAAAAATTCCGGTAATTAATTGAATGTACCCGGTACTTCCCTTTTAGATCATAATTTATTCTTCTAATTCATAGAAAAAAAATCTAATATGGTAATATTTGTAAAAGTGCTAATCACTTTCCAATCTCTTATCAAAATTGTTACAGGAGAATAAATATACATATATTTTAAGTGATTGTTATTGGTTAAGTAAACTGGCGATCATCTTCAAAAAGGTGAACAAACTATTAATTTTAAATTTGGAAAATATTTTTAAGGCATTTAATTTTCAATCCAATTGAATGAATTTGGTTCATTCTAAAGAATTGAAGAAGAAAAGAAATTGAAAAATCTAGACTGTCACGAATCATATAACATTTTGTGACGTTTCATGGTTCACACTCACAAAAAATTAGACAACAAATAATTCGGATGATGTACTTAGGATGTATTTTTAAAATCAGTAAAATAAGTCGTCAATAAATAACACTTCATTACTTGTAATAACATAACATTGTGGTAACATTATGTTGTAAAGCATAATTTCTCTAACAAGAATCTTCGCAATTAATGAAAATGACGAACTTCATGAAAAATAAAAACATGCGATATACACGAGATGAGTAAAGTTCACGTTTTTAACAATAAAGTTTTCTCTTGGAAGAACTGGAATTACTCTTTAGACACTAGAAAATTTGGGTACACGACATTTCGGTCCCGCCATTTCGGTCCCGCCGTTTCGGTCCCGAGACAATTCGGTCCCAAGACATTTAGGCCCCGAGACATTTCGGTCCCAAGACAATTCGGTCCTTGGCCATTTCGGTTTCCAACAACTTTGGTCCCTTGCCATTTCGGTCCTTAGTCATTTCAGTCCCTTATTATTTCTTTGCTCGCTATCTTATAGGTCGGATTCTAATTGTTGTGGGCCTGTCAAATGGTATAAGTTCAACATTATTCGGGCCTTATTTTAATTTTTTTAATTCCCCCCTCTCCCCCCAAGTTTTATAAAAAGTTGAATACCAAGAGTCCGATAAATTTAAACTTTTATAACTCAATGAAATCACAGCGAGTTAAAAATTTTGTTTGGTTAAACAATGTGATATAAATTTAGGGGATATTGTCTTTTGTTTTTAGTAACGTATTATAAAATTAATGTAATGTAATAAAAGTAATGTATTAAAAAAATTTATAATGTATTATTATTAATCAGAATAAATATTTTAAATTTTATTATTAATTATTACTATCAGTATTTTATATAAACTTCTATAAGCTATATAAACTAAAAAGTATTTTATATAAACTGCCATAAATATTTTTTTGGCTGTTTACGTACATTTTTTTAGAACCTTTAAATTAGCATTAATTAAATAATTAAAAAAAACTGTGCTTATTTTTCCCCTTCCAATTAGTTTGATGATAAATGTATTTCATAATTATACAGTTATAAGTTATAATATATAACTATTTCCTCAAATCACCCACCTACACCCTCTCCTTTGATAATTCAGAAATGAGACATATTTATTGAAGAACAATTTTTTTTTCTTATTTTTATAATACAATGTTACGTGTTATAAATTTATTTTGATAAGTTACTTTCCACTATAAACATTGGAATAACAATAGTGATTTCGTAACTGGGAATGCTATAAAAATATATTTTTTTTTTTTAAATTTGCCTCCGCCACTTAAAAAAAAAAAAAAAAAAAAAAAAAAAAAAAAAAAATAATAATAATAATAATAATAATAATAATAATAATAATAATAATAATAATAATGATAGTATTTATTGATTGCATTTTTTAACAGTTTTCTGACGCCATGAAGACAATTTTTGTGAGTTAATTTTATTGAAACTGGACCTATTTCATTCTAATAAGATGATTATTTTTCATTTTTATTTACGTAAAATTTATATAAAAATATTTTAAAATATAATAATGTAAATATTTTATATAAAAATTATAATATAATTTAATAAAATATATTAAAATATAATATAATATTATTTTTAAAAAATTTATTTTCAATTTTTAAGTGACAAAACTAAGCTTTTATTTATTTATTTATTTATTTATTTATTTATTTATTTATTTGTATTACCTTTTCGCTCTTACTTTTCCAGAAAAAAAATTCTTATTTTAGTTTTATTTTTAACTATACTAATTGTTTTAAATTTCTGTAGTTTTAAATATACAATAAATAAACAAGTAAAAGAAAAATTTCAGTTTAGATCTACTAGGAAATAGTATAATGATGTATTGAATATAAAATGGATTATGTATTGAGTTTATTTTAAAATAAAATTCATTATTCAAATTAATCATGTTATTAATAATAAATATATTTAATAAAATATTAATTTGGTTTTTATATTAAAATTACTAACTGTTTTGAGAATTTGGATTATCATTAGTATACCAATTATGATTAGGATTATTATATAAAATTTGTGTGAATTATAGCATTTTCGATAAGAGTTATACGTATGTGCGGTTTTCGGGCGCTTATAATCGCATTATACTAAAATTTTATGCCCTTCAGTTAAAAAAATCTTTAATGTTCCCTATAAAAGTATGTCTTATTTCACAAAATTTCAGTTTGCAGGAGTAGGGACCGAAATAACTTGGGACCGAAATGGCTAGGGACCAAAATGTCTTGGGGACGAAATGGCTAGGGACCGAAATGTCTTGAGACCGAAATGGCTAGGGACCGAAGTGTCTCGGGACCGAAACGGCGGGACCAAAATGGCCGGACCGAAATGTCGGGACCGAAACGTCCTGCTTCCAGAAAATTTTGCCTATAGAATTTTATTTATATATTTTTTTTTCACAAAGTCTGGAATGAATGTCCTGAAGCGTCTTGTTCAAATTTTATGCCTAGCACAAATCCCTACTAGCACAAATCTCTACTGAAATCAGGTTGGTTAGCTGGAATAACCCTACATATCAATAAGGTGACTCATAAGAAACTCTATTCTCTGCTGCTTACAATTTAAAGCCTATACAAACTGAAACAAATTCATCGCACCCACCCATAATTTCAAACCACAGCATACTAAAATAATTTATAAATTTTTTAATCACCTTACAGAATTTTAAAAAATGTCGTTATAATGAGTAGACTTTGATTGCTCTCTTTGCAAAGTATCCTTCAAACTCTAAGTTTAATTGTCGATAAAGATACAAAGGGCATAATGAAGCAATTATGAAGATTTCATACAATAATATCTTCAAAAAAGCAGATGGATTGTCTTCAAAATATTGAGACCCAATTTTTTAATTTGTAATTCACTGTTCTACAAAGGACGCACTGAAATTTATTTAATAAAAGATTGTAAACAAATTTCCGTCATTAAATTTATTTTATTACTTAAAGACAATTTATTTAACAACACGTGGAATTATTATTATTATTATAATTATTAATATCAGTAACATATAGCTATCTTAAAGGAAAATAAATATGTTCATCATCGTATTATATTGACAATAAGCCATTTGCACATAATACTAATACTACAAGTATTTTAAAGACCTATTTTTTGATCGTTTATTTGCTGTCAAATGCTCTGCGGCGTTCATTCATGAATATGCTGATAACAAATGACAGCTTTACCATGAATTCCTGCGCATTGAAGCTTCTAACACAAATTAAAAGTTGGAACACGAGACGACAGCTTTAGCTTGACCTTCAAGGTCGTTTGCCGCTGCAATGGTTTTCACTTGACAATTTCTCTCTGTCTTTACAAGTCAATTTTCATTCCTTTCCGCATCTAAAGTTTTGGGGGGAAAGTAGGACCTCCCCGCGGGAGTTAATCGGCATAGAGTTAACATTTCATCGTTAACCAACAATTTTATATTCTATTTCAATTAATACCTTTGTTGATTAATATATGATCTTTCTCTAAATCTTTTTCAAATAAATTTATACAGGGTGAGTAGGGTAGAGCAGGACAGTGGGTGGAGTGGGGCAGTGGGTGGAATGGGACAGTAAGTTTTTCTCTTTATGTAAACTTCTATTTCATCAATCTCATACAAGATGAAGCTAAGGTAGTCTAATCTTCAGTTGAAAAAAAGTTATCCGTATACGCTTACAATTGTAAGGAAAGGATTATTTCAAGAATCAAAAGTAAATTTGCTTCATATATTTTTATGCTGTATTTTATCTATTAGTGATTTGCTTTTGCATATATGTAACAGTTTCCCTATTTATGAAATATTATGCTGAACATTATCAAAATTTAAACCAAGTCTAAAAGCAACATTTTTGTTTATACAGGAAGTTTAACATAAAACAAAGAAGTGGGGAGGAATGGGACATGACAATAAAGGGAGGAATGGAGCATAACCATTCCTTTTTTTCAAATAAGATGAATATAAATTTCTAACATGTAAGCATTTTTAAAGCATAATACATTAATTATGACATTAATAATATATTCATTTACTTCAAAATGTAAATAAATAGAATCGATGATTTTTTAGCTCACAGGCTATCATAGCCTGAGAGCTTATGTGCCCGTCCGTTTTGTATGTACAGTTGGCAAAAAAAGTATTTGTACACTTCATTTTTTTAAATTATAATGAAATTAAACAAAAGATTTAAGCAAAAAATACTGTAATACATTAATTTAATGCATTATAATATTATAGAAGCAAAAACAAAATTAAACGAATCGATTTTTTACATTATAATAAATAAATATACAAAAATATAATGCAAAAAAAGTATTTGTACACTATATTAATGTAATATAATTAATGAAAATTTAGTAAAATGATACAAATTAATATTATGTGCGAATTCATTTAGCTTTTATGACTACTTCTAGATGGTGTGACATTGATTTCACCAACTTTTTTGTATCGGTCTGGTTAATGTTATTGCATGACACAATAAGAGCTTCTTTAAAACTGTTTTTTACCAATACATATTTTTTTTCGGATTTTTGCATCCAATAGCATCTGCAAATTTTCTGTTGGATTCAAGTCTAGAGATTTTAGAAGAGTTACCAGTCGTCTTAGAGTATTGTCGTAAGCATGTGCTGGTGATCAAAGCAGTATGCTTTGGTCGTTATCCTGCAGAAAGGGAAAAGCTTCCTCTATGCATCATTTCCTGACACAGTTTAATAAATTATGGCGCGACACATCAATGTATGTTAAACCTGTCTTTCCATTGTCAATAAATTTTAAATGCCCTGCTCCATTAGAAGCTATGCACCGCAAAAGTATAATATTCCCCCCAACATGCTTGATAGTTTGAAGTATACGTTTTGGATCTAGAACAGTTTTATTTTTACGCCAATTTTTTCGAATGCTTGATGGTAAGAAAATTCCGAATTTTCCCTCATCAGAAAAAATTACTGTTTTCCAAAAATCCAATGATTTACTTCTGTATGCGAAAGCGAATACTATGCGTTTTCGCCTATTTGTTTCGCTGATGAATGGATTTTTCCTTGAGGTTCTTCCTTTTAAATCTGCATTGAGAAGAATATTTTTTATTGTTTGAGGTATTACTCTGATGCGAGAAGATGTCGCAAGGTCTCCAGCAAATTTTTGAACCGAACGCATAGGATTTTTTAAAGCTTTTTTAACAACACTCCTTTTTTCCCTCATTGTTAGTTTGCTAAGAAGTCCTGGTTTTTATTGAATTTCGATGCTTTTAATTTATTCATAGTTTCTCACTATACATCCAATAGTTGTAAATGGTAATTTAATAGCTTTTACAAATTCTTGTTGCGAATTTAAATTTTTATTATGCTCAATCATAGGATTTCATATATCTAGAGGTGCCTCTCTAGTATTAGGTTCTATACTCAATTCTTTCAAGAGAAAATTAGATTAAATGTCAGACAAATATAATATGAATTCAAAAATTATTAACAGCTTCTGTAAAAGTAGTACTTTGAACCATAAACACTATAAAACACAGTACATATCAGGATGGAGAAATGTACAAATACTTTTTTTGCAAGAAATTTTTAAACTTTTCCTATTAGAAAATTATTTTACATCTTTATCGAAATTTTATGTTGTGTAATTTAAAACGCACGGTAAGCAGACTGTATTAAAACTATTTTTGACAAAATATCTGTTTTTATTTAGTTAAAAATTAAAAATTTTAGAGTGTACAAATACTTTTTTTGCCAACTGTATGTTCGTACGTTCGTATGTTCGTTCGTGCGTAACGCGATAACTCACAATAAAAATATCGGATCCACTTGAAATTTTGTATATAGGTATATCCTGATAAGGCGCTTCCCTGATTAGATTTTGGAGTTCATTCGATATGTATAAGAGGGGGAACGGGGGGCTCATGCCCCTCCCCTTAATTGATATAAACGAGATTTTCATGCAGAATTAACAGTTTTCGTTCAAAATTTAGATATAGGATCATTCTGATGAGGCGATACCGTGGCTGTTATTAGGTGTTCATATAATAAGTATAAACAGGGGGCTCATGCCCCTCCCCTTAATTGATATAAACGGGATTTTCATGCAGAATTAACAGTTTTCGTTCAAAATTTAGATATAGGATCATTCTGATGAGGCGAGTCCGTGGCTGTTATTAGGTGTTCATTGAATAAGTATAAACAGGGTGAACGGGGGTTCTAATGCCCCTCCCCTTAACTTGTATAAATGGATTTTTCAATCAGAATTGTCAGATTTCGTTCAAATCTCTGAATAGTTTTGGAAGTTTAATGGTTAAGTATAAAAGAGGAGAATAACTCCTCTTAAATTATATAAATGCTAAATGGGTTTTTGTTAAGAATTATCCGATTTGCTCTGAATTTTGGATATAGATTTTTTAATATGATAAAGCATGTACTTGATAGTTTAGGAGGTTCAATGATTAAGTATAAAAAAGGAGAAAGGGGAGAGCTGTTTCCCCTTCTTAATTTTTTTTTCGAACGGAATTAACGAAATACAAGGCTGTAATGTACAATTAGTATGCGTAGCCTGTGAGCTCAATGCCATCAGTTTAACTGGGCAATATTCTTTTTTATTTAATGTCATCTATGACTGACAATCCTGATTTTTTTTCAATCATAAGGATATTGGAATTTTATATTGTAGCACATGCATTATCGACCTACAATCTTTGTTTGATTGCATATGTAACCGACATTAAACTATTTGTGTCTTTATAGCTTTGTTTTATTGTTGTCTTATACCTCCCTGTTAGTTTGAAGGTATGGGACACATTTTGAAACTTACAATTTCTTTAATTATAAAATAGCTTTTACATGTTATGTTTCTATATTGTTAAGGGAGATTAAAAAGTGTTTCACCTTGCATTCTATAAATTTTTATTTTGGTGTCAGCCAAAGTTGATTTTTAGCGGGCAAGCTATCATAGCCAGAGAGTTATGTGCCCGCCCGTTCTGTATGTATGTACGTACGTTCGTTCGTTCGTGCGTGCGTACGTGCGTAACGCGATAACTCGCGATAAAAATATCTGATCCACATGAAATTTTGTATATAGGAATATTCTGATAAGGAGATTCCCTGATTAGTTTTTGGAGTTCATTCGATATGCATAAGAGGGGCAACGGGGGGGTCATGCCCCTCCTCTTAATTCATATGAAATGGAGATGCAGAATTATCAGTTTTCGTTCAAAATTTAGATAAACGATCATTCTGATGACGCGCCTCGTGATTGGTATTAGGTGTTCATGGTGGTGTTCATAAGTATAAACAGGGGGAACGGGGATTCTAATGCCCCTCCCCCTTAATTTATATAAATGGGTTTTTCATGCAGAATTATCAGATTTCATTCAAATCTCTGAATAATTTTGTAACTTTAATGGTTAAGTATATAAGAGGGGGATAACTCCTATTAAATTATATAAATGGGTTTTTATTAAGCATTTTCCGATTTGCTCTGAATTTTGGATATAGATTTTTTATATGATAAAGCATGTCCCTGATTAGTTTAGGGTTTTCAATGATTAAGTATAAAAAGGGGAAATGGGGGGAGCTGTTTCCCCTCCTTAATTTGTTTTTCGAACGGAATTAACCCTTTTAAATATAAAGCAGCATTAATATGCGTAGCCTGTGAGCTCAATGCCATCAGTTTAACTGGCAATATTCTTTTTATTTATGCTGTATTCAAAAGAAACTATATAGATATTTTTATTTATTTTTGTCTTATATTTTTATTAACTATTTTAACTTTTATTTATTTTAACTATATAGATATTTTTATTTATTTGGTTTGGCCCGAGGCCCGTACCCGGACTGACGAAATGTAGCCATATTTTCAAAGCGGCTAGATCGAGCCGGCAGAATTATGATAATTTCTTCAATGGGCCCAAACGGGTCGATAAGCAAAATAAACGTGAAAGCCCGGAAAAAAATATGACAGTCTAACCGGGGTTGCTTGTCAAATTCAATACAGAAATGTCCAGCGAGACCGGCGTAGGACATAGTGTCTTTTTTTTTTTTTTTTTCTCTTTAAGCAGACTTTTGCCGCGCTCAGATTACGCTTACATTTTTTACTTTCACAATCGAATCGGGTCGTAGCTGAACATACATGTTTCTGAATGTGTAGGGGAAGCAATACGTTTTGTAAGAATATATTATTAGCGATAATGAACTTCTGTTAATAAAATATTTGGAAATATATCTTAAGATGGCTCTCAAACTCACTGCTCAACAACGCTAAACTTCGACACATTTTCCGAGTAACTTTTAACTGTAGAGGCTTAAAATTAACAAGCTTGATTTTTGAAGAGATTCGGAATATAATAGCGTTTTCCATTGTCGGCATATAAGAGATTCTTATCATGCATTCACATTTTTCTCCTTTCCCGCGATGTCGCTTCCGGAAATTCAATTTAAAATGCTACCTTTAACAGTATTTTTTCAAAGATACATAGCTTTCATCTAAAAAGGGATAACACTATTCAAATACATAATTACTGGAAGGCAGCACCTGTCAATATCATCCGTTTCTGAAAAGAAATGAATTCACAAATGCATTAGAAAGTAGCTCTTTTGAATTTGCGAAAAGTCTTAATAAATGACAGAGAAATATTTTCACAAATCTGCTTATTTTAAAACAATTTCAAAAATTATGATGTTTTTAACCCACCCTTTTTCCTTTTATTCTACACTACATTTATCTTTTAATAAATACTTATTTGAAAGTTAAAACGCCTAAGAATCTAAGTAAAGTTGCCATTTTTTCTGTCTTTAAAATATACTGTAAATTTATCCCATAAATATGTATGTAGTATTCTTTAAAGGAATCTAAGAAAATACTAATTGTTTTGTAGATATTATGTCGGGCCAGATCGGACCGGCCCGGTCTTCACTTATTTTTGAAACGGCCAGGCCGTGAACTGTGTAAATATGAATGGGCCGGGTTGAGCTCGGGCCGAACTTTTTATTTTTACACGGAGTCGAGCCCGAGCCTGGAAATTCCGGCCCGTGCAGACCTCTAAACGAATTTCAGAAGTAATCTAAATATATGTGCTAAATTTATGCAGAATGACATTTCAGTTAGTCCAGAAATCAAGATAACAAAATGAAAAGAATCAAAAACATAAAAAATGCTTTTTTTTTCCAAAATATTAATATTTTTTGAAAGAATAAGAATCAAGAGTCAATTGTAGGAAATAATGAAGCCTAACAATAAAGAGTTCAGAGAATTTGTGGAACAGGGTTTTGTGTTTAAAGTTCATCGTTTATTAACACGGTGTTGACAACTGACTGGCATGCGAAATCTTCACATGGAAAAGGACAAATAGGTTGCACTTGTATTCGTAGGAGTACAAAGGATTTTTGTTAGGGAGAGGACTGAGATAGCAATAATAAGCACTTGCTTTCGGCAGCGGAAATCTATTAGTTTCGACGGAAAAAATCAACAAAATAACGCATAAAATTTTCATTAATTAAAAAAAAAAAAAAAATTCGACACACGGGAAAGAAAAATGGGGATTCAAAACCTTCCTCTGAAATATATAGGAAGTGGCCAAATTGCTTTGTAAGTTTTAACATATATATGAGTAAGAGTTATATATACAGTAAACTCTCTGTAAGGCGGACACTATATAAGACGGAAATCTCCCTAACTCTAAATGACTTTCAAATCTCTGCGAATTCACAGACGTAGAGTAAAATTTATACGATTACGAAATTTCTTTTACTCCAACACTATAAAAAAAACTACATTAATATACACAATTTTTTTCATAAAATTTTACGGAATAGTTTCATTTTTTCGAGAAAACAGTTCAATTTCCGTAATTGACATTTTGAGATTACAAATCCGTAAAGATTCTGTAAGTTTTCCGTCAATTTTTCGGAATATTTCTATACTGCTTTGAAAACAGTACAAGCTCAGTAAATGATATTTTGAAATAGTGTTTTGTTAGAAAAGCAAAGTAATTGTTGCAATACTTGTCTTACATTGATATTATTTTCAATGAAACTCTTATATATTAGCTAAATGTAGTTCTACGTTAAGTTCATTTCAATCCTTCCCAATTATTGGAAATATATACTAAACGATTTATATTCTATAAGTATAAAGGAAAATTTCTGAAATAATCTGCATCCAATAAATACGATAGACAATATTCCAGAGACGTCACAGAAGGTAAAAGGGCAATTTTTATAGTCTCGAACATGAGTTATTGCCAAGATATTATTTATTTGTTTGCTTAATTCTGCTAAATGAATTCATCCATTCGAAAATCATCGGGTTGTATAACATAAATCGCTATTTTTTGACAAAGAATTCCGATCACATGATGCATACTGCATGTTACGGATCTTCTATAAAGACACTCTAAACTTTTGCGTTTTATCAGTATGAGGTTTCGATTACATTATTTTTTAAAGTGAAGTGTTTTCACTCGTGAAGTATTTCAAAAAAGACGAGGTCAAAATGGCGCAATTCTATAAATATATTTCAGTTTTAAGAATTAAATTACACGCTTTTTCTTAGTAAAACGACGTTATTTGCATCCATTAAACATTCCCGCTTTACGATCTATTTGTAACGTCTACAGAAAAGTATACATATGTAGAGTAAACATTCAAACCGTGTTTTCTCGGAAAAAATAAAAAATGAGCTATTGCTAGTTTTATGAATTCTGTTATAAATTGCGTAGAAATAAACAGTATTTTTAACAAAAAAATGTTTTTTCTAATTTAAACCAATTTTAAATTTGACGATTCAATCAAAAAAAATTTTCTTCCAAAGCCTGCATTCATTCAAACAGTGATTTCCCCAGTCCGCCAATCATAGGAACATTGTCATCTGCTGATTAGTTTGCTGAAAATGTCTTGTATAAAGTATATAGTGTTATATTTCGTTTTAGTTGATGAAATAATCCGTAATTGTAATAAATTTCTAGATAAAAGAAGTGGTAGATGGTATATTAGTGAGCTTTGGTCATTATGGAAAACGACAAAGGCAGAAAACGTATGGACAAAAGTCCTTCCAACAGTACCGGGAGGAAGAGGTGGCTTTCATATAACTTTTTTATTTATTTCAAATTAAGTTATATTAATGTGAAAAAAACTTCTTTAAAACACCATAAAATAAATTAATTGCGCAGGGCAATTAGAATTTAGGGGTAGTCGTGCCCGTACATTAATAGTAGACGCACGTCTTTTTGCGCCTGGCGAAGAAAGACTAAGTTCTTTCAAAAGGCCTTGCGCAATTAATTATTTCATGGTGTTTTAAAGAAGTTTTTTTCACTTCAATTGATTTACACCAGTTTCAACTTATTATATTAAGTTATATTATTCAAACATTCAAAACTCAAATTAGTGGAGCCCGATTATATAATATTAGTTTTTGTCAATACTGAATATTAATGGGAATTTTTAGAAATTAATCATCGTTTATTCAAATTGGTTTTATTTTAAGCGATTTATAAGGTCGCCAAGTTCCACGATATCATGAAGTGTATGCCATTTTAAAACAACATGATGGATAAAACAAACCAATGAGCTTGGTCGAAATCTTAATTCATATGCACATGCACACTCATATCGAAATCGATTAATATATACGAGTGCTGTCGCGGGCAAATTGATAAAAAAAATAAAAAATGTCACCCACATCAGAAATTCAAATTGCTATATCGCAGGCGTTTTTTAAGGCAAAGACAAAACAAAAAATATTCCGGAATTTATGTATCAAGATCAAACATTTCAGAAAGAACCTTTTTCAATTTCTAATTTTTTGTTTGTACATCATTATACATTTAAAAGATTTTGAAAAACTCAAACCATTTTGGTCACTATTTTGAAACAAGATGGCGGATGAATTTGAGCAGTGAACTAGGTCAAGGCGTTGGTATATACTATGTACATACGGAGTTATATTAAAATCAGTTTATAAACATGCGTATTATCGCGTGACAAATTTCAGACCGTTTCAAAATGTCAACCCCACTAGAAATTGAAAGTGCTATAACTCAGACATTTTTCAAGATATAGATGAAGCAAAAAATGCTCGGGAATTTTTGTATCAAGGTCAAACGCACAAAAGAAAAATCTTTTTCAATTTCTTATTTATTTTCACCTAATTTTAAAATTTAAATTCTTAAAAAAAATTAATATTCCGCCATTTGAAACAAGATGGCGGATGGAAATTGCCAACGAACTCGGTCCAGGCATCGGTATGTACTATGTACATACCAAGTTACATCCAAATCGGTTTATAAATACGCGTGTAATCACGTGACAAAATCAGATCATTTTCAAAATGTGAACAAAACTAGAAATTAAAAGTGCTATAACTCTGCCATTTTTTAAGATACAGACGAAACAAAAAATACTCTGGAATCTTAGTATCAACGTCAAATGCATAAAAGAAAAATCTTTTTCAATTTTTCCCTTTTTTGTACCTAATTTTAAATTTTTATTTATTTTTTAATTTAATATTCCGCCATTTTGAAACAAGATGGCGGATGGAATTGGCTAACGTACTCGGTCCAGTCATCAGTATATACACACCAAGTTACATACAAATTGGTTCATAAATACGCGTGTTATCACGTGACAAAATCAGATCATTTCAAAATGTCAGCCACACTAGAAATTCAAGGCGCTATAACTCAGTCATTTTTTAAGATAAAGATGAAATAAAAAGTGATCTGGAATCTTTGTTTTCAGTTCTAACACATGAAAGAAAAATATATTTCAACTTTTAATTTTTTCGCCTTTAATTTTAAATTAAAAAATTAATTTAAATGGCTGCGATTTTGAAACAGGATGGCGGATGTAACTGGCTAACAAACTCGGTCCGGGCCTCAGTATATACAATATACACACCATGTTACATCCATATTGGTTCATAAATACGCGTGTTATCACGTGACAAATATCAGATCGTTTCAAAATGTCAGCCACACTAGAAATTCAAAGTGCTATAACTCAGTCATTTTTTAAGATATAGATTAAACTCGTCATCTTATCAAATCTCTGAATTACGAGACCAACTTGAGTAGCCATTTGCATAATTTAATGCTGCAACGCTGTTCAAGAAAAGCCTTTCATACGTCGCGGAGCAAAGATAACTAACTTCGGAAGATAACAGCTGCGAGTGCAGTTCGGTCACATGACATGGACTAAACCAGTATGAACAAGTAGGGACGGTTGAGAGAATATATTTCAGGTGATTTTACTTTAAGCACTTGCTTTCGTTGTCAAGAATGTTTGCAGTACCTGAAATTTTAAATCATACAACGTACATCCTACTGAAGCTAATATGTTATAGCAACCGTAATTAAAATATATGTACTTGCATTTACTCTATAATAACTGTTATATAGTTAATGTAATATTTTTTAAACAATTGATAAATTGGTTATATAAACACTCAGTAACTGAAATAATTTTGAATTTTTACTGATAAACAACCTTAATAAAAATAATTTAATTTTTTAAAAACTGTTAACACGCAACCATCAACAGCAACTGAAAAAACTGAAATGGCAAGAGATCGAAATTGCTAGGGACCGAAAAGCAAGGATCGAAATATCCTGCTTCCTTAACAAACGAAACCACATAGGATAGAAATTGAAGCATTGCATTATAGTGATAGAGGATTACTCTTTTTGATTGTAGAAAAAAGTTATTTTTATCTCGCAATCATCAAATAAACCACTGCTGATTTATATAGTTTTTGTATAAATCAGCAGTGGTTTGTTTGATGAGTATTCAGCGATGTCTCCTAGAGGTCTGCACGGGCCCGGGCTTAGCCCGTGGCCCGTATCCGGCCCGCGGCCCGGCGGAATCCTTTCGAACTTTCTAACGGGCCGGGCCGGCAAAAACATTTAACGGGCCAGACGGGCCGGACCGATAAAAAAAATTTTCGGGCCTGCCGGCCCGTTCTGAAGATTTAGGCAGAAATGATAAAATATGAGCTAATTTCAACGAAAATGGTTTTAACGAGAATAAGTATAAATGTGGCCATACTAGTTTGACAGCATCAATGTAAAAATGCACAGTGTATCGGCATCGGAGAATTACATTATGTGTAACCCGTTTTAATATTTTTTTAGCTGACTCATGCCGGTCCGAGATCACCCTTGCATTATTTTTCTAGATATAGACTGGCCGTACCGGTTCTAGACTTAATTATCGGCAGAAAACATGATTTGTAAAATTATTAACAGCGATAAAGAACTTATGTTAGCTTAGTCTTCGGATATATACTTCTTGATGATTTTTAAATTAATTTCTCAATAATGCGAAAGGTTGACACATTTTCTGATCAATTTTAAATTGTAAAAGTATAAAAGTGATAAGCCTAACTATTGAAGGGATTTGGAATCGAATAGCGTTTTCATTTTTGGTAAATAAAATACTTGTATAACCTTGTTGAGATATAATAGTTTCTCAAATGATTGCAGGTTTTTCTCCCTTCCCTTGCTATTGCTTTCGGAAATTCTATTCAAAACGCTAATTATGACAGTATTTTATTTGTTTGCGGTATTCTTAAATTGCTTGTATCAAAAAATGGATAATGCCATTCGATTATATAGTTTCTGAATAAAGATATCTGCTAATCTTATAAGTTTCTGAGAAAAAAAATCTTCTTTGAATTGAAGAATGAATTTGGATTTGAAATCTATAATAAAATGATATAGAAATACATTTATAAATCTTCTTTTATTAAACAGCTTCAAAATTAACGATGTTTTTTGCTTTCCTTCTTTTTTCTTTTATTCTAAGCCATATTAATTTTTTAATGAATCTTTATTCGAATTTTGAAAGCCTAAGAATCTAAGTAATCATTAAAGTTGTTAATGTGTAGTTCCTGTAAAATATACTGTAAAATCATTCCATAGATATGTAAGCAGTATTCTTTAAAGGAATCTTAGTTATATGATAAAAATCTGAATTTTTTAGAAATCGTAGAAATAGTAACGGGCCAAAACGGGCCGGGCCGGGTCTAAAATATAAAAATTTAAACGGGCCGGGCCTGGGCCGAACTTTTGAGTTTTACAACGGTGTCGGGCCGGGCCCGGGCCTGGAAATTCCGGCCCGTGCAGACCTCTAATGTCTCCTGCGTGTCTCACCAAATGTTACCGCACAGTGTCAATGGATGTGTTGAATGTCTTATCTGGGGTGATTCCCCTGGACCGCCGTACTGGTATCGAACGAGACTTCGAGGCCCTCACAAGTTGGGGTGAGAGCATTGACAGAACAAGTCTCTTGTCAGAAATGATGGAGATTTGGAAGTACCAGCTTCAACGATGCTATCCAAGTACAATACCATGGACGCCGGAACTCATCTGGAAAACTCCGTATACTTATTATACGGACGATTCCAAACTGGTTGGTGAGAGGGTAGGCTGTGCCTATCACCTCGCCAGTAGGAACGGCATTGTTGCGGAGGAAAGGTTCCGCCTGACCGACGGGTCTACTGTTTTCGCCGCCGATGTCCATGCGTTCAAGGAGGCGATTTCGGACGCTCTTCGGGAAGGTCTCGGTGAACTCGACATCTACTCGGATTCGAGATCGGCGCTTCAGGCGCTTTACTCCTTGGTGCCTCGACACAAAGCAGTAGCCGAGATTAGAAATCTGGTTGCTAACACAGGAATCAGGGTCCATATGCACTGGATCAAGACTCATGTCAGATACGCCTACAACGAACATGCCGACGCTTTGGCTAAGGAGGCTGCGTGTCGACAGACACTTGATATACATGTTCCTCTCTCAGGACGTCAAGTCAAGAGGAAGCTCTTTGACCGGGCACTTAGAGATTGGCAGGAATGATGGGAACGATCTATGGACAGCCGGCTGACATATGCAATTTTTCAGAGAGTCTCCATTCGGAGAGTCCAGAGAAATTTCTATTCAAACCAGGTTCTAACCGGACATGGTACCTTCGGTGACCACTAAGCCCGCTTCTTTAAAAGCAACCCTGCGTGCTTTTGCGGGAACGGGACCTGCACGATTAGACATTGTATCTATGAGTGCCCCCCGTGGAGGTCCATTAGGGAAAAGAGTTTCCCACGAAACTTCCACACTCTAACGCTCACCGATTTTTGCTTTGATCATTACAACAGGAAAGGTGTCGTTGAAATAGTTGGCGATCTCTTGACAAAGACTTTAGATCGGGTTGGTCGCCGGGGCATTTGAGTTCACGGCCGTCTTATTCCGAAGAATTTATCGAACGCATATTCCCAAACTGTTCGAACACATTACTCTATTAGAGGAGTCCGAGGTCACTCATTGGCGCGATTCGGACGAAGCGACTAGACAGGGTTTTTCAGGGTTTTCCTTGTGTGTAACGAGAATTCGAGTCGCTTTCCTGAAACTCCTCCCTGAAGGCTGGGTCCGCTGATTAGCGGTGTTCTCAGGCAGCTTTTGCAACACTGCTTGCTATATTGCTCCGTGATGGAGCTCGGGCGTTGTCGTTTCAGTGGCGATGGTTGATTTTCCCGTCGGGCTGCGACACTTGGGTCGTGCGCCTGGTGTCCTTGCCTGGTGTTCCTGGCCGGCAGCGGCTGGTCGTCACTTGTTTCCTCTAGGATCGGAGGTCTCGTGACCTTCTTGTTGGACCGCATGGAGCCACTCGGCTCTGCGACTCATAGTTTTTTATACAGTTTTTGTCAAAAAATGCAAACGTGGAAGGCACATAGACGAAAAACAGAGCATTCTAAATCATTTTGTATAGTATATAATAAAATATGATTCAATGGATATTGTGTAACTTATTAATCATGAATTAATTTCACATATATTTGGTTTAGATAAGTGCTTTCAGAATAGATTTATCAATAAATCAGAAATGTTAATAGAGCTCACTATTTTGTACGTAACTCAAATCACGTAACTCAAACATCAAGCACTTTATTTACTAATTTCATTGATTATAATTCTGTTAAGTAAAGGAAAAATATATTTTAAAAATTTGTTAATTACAAATGAAGTTATTTGTTATTAAGGTTATTTTCTTGTGCTTCCCCAAACAACGCGCTGTAATCTTAACGGTATATCCAGAGGACATCATATGAAGGATAACAAATAACCTCTAAATGATTGAAGTTGTCTATATACAATCATAGATCATCTCCCGCCTGTCAAACTGTGACATCTGTAGACCTTATACGCATGAATTTTTATGATATTCTTTGGACAATTATAACATCTAGGAAGATCAAAATAAACAATAGGAAATGTTTAAACTGCATGTGCGTTAGAGATTTTCTAGAGATTTTCTAGTTTCGTCACGAGATTTTCTGGAATCAGAGAATTAAATTAGATAATTCGATCTCTGTGTCTTCAAGACATCTTGCAGATACTTCGAAAGGGATGTGGCAAATACAGCATATGTATAATTACTGCATGGCGCACTGAGGACGATTGTGGTTGCATGATCATTTAGCTATTTAAGAATTTTTCATAATTAAATAATCAAAAATACATTAATAATCATTCATCTTGTGAGAAATTTGCTTTTTTTTCTAGAAAACTTCATATAAATAAGATAGAACCTTATTAGGAATTTATATGTAAAACCATCTTTGCACGAACTGTTTTCCGAAATTCGACGATGAACACGAAAGAAAATGATTCATCTAGATTCACCTTGTGTCTTTATGTCATTTGACAGAACTTTCAATAAACCACGAAGAGAGACTTATGTTTGATTTCGCCGAAGGCCCACACAAGTCGATAAGGTGCCGTGGGAAAATCCAAGTTACGCATTTCGAGAGAAATTTTTCTCCATCCTATAATATCTGAGTTTGATTGTGAGATAATTTTTTTTAATCGTGAATGGTCAAAAATATTGCCTTTGTTTTAGATTAAGAACAGAAAGGGAGATGCGAGGGCATCGATGGACAGAAAGATTTTATCTAGTAGAGAGAGCACTAGGGCTGAAGAAAGATCCTAGGTTGGACAGTAAAGTTTTGACTGGCGTTTTTCTCCGGATCGTAGAAAAGTATGTTTGCTATCTTCTAGGTGAACAAGAAACATGAACAACTGGGAACAAAGAGAGCGACAGTCCTGTCAATCATCCTGATACCCTGTTCGCACTGGGATACTTAAGATATCTTAGTCCGCCGAACTCTCTGAGAGAGTTCCACAAACTCTCTCAGAGAGTTTCAACTTGCTTCGGTTAAATACAGGAAACTCACTCTCGTTGGCTATAAAATTTCGCTTTTATTGATTGACTGTTGCGGCCGTTTTTATTTTAAGCGCATGCGCATACGTTACTTATGTTCTGATCATAGATACAGTGACACTCACTGAGATATCTTAGGTAAGTTTTTTGATGTGAACAGGCATTCAATTCCGGGAGGGTACCATTTCAAAAACAGCGATCCAAGATATCTTATGTTTCTAAGTGTAAACAGGGTATTACTTTGCTGTGTTCTTATTTTTCTGACCGTGAATGTCAGAGGTCCACTATTTATAGTGAACCAAAATGACATTCTCGGACTCATTTCGTTTGAATTACTGGAAATTTTTTTCATGAACGAGCATTAAAAGTCTCGCGAACCGAAAAACTTTATTATGTTGAAAATATAAATTTCGTAAGCTGGAGACTAAATCTTGGAATTACTTAATATTTTTCAATAAAATGTTTCCTTAGAAATTCGCCTCAGCAGTAGATGTAACTCAACCCGACACAACATTTCTACTCCCATCCCGAGGCGCTACAATCTAATAAGTAAAAGCGTATTTTTGATACATTATATTCTCCTGTTTCTAGATCAAGTTCTTATAAAAAGTGCTTGTTTTGTTGAGTTTTAATACTCGGTCCATTTTGAAACACCCTGCTTATGCTGAAGTCAAGCATAAATTCATTTGGTTAAAGGACACATTTACGTATTTTTATTTAGGAATATTTGTAACATGGTACTCCCATGGTATATAAAACTCTCTCTTCGACAATACTTGCTTAAAATTGAATATTTTACTAGGTACAGAAAATTACACAGTACAGGCAATTTTATCTACTTTACCAACAGATGCGGGTGATTTCGTAGCTGGCATCCTATTAGATAAAACCGTGAAAATATACACCTAAATCTAAAGCTCACAAATGTAACTTTATTTTATATTTCTTTAACTTTTGATCATAAAAAAATTTTAAAATTATAAATTAGGATGCCTTATATTTTAAATTAGTACGTTAAGTCTGTATAAATTTAAGCCTTGTTTACTTATCTAATTTGATTCTTTTCATTATTTATTTATTTATCTGAGAACATACATTAAATATGTTTGCTTTGCACGTTTTCCCGTGTATAAGAGTTTGCTAAGATAAGGACTGGATCGATACACTCATAACAAGTCGGGAAATCGTAAGTGAAGCATGACAAATGAGATTCGCTCATATTATAACTAGTTTTATAATTATTCTTAAAATCGTGCACTCGCTATTGCACTCTTATGCAAAAAGGTATGAATACAAAATTTATTACGGTTATGTATATTAAATTCAGTGATACGGAAATAATATGACTCAATCTTAAATTTGACGTAATCACCTTGGCAACTAAGAATCTATCATGGGACATCACTGATTTAATTACGTATGATATGATTTAATAGAATGAATAAAACTTTTAATAACATCTTTTTAAGTTTTCATTCAGATTTCATAAAATTTGAAATGAGCAAACAAAATTCTGCAATGGTTATAAACCGGGGGATCCAGAAGTTCCGGGAGTTTTGAAATGCTAATAATTAACAAACTATAAACAATAGAAGTATGCGGTTTTCACAGAAATGCTTAGAAACTTATGGGATTTGTTTTTTCAATGAAACAAACATATTATGCTAGTTACACTTTTTGCTTACAGGTGGCGCTAAAATTGATAGTATTATCTTTTATGGTATGATACAGCTCACTAAAAAGAAAGAATTATTGTCCAACGTTTAAAAATTTTCAATATAACGTTTATAGCTTATAAGTACCGCTGTGAGCTGATGCAAAACAGCGTGTACAGTATCCTCAGACTAGAAAGAAATTCCAGAAGAAATTTCATTCATCACGACACACAAGTGTACTGCACTCACCATGAGCTGATGAATTTCACTGAGTAGTGACATCGAATTCTACCTCATTTACGATTGCAACAGACATTTGGGAAGTTTTGTAGTCGTAAAAAAACCAGAGAGTATACGGTGTAGGCAGAGGGTATACGCTGACATCATGAACGTTCATAGATAGTGTATACGATAATGCTTTATTTGAAAAACAGAGGGTATACTGAACTTTCTAAAGAATTCCAGAGGGTATACGGCGTATATCCTTGTATACCCTCCACTACATCCCTGCATTTGGAATCTCCTGCTTCTATTACGATCTTCCAATGAGCTCTTTTCTAAAACCTTGCTTACCATAGCATCTCACATTTGTAATGGTCATCGAATCTTTTGCATTTTCAACTTCACGTATTGTACGATAAGAACACAACTCGATATACAAAGAAAGCATGTCTAAGCATAGCAGTTACTCATCAAATTTTGTATCAATATTCCCTTTCAATGCAATTTCAACAACATTAAAAAAAAAGTGTTTGAACGTAAACCACCCTTAAAATGAAATATCATCAATATCCTAGAGAAGATGTTTCGCAATGAACTCATGTGTCTATATAACGCATGGTATAGGTATATTCAGTTTTGTACTGCAGCGCCATCTATTGCTAAAAATTGTAACTATATATATTTTAAAAAATTCATTCTAAACAAAAATCCTACATGTTTCTGAGCATATATTTGAAAACCGGACTTTTGAATTGTACATAGTTTCCTAATTATTAACATTTCAAAACTCTTGTAGCTTCTGGATCACCCGGTATATTAAATTTTCAAACCATTCGGTTGGGTAGTTCTTTCGCTGTTATATGTGTACAGACAGATGGACAGACAATAGACAATGACTATGAGGGCTAAATATTTATATAATCGCGAAAGCGCCTAAAAAAATTCCACTTTAAGAATACACCATGGAAATCCGAAAGGAGTGCGCAAAACAGCCACCAATAGCCGAACTTGGTGCCTTCCCTACGCTTGCAAGTGATTAGCGGACCACTCGGCTATGCAAAGTCCTTTAACTTCTGAGAACACTCAAATAGATCTTACCGTAGCATATCGAAAATTTTTGCCACTTTCCTTCATTTTTAAAACTTCTGAGATGTCTACAAAGAGTCTAATAGCTATTTTAACTTCGATTTAAAGCAATATAAAAGTCAATTTTATAATTTGTAAATAATAATAATAATAATAATAATTTTATGATAAATAATTGTTTGTAAAAACTTCATCCTTAGTGTTGCAATATATTTTTTCGCATTGCAATTGTAAGGATTTTCTCGTTGATATCTGGATATGGGATTGTAGAATATGCTAATTATATATTTAAGATATATTAAATTATACCTATATTCACGACATGAAATATATTCGTGTTTGTGAATAATACAACATAACATATGCCTGTGAAGTGTTTTCTAAATCTATTAAAAACTACACGTAGGTGAAAGCAGTGTTGTAGTTCGGGAAAAAAAAAATATTTGTGGGAATTCGCCTTTTCATAGAGTAGATGCTAATGTTACCGGATTTTTGCTAAACCAAAATCCAATTTATAACATTTAGCCCAAAACCAACTTTTTTTCAATTAACTGTTATAACTGTTATATTCTGTTTGGCTGTAAAGGAAATTTCCCACTACAGCTAATACGTTCTGGGAAAACAGTTTGGAGCTATCACGCTATCAGATTAGAAAAATCATTTATTTCCAATTCTGTTGCAAAAAGTCAGCTGCAAAATGTCACTGAATTAAGTGTACAGATTTACGTAATACTATTTAATCATGTGGCACTGTGAAGATTTGGCAGAATAGCGTTATAATGTTACACTATAATTATACATATTATAATTAGTATTATGTAATTGTGATTTGGCGGAAAACTTTCGTTATAACCTAATAGTTTTTGTAGAATTGTATTCGTACAGCATCCATCTGATAGCAATATTTAATCAATCTCACAGTAATATTTTTAATTGATCAAGATAAATTGAAATAAATCCAATATTATTTACTGGAACATCTATTTTAGAAGATATGAATGGAATGAAGATAAGAGGAGTTTTCAGTGCTCTCTCTGATTTAGAACAAGTCGTTTCGTGTACTAATTTTCTTCCTGATGACTTCCAAGATTTGACTTATGGTTCGGTAAAATTTTTTTAAAAGGAATTTCCTCCACGGCTTATGAATATAAGTCTAACGGATCTTCTTAAAACTATCATAAATTGTCGTTTCGCTTGAAAAATAAATTATGCTGGTACTGATTTTTTTTTCAGAAACAAACCAAATATTTTTGAGAAAGGAGAAATGTTATTTTCTCGCAAAAAAGAATGCACGTAGATACATTTTATCTATTTGAGAAAATATAATTTAAATTTCAAGGTGGATCCAATTTAAATAAATGTGTTTACACATACAGTCAGTCACAAAAGTCTACATACACCTCACAAAAACACACATGAAATCTAATCATAAAATCTACTTCATAAAACCTAACACAATATTAGATGTTTTGGGAGGAAAATGTTTGAGTAAACATTTCGGATATTAACTGATGTCCATTAAAGAAAATTAATAAAGTGCTCATTAAAATTTAATGAAATTGTGTAAAAATGCATACTATATAGTCACAAAAGCCTAAATATACAACATTTATGCATAATTGAGGGCTAAAAATTACAAATTTGTACTTTTTAAGACCTCCCTTGGAATCTTTAACTACTTACATTCTTTTTGGCATTGACAAATCATGATTTTTTGTCAGATCAGAAATAATGTCAGATCTTGCATGTTGTATTGTGATATTCTAGTTTTCTTTACTTTTAATTGTGTGCGGTTGAGTTTGACTATCAAGTTCATCCAAATTGTGCACAATGAGGTTTAAATCTAGTGACTGTGGTGGCACAGTTGCTTGGGCACTTTATAAAAGGGACATTTTTTTACGATTTTATGTTTCGGGTCATTATCTTGTTGAAAGACACAGATATTTCTCAGTCTTATATTCTGAACGGATGAGTGTAGATTTCTCAGCAGTATTTTTCAAAATCCGAATCGATCCATCTTATTGTCAATAAACACTGCCTACCCCGAACGCCACCATTGAGCCCCAAAACTATTATACTCCCTCCTAGTTGATGTCAAATGTTCTGGTTTCATTTCTCTCGGAGTTTTTTCGCCCAATTTTTCCATGCCCAAAAGCCAAATACATTAAACTTACTCTCATCCTTAAATAATACTGTTTTCCAAAAGTCAATGTCCTTGTCAATATGTTTATGCAAAAACTAGCGTTTTTTATGTTTTGCAGGTGAAATAAGAGGTTTCCTTCTGGAAACTATACCATTGTAGTCTGCTGAATGAATAATTCTACTGGCAGTTTCTTGATCAACTTTCTTGCCACTTGCCATCGCACTATTCTTGGTTATTTTTGGGGCACTAATTTTCCGATTTTTATTTTTTACTTACTACAATTCTTGCAGCACTTAATTTTCTTGAACGATCACATGGAGAATTGTTGAGCACATTTCCACGTAAACTATAATTTTCAAGAATAGTTAGTGCAATTGTATGGCTTTTCCCTATAACGTGGCAATTTTGTCATAAAATTTATTTTCGTTATATTAAGAAATCCAATAAACATTAGTGAAAACTGGTAGATGACAGGTGCTGGGTTTGAGCCCAATCACAGCCGTTGGCCTAATCGTTTGGCGTTTTCCGTGGTTTTCTTCGAACCTTGGATTTTCTTGCGTGAATACGGATTAGGTTCTCTTATAAAGCCCCCCATGGAGGGTACCCCACCTCCTTAAGGGCCTATATCCCTCGTGTAGATAATCGGCCGTCATAAAACAAACAAACAAAACCAATAAACATTTGATATTTAATTCCATTCAATTATTTTAAAAGAATCCCATTTGTTGGTAAAGAGTCATAACAGAGTTATTTTCTCTTCTGAGTGAAAAATAACAACTCTTGCTTCGCCGGGCAGCTTAACTGGAAGAGCGTTGGCAGTTTTTCCAAAGTGCATAAGGTTAGAAACCCTGCAAGAATACTTTTTCACTCAGTTAAAAAAAAATTACAATATCATCAATCAATATGGCGTCAAATTCTTTCTGAAACAACGAAGCATTTTTTGTCAAGATTTGTCTCATCAAGGACTTATTTAATGTATCAAAATCTTTCTTTATATCGCGAAAAGTGAAGATTTGACTGACTTTTGGAATACAAAAAGGGGAGTGTCATTTATCTCTACATGACGTAAAATAATAATAATAATAAAATAATATAAAAATTCCGATTTTTTAAGTTAGAATTTTCTTAAATATTTTTCCCTCATTTCTTATACACGTTTGATTATGAGTGGGTAATCAAATGTATCTAAATAAATATATCAACTTTAATTTTCTATACTCTGAAATTCACTTTCAAACACAAATTTCTATGTTAAACTTTTTACTGATTTTTAGCTGTCAAAAAATAATGTAACTGAAGTCTAATCACATTGAAAGGAAAAATTGATTTATATGTATCTCTCGGGATTTACCTTATTTACTGCTTCTTTATATTTCCATTTTTAGTTTATGTTTGCAGTTACCACGTATAGTGCGAATGAATAAAAATGAAACTGAATGCATGCATTTAAGTATATATGAGTATATCACTCTATATATTGAAGAATTTCTTAAAAGATTTATCATCTATTGGATAAATACATGGGTTTAGAAATGCATTATATATGTTTAATCATCTAACGCATGTACCGTGTATGACCTATGTAGGTTTCATTTCTCAACAGGGGAAGCGTCCCTCCTTTTTGTGGATGGCCAAGAAATCTTAGTGGCCACCTGCCCCATGCACGTAGAGACGACCGCCCTGGCCTCACGCTCTGCCTCGGTGTAGAACCACTCGGACGCCAGATAATGATTAAATTATCATAGATATCATACCTTCTGATCTCGAAGCCGGCCATTCTCCATTCTCGAGCCGCGGGAATTATCTCTCTTCGGAAAGGAAACAGACGTGACCGTATCTTGAAAGCGCTTATCTCACACACTTTAGAAACTAACTTTTGAAACCGGCTTTAGAAACTGACACAGATCCGTTTAGAACGTATATTAAGTTTCGTCAGATATGAGTGAATATCATTCTTGTATTTTTTAGACTCTGAAAATGGTTAATTTCCCCCAAAATAAAATGTGAGTGGAGATGTATAAACGATTGCTGGTTTTTCTCATATCTTTCTTATTGCAATTATTGTTGTTAACTTTAGAAGGCTTTTTTAGTGGACAGTTTCCCTGCTATAAATAGAAAACATTTCCAGGTAAAAAGGAATCGAGTATTGTAAAACTTCTTCCTCTAAATATTTTTTATTGCTATCTTACACCACTTCAACATCTATTTAAAGGGTCTCCAGACTCGTAACGATTTAAAATTTACAAATTTTTAATTTTTTTATACGTTAAATTCGTATTTTTTTTATATTTTGATATAGTTGTTTCCTTGAAATTAATATTACAACAGAAGTTATGACTTTTAGAATTGTAGTTGAAGTGGTTTTCCGAAACTTTGAAGTCATTTTGCTGAAAATGACATTTTTGGGGATAACGCGAAAAATATCTCAAAAACGTTTCAATTCTTTTCATGAAATTTGCGAAATAGTTATTCCATGTTACTTCGAATAAATTGAACCCAAAATCTCCTTTTTATTGATAAAAAAAAGTGATAATTGTTGAAATAAGCCTCGATTTATTTGCGTTGTAAATGCTGTCAAAGGTTTATATTTCTCTGTCATTTTCATTTGCCAATAACCCCTCATATAATCGAACGAAGACAAATGTTTAGCTGCCCCAACAGTATATATGATTTTTTTTAAATCTTTCATAGGAAAGCTAGGTACTTGCGTTATTGAATTTAAAGCCCTATAATCTATACACAGCCTAACAGTTGCGTCTTTTTTAGACACGCAAGCAATCGGATGACTAATTTCTGCATTCGATACTTCGATTAAATTTAACTCTAAAAACTCCTGGGCCTGTTTATCTACTTTCTCTTTATAAGCAATAGGTACACTATACAATTTTGTATTTTCTTGACTGAACCCGGTTATAAATCAATACGGTGCTCTCCTATGTCCACTGGTCGCACTGGACCTATAAATACTTCTTCATTTCCCCCCAAAATAGACTTTATACCCCTGACTTGTATATTAGATAAACCTTTTATTTAAAACCTTTCTATATGCCGTTCAATCTTTTGTTCCTTTTTTAAAATAGGAATTTCCTCAACTTCTCTAAATTCTTCGTCACTTTCGAAAACGACATTAACCACATTGCTCCTAGCGATGAACTCTTATTTTATTTTGATGCATATGATTTTTACTCCCGTCGGCTAACTTAATTACAAAAGAATGCTGGTTTTGTTTCTCGATAATAGTCGCCGCACGTTGCCACCTAGAGTATAACTTATCACATTAATTAACAGTATTAATTTATCCCCTACATCAAAAGTTCTTTCTTTTGATCTCAAATTATAAAGTTGTGTCATTCTGCCTTGTACTTCAGAAGATAATTTTGCCTCTTTCTAAGCGTCTCTTAAATTTGTTTAAATAATCATGAACTGGCATAGTATCTAATTGGGCTTATTTTTACCTGTTAATTCCTTTTTATGATTGACTAAATCATTCACCATACAATAATCCTTTTCATTTATGTTAACCAGTTCTCTCTAACTCTTTGCCTTCTAATTGGTCTTCTTTAATCATATCTAAATTACTTATCATAACTATATCCTTTTCATTTTTCTCTACCTACATCTTTTCTTCTTCCTGATTTGGTAAACGTACTGATTTCATTTCTGTTGCGTAAACATTACAATTATTGTTACTCATCCCTTTCTTTTCACTCAAGCTACTAATACAAACTTCCGTACTTTATAATTCTTGGGAATCCAGCAATAACTCCAAACGATTGATCGCCGACAACTCATTAACCCATTAACGCCCAGCGTCCTCGTTTGAGGACGGTTACAAAAAACAGCAAGAAAGCGGTTTTCCCACCAGTAAAGAGGAAGAAAAATGTATACCTTGTTTCACGAGGCAGAATCCTTCATAAATTTAGATAAAAGTTAATTTGCTTTTAAAAGTGGTGGGAAATACAAAATTTAAATTTTAGCGAAGAAAATAATTCGGGCGTTAATGGGTTAATCATCTCCGGTGTAAAATTATTTGCTCATTCGTATTATCAGTTACCGCGCAAAGTACTTCGCAATGAGTTACATTAGTTTCTTCAAACTGCGGAATAGCTAATGGTAATTTAATCTACAAAGATTTAACTGCTTCTCCAAATATTCCTTGTAAATAAATACTACCAGCTTCCTTTAATTTCTCTTCGGGTACCAAATCTTTATGAATGACACTGATTTCACATTCTGAATTCACCTAATCTTTTTTTTTTTTTTTTTTTTTTTTGCCCTTTCACACTAACCATCCTTTCTAAAGTTTACTTATTTTCCCACCAATAACATTACCCTTCTGTTCATGTTGCCGATATCCTTGCAACAATATCGTCTTTAGGTAACTCTTTATTTTCTTTGTCGGAAATCTTATTTACACCCGCTTTTGGTTCTCGCCATTTATTAGCATTATTATTTCCCTCATTACTCACTTAATTTCAAAAACGTTGGTAATAACCTCTTAAACCACATTTGAAGCATGTAGCAGTCGAATCAGAAATAGATATCCTGTAATTCGTTTTTCTATCCGATAAAGAATTAATCTCATTACTCTCGTTTTGTTTTCAATTATTACTAAATTTACCATCCTTTTTCAAACTCGATTTTTCATTTTTTACACATCTCTCTTCCCACTAGAAACTTTTATACGTAATCGCATAAGATCTGTTAATAGCATCAAAGCAATTGTCAAATTCTTTAGCAATTTTAGAAGCTTCTAACCTGTTACTCTGCTGAGTTAATCCAATATGTACAGCAGTTTCCTCACCTAACGTATTTAATAATATATCGGTAACGATTAACTGATAAACCTTTCATACGAGTCCGTGCCTCTAATCTTGCAGTAATTTTCCCATGTCGCTATTAAACGCTATACAAATAATACATGAGTTTTATTTTTGTTTCTTCTAACCTCCTTAAAATTTTCCAAACATGTTTTCAGAGTCGGTTATGTTAACTTGGAATAAATTCCTTTAATTCCTCATAACTCTCAATTTGTTCCCCAGTGGTTTAAATTAACAAATTGTCAGTCTTATTTATTTCCTATCATATTTAACAAAATTTCAGCCTGCTGGTTTTCCAGTGCATTTTTAGTTTTGAATGCCCTTTCTAAATTATTTTGAAAATCCCTTACCTCAGTCCCTTCCGGCACATTGATAGACGGAGTTTTAATGCTTTTGATTAATTTCTTTATGTTACTTTCATTCTTTAGGTTTCCTAGCTCCATTAGAGTGATTCTTTTCCCGGCTTTCTCCACTTTCTAACTTTACCCGCTAGAACTTTTAATCTCTTTCTAAATCACGCTTTTCCAATTCTAATTTTACCTTTCTAATCGCTCCGTTAAAACACTGATAGCTAACTAAACCCCTTCTTCATAGATTTTTAGTTTTCTTCACAGGCTATCATAGCCTGAGAGCTTATGTGCCCGCCCGTTCTGCATGTATGTAAGTACGTACATTCGTTCGTTCGTTCGTGCGTACGTGCGTAGTGCGATAACTCATGATAAAAATATCCGATACACACGAAATTTTGTGTATGTGTATATCCTGATAAGGCGCTTCCCTGATTAGTTTTTGGAGTTCATTCGATATGTATAACAAGGGGAACAGGGGGTCATGCCCCTCCCTTTACTTGATATAAATGGGTTTTTCATGCAGAATTATCAGTTTTCATGCAGAAATATCAGTTTTAGATATAGGATCATTCTGATTGGGTGCTTCCGTGATTGGTATTAGGTGTTCATTGGATAAGTATATACAGGGGGGACGGGGATTCTAATGCCCCTCCCTTTAATTTATATAAATAAGTTTTTCATGCAGAATTATCAGATTTCGTTCAAATCTCTGAATAGTTTTGGAAGTTTAATGGTTAAGTATAAAAGAGGAGGATAACTCCTCTTAAATTATATAAATGGGTTTTTATTAAGAATTTTCCGATTTGCTCTGAATTTTGAATATAGATTTTTTATATGATAAAGTATGTCTCTGATTAGTTTAGGGGGTTCAATAATTAAGTATAAAAGGGGAAAAGGGAGTTGTTTCCCCTCCTTTAAATTTTTTTCGAACGGAATTAACCTGGAAAATATAAGGCTGTAATGTACAATTAGTATGCGTAGCCTGCGATATCAATGCCATCAGTTTAATTGGGCAGTATTCTTTTTATTTCATAGTTTTCCTATCTCCACTCTCCATTACTCTTTTCCTTAGCAGAATCCCAGTATCAGCTTCCGTGAATTTAACAAACTATTCTTCGCATATCATCTGAAGTTCCGCCTTTTTAACACTTTCCAACAAAGTTGAACAGTGTTTCTGAATTCAGTATATCTGTCCGTCTGTCCGCGCTCTAACTCCCGTAAATATATTCTAATTACCCTGAAATTTTTGGACGTTATTAACATTTAAACTAGTATGAACCCTGTTTCAAGTGAAATTTCTAGCATGATAAGTTTATTTACAGCAACAGCAAAAATTTATCATTGCATAACGGCCTATGAGAAAAATCGTTTCAAGTTAATTTTAAAGATGCTACACCCTGCCACACATATAGATTTTTATATGCATTTAGGAATAGTAGTAAAATATGCTTTTTATAAAATATGCGTGAAAAATATTATTATTCATTTACAGAACCGCACAAAATAATTTCATTACATTATGGTAAAGGGGGGAATTGTGTGCAACATATTTTAACTTTGTTAAACTGTTTTATGAATAATAAAATTGATACATATCGCGGAGGCTTAATATAAGTTATACGATATAGTCGTGCATAATACGAAGTGCATAGCATTTACAGTTACACACAAAAAATTGCAAATAGTAAATTCTTTCCGATGTACTGTATATGTATCCGATGATGGCTAATGGATGCATGAAATGTATTTTAATTATTATATGTGATTTTAAGTTTCACTAAATCTACGCATATTATATGGTGTTATAAATGTTATAGTTAATATACAGGACTACAGAATAGACCTCGCAAACGTTACTGAATATGAGCGTAAATAACTTAAAGGTGGTTTCTAACCCTTTATCTGCCGACGGTACTTATAAGTACCATTAAAATTACTTATCATAAAATAATACATTAATTAATAATACATTAATACATCAATTAGTTGTAATACTGTTTAGAATGAGTTACAGTACATTACTTTATTTTGTTCCAAAAGCATTATTGGTTATACAAAATAAAAATATTTTTAAAAGGATGATTTATTTTGCCTTCGTATCTTTTGAGCTTTCTTGGTCCTGAAGGAAGGGGATGGGGACTTTACAATTAGGAAATAATTCTATATTTATATTGCAAGAACAACATATTTGTACATTTTATAATCCTATAAAATACTAAGAAGACAAATTAAAATAAAAAATGTGAGTTGGGTTATAAATAGTGCATAAAATCCCTCTAAATTCAAATTTAATTAATCCTTCTAAATCCTTCAATCCTTCTAAAATCCTTCAAAAATTTATTAAATGATTATGTACATCTTTAAATTTAGTTTAAACAATTTACGTAAAATGCTTTAGAATGTAAAATTTTCATAAATTCATAATTCGGTAGATAAAGGGTATAAGTTGTGTATTTTTACGCTGAACTGCATTCAGTTTACTAAGAAATGTTTGTAGAATATAGATAAAATAATATACAGGGCTACGCAAACAATTGGATACATGGATGCCTATGAATGATAATTTCTGAGAATGTGATTTCAGTAGTTTTAAGAATGTTTTAGTTTAAAATAAATTTTAGCTAAATATTGGAGTGTAATAAAGGTGCTACGTAAACTACAGGTCTGAACAAAAGTATTCAAATATGTTCCCGTCAATTAGTATAAATTGCTGAAAGAGAAATTTCAAGCTGCTAGGCATTTTCTTGCTAAATTAAATTTCAAATTATATAGTGTATATATCAACCGACAGATTAAATACAGGGCTGTTCAGAAATATTGGAATACATATTTTTCCATAGACAGAAACATTTTTTCCCTAAACAACGAAGTTTTGATAAAGATTTCAGGAAATGTTGGAAAGTGTTTCATAATGTATGCTTAACGCATAATTTTTCTAACTTGTTTAATATTAGTGAAAACACCATGTCTTCTACCGATTCTTCTACCAATCTACAATAATATTTAAAATTAATAAATTAATATTTCCTAAATTCCTACTTTTGTATGGTCACCTTCAATTTTTATACTAATTAATGTATTTCAAATAATTGCATTATTTCTAATTCAACCTCCTGAATAACATGATTGTTCTTAAATATTGGTGTCACACAATTTACTTACAAGGTAAAATAAATTAAATTTAATTACTTGACAATAACCAATTTCAATTTATACACTTCAACAATAAAATACAATTTAAATAATAGTAATGATGTGTTGCAAGTTAAATAAAAGTACTGATGTCAAACACTAAATAGAGATACCCACATAAAACAATTAGGACAAAATTACATAATCCTCAATAAAATATTTCAAATGTTTATACTGGTTCTGACAATTAAAACAAATAAAATTACAGCCTTTTTTTTCCTCGGTCCTAATTTTTTGGAAAATTATTTCAATGAAATTTAAATTCTATATAAATGTGTCTTTCGCATTTGTTAATAACAAGTCAAACTTAAAACAGTATAGCTTAATTTAAATATTGCTTAAATATTAATTTAAATTCAAAGATAAATTCAATTATTCATTTCATTTATTTACACATCTGCATTATTTTCCCTCATTAACATTATCAGTTAAAAAAAAATAGGAAATGAATATTAAAAAATTATAACCTTTCTTCAAACAATAGTAAATATGATTGCATATAAATTATCATTAATTACGTACAAATTATTACAAATTATCCACAAAAGTATACTCTTGGTTCCAGAATGTCAGTAGGATAAAATGATAAAAACACCTTACCTTATATTTCCTTAGGTCAATCCCCTGGGGTACTCCACTGTTTAGTTACACGATAAAGTTATAGACCTGACTTTAGAGTTATTTTTGGGGAATGTATACAATAGTTCATTTCGACTCTTCACTTTTTAACACACATAGAATGTTCAACTAACACTGGCACAAACATAGTAATCTCACTCGACGATTGTTCTTAAAAACACTCTGTACTTCGCTCACTTGTTACCACTTTAAAAATTCCGCTCGACACTCAGGCACAAATACACTGTAATATGACTCGATAGGTTCTGGTATCTCGTGATTCGATACCGTTGCTGCCAACAATGTCGCACAATTTCAAAGAATGTTCCTTTATTTTGGAATGCTGCAGCCACCGATATAACTATGTGATATCGGGCATGCTGTGAGGAGGCTTATAAAAAGTAATAAGTCATCCAATTTAAATTAACTAACAATTTATTCACACATTATTTACATAGGACAAAATAATATTTACGATTCAGAAGTCACATATAGATGACCCGGTCCACTATTATATTAAAAACAGCAAATACCTTCTGCGTACTAGGTTCACTTTTTAAAA
Source organism: Maratus speculifer (assembly GCA_964019185.1). Classification (NCBI taxonomy): domain Eukaryota; kingdom Metazoa; phylum Arthropoda; class Arachnida; order Araneae; family Salticidae; genus Maratus; species Maratus speculifer. Next base: position 239,992,304 of record OZ025293.1, on the reverse strand, counting down.
TATATGTATCCTTCCCACACTACGTTCATTAAAAGAGATTTATCGGAGATCCCTCTAGAGCTTTCTGATATGTTGATCATACACAACAAGAGCCTATGCTCTTTCTCCAAAACTCTCTGAAGGGAACATCAATTATACACATTGGCCTCCATACACCGCTCTTATTCTTCATCGTTATCCAACTCATCTCCAAAAGAAGCCATGTGAGGATTTTCTACTGACAGCAGAGAAATATCTTTACATAACCTCAAATTGTCACTTATCCGTGACGTACATTTTCTTGCTAGGTAGCTGGTGAAACTTTTTTGTTTGCCTTATCTCAGATATTCATTTTGAATGGCAAGAGGAGTTTCAATCTATTGATCCCATACATTTTTTTATACAGTACTATCTAACTAACAATAGCTTGGATTAACTTCCAGATACGAAAAAAATGTTGCCTTAAAATTCAATGTACACCGAAGTTGACATGAATACAATTTACACTTAATAGCCAAAACATTATAATCACTCCAATATTTTACAATGACTTCGTCTGGATGACGTGGAGGACACATAATCCGATGGGAATGGTATTTAAATGCTGCTAGGGAATCTAAGGAATCATTTTTGCGCTTACATCTGCTTGGGAAGGTAAAGGATGCTGATATAAGCTACTTTGATAGAAGGCAGAATTCAATCGTCCGATGATTCAGAATGAGCAACTTCAAAAATGCATGTTTCATGGGTTGTTCGAGACATATCGTTGTAAGTACTCGTATGAAGTTGAAGAATGACTGTAAAACCATCGGTAGAAGCTATCGCATTGGACTCTCAGGAGTTATCAAATAAAAAGAACGTCGGAGACTCCCATTGGTAAAGCAAAATCAGCAGAGAGGGGCTCACCTTTGGCTCAATTTACATTCCAAGGCAATACATGTCCAAATGGAATTCTTTCGGGACATACTGTTCAGCAGACACTGCTGAACGGAGTCCACGGAGCTAAAGCCCCACTCATGTGCCCCTGAGTACCAAGCATAATCGACAAATATTCCTACATTAAGTCCGAGAACATCATGACTGGACTATGAAACACAAGGAGAGAGTTGCCTCGTCGGATGAAATACGATTCTGACTTCAACATGTCGATGACCATGTTTCGGTACGCCGGCCGTCTTATATACGCCGTTGAACAGTTACTCCCCCTTATACAACAGGTCATATACACACTAATTGTGGCGATATTAAGCTTTGGGGAACAATCCCATGGGCATCCCTGGGATCTATGGTTGTTGTAGAACAGACCATAAACGCCCTGGACTATCTGAACATCATTTCAGATCATGTGCACAATTACATGGTATCTGTCTTCCGAAATGGAAATTTAGTCTTCGTGCAGGACAACGTTCCATGTTCCATGAACATAGTAATGAATCCCAGTTAACTTCCTGATCACCTAACTCGGAATCTTAATCGAACAGAGCTTATTTCGAGTGTCATTCAACGGCAGCCCAAAGCTTAAAACCAACCATTTTGGAATATCTCGTATATGTATGACCGCTGCTTGAACAACGAATACATTTTACCTCCGATCTTCTTCCAAGAACTTGTGGCACCCATGCCAAAGTTGTCAACAGCTGTATTGCGGGTCAAAGTTGGGACAAGACGTTATTAGGTAGTAGGTTATACAAGGGCGGCGCCAGAGGGGGGGCCGGGGGCATATGCCCCCCCGTCGGGCATACTTGCCCCCCCCCCCATCGGGGTCAAAATTCGATATCGTCGGGGAAAATATTTTGACTTTTGAATTTCGCCCCCGTCAAGTTGGGTCAACATATAAAGATTTTTTTTTTTATTATATTAAACTCAGATTGATTAAACTAATTCTTTTGGATACGAGTCGGTTTCTGACTGAATTTTGATTCTGGCAGATTGAGCTCAGATAAACTCGATCTTTTCAACAAAAAAAAAAAAAAAAAAAAAAACGAATTTTTTAAAATAAAAATTTATATAGATGACTACACAGGATGATACATGAATGACTCTGTATGTGTATATATATATAAAATTTTAAAAGATAAAATTCATACTTAGTTTTGTCGGGGCTGTCTTGGATGACTAGTAGAATGCTGCATCGGGTCGGGCAATCTGAACCTGACACGACTCGCAATCTGGATCGGACCGGGTTGAGTAATCTTTTGTCGATCTTGGTCGGATTCCAGTTCGATTAATTGTTTCAGGTTCGGGTTTGGATGTTGACACTTATGGTTCTTGATTCAAGATCGATCTCTCAAAAGAAGTTACAAAAATTATTTTAAGTTGAAAAATTATATATTGAATGTTAATGAGTTTATATATTCTGATTTTTTACTTAAAAGTTAAAACTGATACTGGAGATATAGTTGTAGATATAATTTTACATAATTGCATTACAGTATGGATATATTTTTTCATCAGTTACGGTTTGGATTTATTTGAAGCTGAAGTATTTCGGGTAAATTCCTGCATCACCTTGATGAAATTAAACGAAAGTCGACAGGCGATATAAGTCGGATCTGGCTAAAGTTAATATTTTTTTCGGAGAGGTTCGGGTTGACTTCTATTTTTCAAGCCGGGTCAGATTTAATTGTTTTAGCGTAATGGGTTCGATTCTACCTCATTTCTTAAAAGTATAGCCGAAGTATATTTTAAAATGTAAGATTATATTATTTGAATGTCAATGAGTGCATAAATTAATACATTAATTTTTCTACATAAAATATGTAATTGATATTGGAGGTATTATTGTAGGTTATTTTTCCATTATTGCTTTACAAGATGGAATTTTCTTTTTCAGTTTTCTCTTGCATTTCGAGTTGGGATTGAAATACTTTTAGGTCGAAAATTTTCGAGTTCGGGTCATCTACGTTTTTAATACTGGTTGAGGTTGAATGGATATTGAATTAACAAGTTCAGGTCAGGTATAACCCAGTCCACGGAGGACTCTATGCTCGCAAAATAATCCGTGAATTGAATTATTTTTCCCTTGATTATATTCCGTTAAAACAAAAAAATTTGCTTTAAATTTTGCTTTCATGCGCTTTAATTTTGCTGTTTCGCCCCCTCCCCCTCCCCCCGCAAAAAACAAACAAACAAACAAAAAAAAAAAAACACCAATTACCCAAAATATTCACACCTCAAGCAATATGTTCGCCAAATTACATGGGTGTTCTGGCAGCTATGCTGCTTAGTACTTTTTCGTATTAGGAACGGAATTTATTAATCCGTTTCATCTAAATATAGGTAAAAAACAGAAATCTAAGATCAAAATTTTTGAAAAATGTCCAATCAGAAGGCAGAAATTGCTTGAAATAATAGAAAAGTCTCTTCAAATCACAGGAATATTTCGGCATTGTCACGACGGACTCTTTTGGCTGATATTAAAATGACGCACTTTTAGCTTTCCAATTATTTTACAAGTTTTCACTTCATTTATATTTGTCTTTTGTTTTTAATTTGGGAATTTTGTATTTAGGTTTTTGTTTCAGATTTAAATTTTGTATCATATCAAAATTTGAAACATCGCACTTTCTGCATTCGATCAATATACACTCTAAAATAAAATGGAAATTAAAGATGTCTTTCCCATTGTTTTTATTATATTACTACTATAGCTAAAAAAAATCTGCTTTAATTTACACATTTTCTCGAAAATACAGAAAATTCATCAATCTAATGCTAAAATCACCTGAAATCCTCCAATATCTGAAGTTGCATTTTTGTTGAATCAAAAGATTGCTCAGTTTATTGAGCAGCAACATTGTGCATTAGATTTTTCTATTTGAAACTGATTTTTTACGTATCTCTATTTTCTCTCAAAATAATGAAAATTTCGTGAACCGAATATCAATTTTTTTTTTTTAAATTCTACAATCAAAACACCAGAATTTCTTTAAGTAATAGAAAAATCCGTTTCAATAACATGTGCGTTCCGGCAACTTATTGTCTGTACATTTTATTTTTGGCGAAATGTTTTTTGAGAGTGCATAAAATAATTACATTTTCTCAAAAGTGACAAAAATAGAAAATAATGAAAAAAGTAAAATGCGGTATTTATGAAGTAGTAAGGTACATATTTCAGAAATTGTACTTCAACTAATTAATTTCACTCCAGCAAATACATTCAATTCAAATAAAAAACTAATATTTAGCATAGAAGCGTGTTCAAATACAACGAAAAAAGATACGAAGAAATTTCAATTTTATACACGTTTTGTTATCAGTAAGTATGCTGTTTCTTTATACTTGTGTTCTTACTTAGATTTCAGTCTACGATGTTTAAACCACAAAGCAGCTGCAATTTACCAAAAGGGTCTGCCTGTTTTGACTAGTTTTCAAATTCTGATGTGCATGTGCAAGTTAATATAAAACATACTTTTCGCCAATCGGAATAAAGAGATTGATGAATTTATATACCTCAATGTTGCAATGGGAAATACAGAAAAAAAAAACACACACACACCTATATTGTGATAGACCAAAAATCATATTTCAGAGTTACATAGATGCAGTACTCTATTTTCGTCAGTTGTCCATTGACCACAGTTATAAGGAGTTAATTTTTTTTCCTGATCTAGTATTTTTATTTTAATATATAGAAATAAGATTTAAAGTTTCAAGACTTTTATAAGAGCAAGTCCAAATGATTTCTTATTTATTTTCGTTTATAAGTGATTTGATATTTTTAACCGAGTATTTTAATTTAAAAATTGCTTTATACCCAGAATTCGCATTTTTGTTGATAGTAATAATTTAACTAATGTTTTTGGAAGTTTTTCACGTATATTTTTGCATTCAGTAATAAATAAAGTGGAACTTGGATATTTCGGACCGGTCGGGACCTAGGACAATCCGGTTAATGAAAAATACGGAAAATATGATAACTTTAAAAAACGCATATGGCAATGTTTTTAGGTAACTTCCTTTCACATTTTTTCCAGGTTTAAGAAAGCAATTATGGTAATGCATATTTTAGCGCATTGAAAATGGCGTATTTAGAAAGTTTTTTTATTTTATTTATTTATTTTTTTAATTAAAATTTTAAATTTTATTTTTTGCAGAGTTGATACAAAATTATACATAAGTACACATAGAAACTTCATGATTTCCGATATAACTATGTTTAAAAAATTAACGCACAAACTTTATTCCAATTTCATACTTTTTTAGACCTTCAAATAAATTAATGCTGATAAAATTTGTTATGGATCACACAACAGTGGTTTTGTTATGCTTTGTTTTTAATAATTACCGTGACATGCACGCAAACCTTTTTTTTCCAACGGTCAAAATGATCATTTTTACAAATCAAATTGAAATAAGTACCACGTAAAAGGTTCCCTTTCTAAATATATATATATTTTTTGTTTTATAATACATTTATTTGATTGTTAAAAATCTAAAGTTGGCAGATGTACCGTGAGAGCTATTTATCAAAAAGTTAAACAAAGAATTTTATGAAACTTCATCATATTCATTTATAACTCAGTAAACTTCATCATATTCAACATTTCAGTATGGATGACATTTTGGTGCATATCGCATTACAGATGATGTTTTTTTTCCCCGATTTTTTTTTTTTTTTTATCTCTGCTCCTATTGAATATAGAACTGCACAAAACATTTTATGCTTAAAAGGGAAAAAAAAAATCCTTACCAGATTCAGAATCAATTGACGTGATTAGCGAGCGTGGTTTGCCATATTATTTATTCCTAGTGAAATAATCCAAGTTTAAGGGGAAAAACAAATTCACCGTGCTCCAGCTTCTGAATAAACCTCGATGAAGGTCTGCATTGCCCGGGTCCGGGACTATTTTCCTTTACGACACTGGGGCCGGTCCATGCCTGTTTTCACTCTTTTCATGACTTAACTTAGTTTTTCGATACCGAGCTGGGACTGATTTCATTCTTCCTAGGACTGCGCGGGTCGAAATTTTCAGTCCCGGTTTTTCGATCCAGCCCGTATGAAAATCACCCTTTCGGCTACTTGGCCGTGCAAAAATCAGTAAAATTTGGCTCTTTCCAAATATTTTTACAAAAAATGTATGCATTTTTATAAGTTTAACACGCCATTATTCTATAATTAAACTTTAAAATTTACTATTTTTAAAGAATAGTAGATATTTAGGCAATAAAATTTAAATACAGTAAAACCTGTGAAATAAATCTGCCTATGACACAAAAAGTACTTTCAGTTTCAAAACCGTTTCCGAAAGTAAAAGTATCTTAAAAAAAAAAATCTGCAACCGAAATATAAAAAGTGAAAAATAGCCATGTTAAAGAACAAGCTCAGCTGTCCTATGCAAGAAAAAAAAATTGTTTAAAAATATTGTAATTAAAACGAGAAATTCAAAAATAATCTGTGTTTAACATGACTCAGCGGGTGTTTTCAAGTGAGTGAAGAGTTTCTTTAAACGCAAAATCTGTTGATTCAAAATTAATATAATAATACATGAAAAAAGAATATAATACATCAACACCTGCTACGAGGGCAACTTGACTATAACTCTCTCTCTCTCTCTTTTTTAATGCGATTTCGTCTTAGAAGATTTTTGTGTGGCATTTTTCAGATTTTTAAGTCCCCAATACATGATATAAGGATTAACGATAACTGAATGATATTTGAAACATTTACATGCAAATAGATATTCATTCAAAATAAATAAATATTGTCGCCCAGAGCACGTCTTAATTATTTTTTATCAGAACTCCTCGTGCAAGACACTTTTTAACCGTATCGAAATAAAAATTCACGTTTTTATAAACATAGAGTCGGACAGGCCAAGATTTTAACCTTTTTTTTTTTTTTTTTTTTTTTTTTTTTTTTTTTTTTTTTTTTTTTTTAATGTCAGGCTAAAAATTATATATGTAGGTATTTGTATTTCCCAGACAGTATAATCAGGCCGACTTTTTAAATTTTACATCGACCGGACCATTAATCTATTTTCTAAAAATCGGATTAGGTCCTGGTGCTAAAATTTTTGCCCACGCAGGTTTTTAGGCCCCAGACCAGTACGCAGGACCTCTAATATATATTACGAACTTGGCCCCCCTGTCGGGGATACAGTGCCCCCCCCCCCTGTCGGGCAAATTCTGGCGCCGCCCTTGAGGTTATATGTTTTCGCTCTTAAGTGTACGAGTAAATAGATAATATCTTATAACAGTAATTCTAAACAGTATCTGCTCATCAGAGCCTGCCATTGCAAATATGTAAACATCTAGAAAATATCTGCATTTTTTCACAGCTTTTAGCTTTTTCGCAAAATGGATCTATTTTTTCAAAATAATGAATAAATATGGTACCGACAAAGATATGTCACTTTCATGAGCATCGTATTATGTAACCGAAAACTGTTCCTGTCTAGCTTCAACTTTAAAGGAACTCAGTACTTCTCCTTTTGATTAAAATATATTTATTTCGAATTTAAGATTTCATTTTAAAATGCGCTTAGTATTCTTCTTTTCGCATTGCGATGAACATTATGTCCAAATTCGGTAAATAAATAACAGATGTACTTAATTCCCCCAAGCCTTCTTGTTCAACGTTTCTGTAAGTGAAATGTTTAAACTCATTTTTCAGAATTGGAAATTTTTTATATTTTCATTATAAGAGAAATGCGAATGCTTCTACAGTCACTAAGCAAATTGTCTGAATTTTTTTAAATATATCTTTAGACCATATGTGTAATAAGTAAGCATCAGCTTTTTCATATGTTTGTACTCTCTAAAACTGGCAGAAGTGAAAAGCGCACTCTTTGTAAAAGTGATAGGTATTTTCACCCCTTTTTGAAACGGACTTTATTAAAATACACTCCTGAATTTCCCACTCTCTAGAAAGGAGTGAAATATATCACTCAGTTTTCGAGAGTTAAATATCTCACTCCGCAAACGAGAGTAAAAGCCTGGTATTATACACTTAAAAAATTTTCGTTAAACCTGGAACCAATATATTGAATAAAATAATGAAAAAACACCGAAATATATTGATTCTTAATTTTCAAAAACTCCATTTCAATATGTAACCTGAAAAATTACGCTTACTACAGAGTAGAACTCTTACTTTGGAATGAAAGAGCAGAAGAAAAAAATCAGTAATAGCATTAATACTGCATTAATTACAGTACTAGGAAGTTACAATACACTGATATTATTATATAGATTATTTATTAAACTTAACGGTAAGTCGTATTTATTTTTAACCTTTTATTCTGGTATAATTTGAATGTTATGACCTTCAGTTAAATAGTTATATTACACAGGAAAAGATCGATCAGGAGTTGTTTTCAGAAGTGATTAATTTCCTATTCGAAACTGAGATGCAGTGTTAAGAAAAATTAGGAATTCATAGCAAGACGTCAAATGAAGCCTACAAATTGCTTTTCTAGGCGCCAAAGGGCATTTCATGATTGCAAATTTATGTTATATTACATATTTTCTCATTTTTCCCATACCTATATTAACAATAGTACTGTTTCATTTTTATGTGTTAAGGGCAATGTGGGAGAGGGGGGGGGGGGGGCTGGTGTATAAACATTTTATTACTCTGTTAATCATTAAGATAAAATGAATCCGGAATTTTTTTTTAAAGTCTAAAATCTGACTGAACTACAATATTTAGGTTCAAGAAAAATGTTTACTTTATTATTTTTACAAAGCTAATATTCTTAAATTTTTTCCATTTATTAAAATCTGTACTTTTAGATACAATTAAGGATAAGCCTTGTTAAAAAAAATCGTGGTGATTGAAAATACATCAGAAAATAAAGAGAAGTAGCTAATGAACGAGCCTCTGGATACAAATTATGCTGCGCTATTTGAAAATATTCACGAATCCTACATTAATATAATTTTGTAGGGAGGATTTACTCAAACTTTAAAACCTTTTTGATTCTACGATATCTTATTTTAGGAACATATAAGAAAGGATAAATGTATAATAAAAGAACCTTGCATATTTATAAAATGAAAATAAAATTTTATCATCCATTATTTATATTAGACATTCATCTTACAGACATTATTTTGTAAAACACAATCAGGATACTTATTTAGTTTTTAAATTGGGACTCTTGGGATTAGGTGTCAAATTTGATGATTAGACATTATATTGTAGTCGTGAAATGTAAAATTTTACTTGCGTTTGACGACTAACCACTGCTAAATTCTAACCCTGCTGTAATGTAAAACATCTGTCTGTCATCGCTTGAAAACTAACTAAAAGGGTTGATACAATGACCATTCACACTGTAATATAAACATTAATTTCAGTTACTTTATATTGTATTTTTTTCTGCTGTTGAGATTTGTTTCGATTTCTCACTGTTCTCGGATTACTAGCCCTTTAGTTTGGAGTTAAATAAAATATTCAATTATAATTATATTAGTAAGTTATGAATAATCTTATCAGGCTTAAAAACAACTTCTTTTATAATCATTTTAAAAAGGTCTTAACATAAATTACTCCACCTTAATTGGCTAATAAATATACGAACGCATTCATGTCTTGCATCTTGTATTTTTAAAGATATAAAAATATATAAAAGATAGGCTTGAACATATAAATACACAATTTAAATATTGCTACTTTAAAGAAGTCTACAAGCTAATATTATGACTTATTTATTTTGATCTTCGGTGGAGAAAGCATAAAAAAACTCACTGTTTACATTTCGCCATCGTAAAAAATGAAAAATCTATAAACTCCGAAAGAAAACTTCATTTAAGCAAATAAATATCCATCTTATGCTGTGATCTTTTGGTAAGAGATAAAGATACTAATACGCGCAGATAATTATTTCTTATCGCTTTCATATTATAAAGAAGAAGAAAATTACAAAAAATTATTAAAAATTTAAGCATCCGGAAAGGTAGCTCGTTTTCAAAAATATATTTGTTAGATTAAAAATTCATAAAAGAAAATTTCAACACATAAATATATTTTCGAAAATTTTTCAATACGTCATTTAAAAAGTCTTTATTTTTTATTTATTTATTTTTATTGTGTGTGTGACATTATAATTGGCATGGTCATTAAATGTATGTCTGATTACGGAATATGGAATAAATCATTACGAAATAGTAAATTTAACATTAAATATTTTATTATTTAATTGATAATATCCAGAATTACCAGTGTTCTATATCCTAGACGTTTAAATTACTATTACAGGTATACTTTACAAAACATTATCCTTTAACCCTTTCCGGCGCAGTGTTACCACTTAAAAAAGCAACACCTAATTTTAATTCCAAACTTACAAACGGCACCAATAATATTTTAGTAAAATTTTACTTTTACAATGACAGCTTAAATCAGGGAATTCTTAATTTCTAAAAAAGTCTTTTGTAAATTCCGGTGTCAGTCAACAATTTCTCATTTTACGAACAGAATTTGTCTGCGCCGGAAAGGGTTAACAATTTAAATAAGTCACAAAATAATGCAATGAAAGGAGGTAGATAGTTTTAAAAATTATTTAGAAAGCATTACGCATTTATGGAATGCAGCTGTTTCTTTATCGATTCCAAGGGACAAAATATTTTCAACATCGGCGCTCTTTATTTCTCTATCCATAACCAAGAACCTCTTAAGCTTGCCATTTTATGACCATTAACCAGACGAATTCATTTGATTTGAAATCAATTTCAGCCGCCTTTCAATCAAACGTTCCTTTTGAATATTTCAGCCTTTCAGAAATTTAAAAGACCTTCTTCTTCCCAGATTATAATGGCTACCAAAAAACATAAAATTCCAGTCAATCAGAGACGAGTTGTGGTCACGTTCGTGTTTACCTATGACAATAACCCTCCCATCTTAAAACGGCCTCCGAATTTACAATAACATCCTTGCTATAACAACATCTGAGGAATCTTTTTCTTGATTTTATATTCCGAAAAACCTAATTCTCTTCCACTTTCTTTATATATAATTTTAGAATTTTACCATCCTTCTCTTCGTTATTTACCTTGAAGCTGGGGAAAAAAATGAGAAAGTAATATTATTCTCAAACGTGGTGACTTTTATGGCGTATTTTATGACCTCAAGTGTATTTCTCGAAATGTAACTGCCACCGAGGGGATAGAAATAAAGGTAAACGTACGCATGCTGCGTCAGTGATTGAGAATTTAAGAATTTATGCGACGCACTCTTGAATTCGAATTGGGGTTGGAGAAGGAGGGGATTCTGATTTTAAATAACGTTCTATGATATCTCCAAGTTAGCTAAATGGAACGCATGACATTTCGCGCTATCCCCCTTGTTTTTCATCGATTTAGCGACAGAATTTGATTATTAGTAACAGTTTTATTTAAAAAAAAAAAAAAAAACTTATAAAAAAGTGATAGATTTTTTGCGCCTGTGTGTTTAGGACGGCACACAGAGTAAGATTTAGTGAATCTAGCGGGTCAAAATTCAATTTATGAAAATTATCAATATTAAAGTAATAAAGTGGATCTTACAAGAGATAAAAAAATTTTTATGCATTATATGGAAAAAATATATATTTATCTATTTTATTGTACACTTCACGTCATTGTCATTCCATCATCATAATCATTATAAAAAGATTTTTTGTCATTTTCAGACATTGACATTTACGCCGTGTTAGCATTCAGTGCATATTTTAAAAAATATAGTATGTATTTATTTTCAACAATAAGAGTTTTCTTGTATTAAAAAAAGTAATTAATTAATTAAATACTTCTATAGATACCAGTGTTATCATAAAGTGAATCACTGTCATTTATTATCGTTTGTTATTCTTTTATTATTTGTAAGAAAGTATGAATGTTAAAACTTCAGGGTGAATTTCAGCCACTCTATAGTTTTATTAAGATTTTAACGTAATGATTTATAATGGAAAAAAAAACAGATATATTTATCTTATAGCCACCTGTAATGCAAAATTACATAAAATACGTACCTGTAAAAAAATTACTTTTTTTCAAAAGTTGCAAATAGTTGCATCTGAAATTGATTATATATATACATACATACTTACAAAAAAAAAAAAAAAATTATATTATAATAAACCGGTGTGGACAAAATTTTTGCAGATTTTTAAAATTTATCATATTCTATTAAATTTTCTAATAATTTTTATATTGACTTAAAAAAATATTAAATAGTTATTATAACTATAAAAGACAAAGTATCTACATTGTTGTAAAGATTCCATGCTATCATAAAATTATTTACAAAATAAGTGTGTTTTCAGCCAAAAATATAAATGGCAATTACAACTACATCGATCGCCATTCTAAAAAGCTTGAAAAAAAATTTGGTCTTTGAGCCAATTTTCCATAGTGTTGTTGTAGAGTTAGGATGCTATCACTTTTTCTTTTTCCCCTCCAATGTGTTAGGTGTTATTTGAAAAGTTTAAAAGTTAAATTACTGCAATTCGATTTTTGGACTTTTATTCTAGCTAGATTTGCAAAATCGCACACTGTGCGGAGGTCTAGAGAGTTCAGTTTATTGTGACTTTAGAAAAAACTGCAATTTAAACATCTAATCGAAGAAAAATATTTTAATCCGGGGGTATTTGAGAGTAAAACTTCACTAAAGTAAAAATAAAAGGATATTTTTGCATTACTGTTCGTTTAAATGCTAACATAATTTAATGCAATGTCTTCTAGCGTTCTATACTGAAGGAATTTATTTATTATCTTTCTATAGAGATTGATTTTTAAAAAAATATTGACTCAAATTTTAAAAAAATATTGACTTAACCCGTTCGCTGCCGCTTACGTGAAGTTGTGATGATAGTTAATGCCGCACTGTAGAAGTGGGTTTTTCGCAGAAGCCGATTTACTTATTATAACAAAGAATCAGTGACAGATTTTCCCACACCAGCACGTGACTGGCTATTGGACATCACCCTACATCACGCGCTGCGCGTGAGTGGCCCCTTAACGTTGGTGCCATATCACGCGCTGGCGCGTGAGCGGCAGTGAATGTGTTAAAGTTTTTAAAAAAATAATAAATATTTTTAACGGCGTATGTAATCAAAATCTTTGTACAGTCGTGGAAAATAAACACCCTCTACTACAATGTATCCCACTAAAATAAAGCCACCGTGATTTATTGCCGTAATCGGAGAAACTAAACCAGAGAACGAAACAAATATATTTAGGAAAACTATATAGAAATGCATATTTACAAGGAATAACTCACTCCTTGCCCCACTTGACCAGGAAAAAAAAAAGAGGTGGGAAATAGTGTGTCGCCCAAATAAAGCCACTACTGTTAATTGCAAATGTATCCACCATGCTTACATACGACTTGGAATATACAATTTATAAATCCCTGGAAGACATTAGCATCAATATTATCCCAGGCCTCAATGATGGCGGCCTTCAATTCTGCCACAGACTTGAACAGCCTGCCATTGACATTTAAAGTTCTACTAATGATACTCCACGCATTTTCTTGCGGATTGAGATGAAGGTACAGGGCAATCAATTCCATAAAATGTCATCAATTATAAAAAAAAAATACTCCTAGGAGGATTTTGCAAAAGTTCTAGGGTCGTTTTCCAGCTGAAAAATCAAACTTCGCCTACCAATTCTCTCCTTGCCAACTGATCAGTTGGCAATAAATGTGTTTCTAGATATTCTTGGTAATTGGTAGTCTACATGCTGTCTGAGGGAAGAGCCAGGTTAAATTTACCACCATAGTCGAAGTCACCAAATATCATTAATAAGCCTCCATTTAAACAAGTTGAGCCTGCCTATGTTGAAAGCCATCCACAACAAAAGTAGATTTGATGAGACCAAATATAATCAAATCTGGAAGGACCAATGGCATCTTAGGCCAATCAAATAAGCCCGTTTTGGGGCAGTTTGCCATAATAAATGCTACAGAGATGAAAATTGGTACAGTTGCTCCTTCATAAATACTGATGAATAATTAAAAAGTCTTAAACAACATAACACAATCTTTGATTAATTGTACAAAAAAAAAAAAAAAAAAGATTTTTGGGGTTGGAATTTGCAGAAATAAGTAGTCCTGTAAGACATCTGTATACAAAAAAAAAATATGCCAGTTGAGTCTGATCTCCTTCATAAAATATAATAGCAGCGAAATCTCGTATTTGATCGTTTATTTCGTCGTATTTTAACGTGTTTTTGGTCTAGATCCTTCGATCTAATGAAAATTTTATACGTATGAAAATGTTGACAATTTTATGCTGAACATTTGGGTTTTTGATTAATTTTTATAGGTAGAATAAAAGCGCAGTTACAACATTTTCCGTAAAACACGTTTTCTCCAAAAAACGGCTGTGTAGCTTGTTAAAAATGACCACCTCCATAAAATATACGATCACAAAAAATAATAATAATAATAATAATAATAATCATGTTTTAAAACCTACAAAACTAAAAATAAAACTTGCTTAAAAGATTAGGAAAATGTCGAACGACACCACCCTGGTGATTTGAAATAGATTGACCCAAATGCATTACAATGCATATCATTGTATATGCATACCATTCATGTATGTTAATATTAAAATGATGAGCAGTTTTTAATTTATAATTTTTACAAGTTTAATGTTTTATTTGAATAATAAACGATATATCTTTTAAAAAATACATTTAGTTAGAACTCCCAAATTCATGAGAGAATTTATAGTTAAAAATGGAAAAAGTTGCCAAATTAATTGTAAACAAAATTATTTGACACAAAATAAGCTATTTTGTAATCTCATTCTGATATAATCTTTACATAAAATAAAAGTTATAAATCCTTATAACATTTTTTTTCTTAATTTTCTGTTTCAAATATAGGAATTGTATGAAAAAAACTCATATATCATTATAACTCCTGGAGTCCATATATAAGAGAAAGAAAAATTACCGTAGAACTCAATTTTTGTTATTAACCGACTTCCAAAAAGGAGAGGAGGTTATCAATTCAACGCGTATGTATTTTTTTTATTTTTTTTATGTTCACCGATTACTCCGAAACCATGCAACCGATTAATTTGGTTTTGGTGTTAAATGAAAGAGCTTGCTCTCGAATTGGTACTACTCCCGTTTGAAGGAAATTGGTTCAATAATTTTTTAGTAATTAGGCAAAAAATAATATAATTAGTGATTTTTCGATAATTAAAAATGTTGAATAAGTTCGCTGAATGGAGCGTAGACAAAATGGCCGCGCGGTCTAAGGCTGCAGATTAAATCTCTGGTTCTCGAAAGAGAAAACAGTGGGTTCGAACCCCACTCCTGACGTACATGTATGCAATAAACTTTTCCGTATTATAATTTTTACATATATGTTTTAGAAATTAAATACTAATTTTGCTATTAAGAATATTTAGTATTTAATCGTTAGCACAGAGTATCAGAGATCGATTCAATACTTTATGAGTGAAAGAGTACTAAAATAATAGACTTGCGAAAAGTAACATGAACTTGAATAAGCTCACTGAAGAGATTGCAGTCTGATAGCCTAGCGGTCTCATGCGGCTGATTAAAGATTTAGTTCTCGAAAGAGAGCGTGGGTTCATACCCCACTCCTGAGATACGTGTATAATATACAGTGTGTTTTTCCGTATTATAATTTTCTTAACCGACTTAAAAAAAAAAAAAGAGAGGAGGTTATCATCGATTCGACACGTATGTATTTTTTTATGCATGCTCACCGATTACACCGAAACTATCAAACTAGTATTTGTGTTAAATGAAAGAGGTTACTTCCGAACTGGTACCACTTCCATTTCATCGAAATTGGTTCAGTACTTTTCCAGTAATTAGGCAAAAACTAATAAAATTAGGAATTTCTTGCAAATTAAAAGTAACATGGACGTTGAATAAGCTCGCCGAGTGTAGTGCAGTCAGGTCTAAGGCGCAAGATTTAAACTCTGGTTTTCGAAAGAGAGCGTGGGTTCGAACCCCCTCTTTACATACGTGCATAATTTACAATATTTTCCCGTATTATAATTTTTATTACCGACTTGAAAAAGTCGTTAACTTTTAACTATAAAGAGAAAAATAAATTTTTCTACCAAAAATTGAACCGACTTCAAAAACTACTGCAAAGTGAAAAATAATTTTTTTAGATAATAGTGATAAGAAATTAAATCAAGAGCGTAGTATTTACCATGCGTATTGTTATATTTATGTACATTAATTTGATTTTTTGGAGTCGGTGCCAGCCAAGCCAATTTCAAAGTTAAAATTAAGTATCTAATGCAAATCGTAAAAGAATAAGGTTAAATTTTTTAACTAAATTTAAAATCGTAAAAACTCGTAGATACTTGGATGTGTGTCTATTGGAAAATTACATGTATCTTGGCTTGGCTGGCACCGACTCTAAAAAATCAAATTAATGTACATAAATATAATAATACGCATGGTAAATACTACGCTCTTAATTTAATTTCTTATCAGTAGTAGAGAAAGGAGAGTTGAGCACCAGCAGGTGGAGGGTAGAGGAGAAACTCCTCCTCCACCTACTCCTCCTCCACCTATAGGAGGGAGCCTCCTCCTCCACCTACTCCTCCTCCACCTATAGGAGGGAGCCTCCTCCTCCACCTCTAGGAGGGAGCCTCCTCCTCCACCTATAGGAGGTAGCCTTCTCCTCCACCTGTGGAAAATGTATGCTATAAGATGAAGGGTCAAAAAGGAATTTTTTGTTGGCGTACTCTAACAAGAGGTTAATTTTGGAGTTTTTTTTAATGAACTATAACAGGAAGTTAATTTTGAAGATTAAAATTTTTTAGCGAACTCTAACATGAGGTTAATTTTGGAGATTTTTTTTTATTATTGAACTATAACAGGAAGTTAATTTTGGAGATTTTTTTTTATTGAACTATAACTGGAGGTTTATTTTCAAGATTAAAATTTTTTAGCGAACTCTGACATAAGATTAATTTTGAAGAATGAATTTTTTTTTCATCGAACTGTAACATGAGATTAATTTTGGAGATAGTCATGTTAAGAAAAGTAAATTTTGGTAGTGACCTCCAGCGGAGAAAAATCGAATTTTAGGTTGAGATGAAATTTTGAAGATTGAATTTTATGTTTATTATCGAACTATAAGTTGAGGTTTAAATGCATATTTTTAGAAAAAATTAAGAACATAAATTTTAGAAATTAATGAGAAAGATTCCCTTTTCTACTACTTCTCTTTCGAACGAGTTTAAATTTAGGAAAACTTTAACAAAGAGGAGGTATTTTCCAAAGAATTTAAAGTATTTTGTTCAATTTCGAATTTATCTTTTAGGGTGGTTTTCGTAAAGAGAAACAGATTTTTAAAGAGGTTGAAACAAATTAAAAAAAAAAAAAAGAAAGAAAGAAAGATTTTTTGAGAGAATTGTCCTATTTCGCAGAGTGTGCCCTCATCTTTTATCCGGGCTTGGGTCCGGCATTCTATGCTTAAGACATTTCCTAATCATAAGCAGTGAATGGCAGATTTACACACTCACATTCACACCCACAAACATTTTTTTTTTCATTTTTTTAAAAGAATTTGGTATCTTTATTAATTTTTAGAGATACAATTTCATTTTACTTTTTCTTCTGTTTTTTTTTTTAATTGTAGCATAATAATTAATAAAAATTAATTTTATGATAATTGATTTTTATTTTATTGAATTACAAAGAATATGTCTCTAATTTTTCAGCGAATCTATAAAATTAGGTGTAATTTTCAATTATGCATGACGAATTAAATTTGAAATATCTAATTTTGGAACTTATGAAAATTTTTAAATGATATTTTTTTTTTTTTTTTAGGAATTGATATATTTTTGTGCGAATTAGGCCTCCTGCTCTTTTGGGAGGTAGTAAAGGGCTCATCCGCCTCCTCCATCACCTGCCGTAAGAAATGAGCTCCTCCTACTCCTCCCATGACTAAAGAAGCCCCTATACCTGCGGGCAGCATTTTTTTTTTTTTTTTTTTTTTTTTTTTTTTTTTTTTTTTTTTTTTTTTTTTAGAAGAAGATATAATAAAAGACATTTTAGGGGTATTGAAATTTTTTCAGAAAACATAAGTTGAAATAGAATTAAATTCTGAACCTTCACTTAGATTTATTTACATTTTTATTTTTAATTTCAAGGTAAGTGAAATACTATCGATAAGCGAGCAAGATTTTTGAAGTCAGTTTAAGAAAGAGGGCTTGATGTAATAGATTTTATTTTCAAGTAAAGGGAGGTATTGAGAATATTACACCCTACCAAATTTAAATTTTTAATTAAGTAATAACATTCATTGCTTTTTAATTAAATTTGAACACACATGATGATTTAAAAATAAATAGGTTCAAAAGAATTTGAAGTCACGTGATCTGACCCCCCCCCCTCCCCTTTTTTCCACTTGCATGTTATACAAATGGGATTTCATTTGCAAATCTAGAACTGCAAATAACAATAATTCTAATAAGTTTTTGATAAAGTATGGAATTAATCGGAATTAAATTTGATGGAGAAATTTTCCTTAGGTATACAGAAAATATATTTTCTTTTGACATCTAGCAAAGTTTGATAATTTTTTTATTTAAACCTTTACCCTGTTTAGTTAAAATACTCACCCCCTCTTTTTTTTTATGAGTCAATTAGTAAAGTTCGCTTATTAATAAAAATTTTCCGCTAACAATTTTTAATGTGGTTGGTGAAATTTTGAATATCTGTTGACGAACTAATGTTCACGAAAGATACATTTGTCTGATATTCTATGCCGCACCCAATAAATCCAGATAAATTAATGAAGGATTTTATGGAAAGCGCAAAAATATTTTCTTGTAACATGTAAAAATAATTTCGCATACAAGACTTCACTAATTGGAATTTAAATAGCAATAACGGATGAGCGAGTTTCATTCCTAACCGATATTGAGTACAATTCCAATCGCACCTGTCGGACTAATAGTTCAGAGTTTTCTTCGAACCTTGAATATCCTTGCGTAAATACGTTCTTTTAGAAAGACTCTCACGGAGGGCATCTTTCCCCTTTAGATTCTATATCCCTCGTCGGTCATATAAAAATAACAAACAATTTAAATAAAATTTTCGAATTTATGTTTTAAAATTTCGTGTTATCGTATTTTTGATTCATTTTCAGATGGTTACTTCTTAAGCGTATGATAAATATTTAGACTTACTGTATATTATTTATTCAGAGAATTTCTAAACTACCTACATTATTTATTTAGAAAATTTCTAAACTATCCATATTATTTATATCTTTCATCGCCATTTTAGTAAAAGAACTATTTGACGTATTATTTTTTGAGAAAATGTTTGTATGTATGCATATATTATTATTGGATAACGCCTTTAGGACTAATTTATCACAAATTATGGATTATTAATTATATATTGACAAATTATAGAGGCTGGTTTTATTTTTGATGAATTTCATGTTATGAGTTTAATTAATAGAATTTTTCGTTCAACTACTGTATTTTTAAGGTTTCTTCTTAATTAAAAAAAAATTAAACACTATAAGTAAATAATGATTTCAGGCAATTGAAAGATTAATGCTTTACAGATTTTTGAATTAAAATTATTTTTAATAAATTAAGATTTTTTTTTTTTTTTTTTTTTTTTTTTTTTTTGGAGTTCGAAAAGAAATTTAGAATATCCTTTATCGTACTGTATAAATTAATTTTGTAAAAAAAAATTATTACACATGATTCATTTTACCCGTGATGATTTTATGTCGCAAAAATTAATAAATAATACTTTCTTATACTATATCGGAAAATAAATAATCATAATCGGAATAACATGCTCTCAGTTAATTATACATTTTGAAGATTATATAAATATTCCATAACACAATTTAAAACTGAACTACAAAATGACATATTTGAAATACAAATTAAACGGAAAAGAATACATACATCCTTTATTTTAGTATAAATTTTCAATGCTGAATCATAATAAAAAAGGGAATTATAGTACCTGCTAATAATCCATGACAATTTTCGTCCACCTCGCAACTTCGAAAACGCACTGCCGATTCGGTTGCTTATCGCTCACATGCATTAGGTCTGTTATCTAAGATACCGATTTCAATAAAGCGGTAAGATCAAACGCCCAGCGGTCAGCTTCAATAGATAAGATAAGATAACCAGATATTTTTCAAATAGCGATTCTTTGTAGTCTGTCTTAATTACAATATATATGAATTCCATATTTTTACATTTATTTTAAATTTAGGCAAGATTGGAATTTTATTATCTTAAATATAGTAAAAGTAATTTAATCATGTCTGCCTAAACTTTATACCAAGTGTAAGCGGCTATTATTTTATACGTATACCACTATAATTTTTAATCCATGGGCATGCTTACTGACACTAGTCGAAATTCACAAACAATCAACAAAATCTTCATTTTATCATAAGTATTTTAATAGTATTTTCGTTTGGATAGATAATATTTAACATACCTGAAACGTAATTCCAATATGTACAGTTAAAAAATAAGCTTTTCTCGTGAACGATGTAGTAACATAACATGCACAACATAAATCTCAATAAATTATTATTTTCACTTTTTTAGTAGATGCAATTAAAATTGTTGAAGTTTAGTTCTTTGGATATACTCGGTACTAATATCAAATCTATACTTTTAATCATATACTAAATCAAAAATACTTTAAATAACCATAGATCAAACTTACTTTTTAGTGACATACATCTCACATCATTCAGGATTTTTATTTACGAGGTTCAGAGAGACGAATTCATCATTTTGGACGAATATGTGTGATAGATAATAAGTAGGATTTCTTGGGGGTCCTAAAGAAGATTCCAATTTGAGTAAAGGAAGGGATGTCTAAAAGACCTATTCTGTATTTTATTATTATTTTGTTTGTTTAACCAATGAACCACAGAAGAAAATTTTGTTATTTGAAATTTATTATTATTAGCGAAAAGAAACTTTAGCCTTTTAAAAGCAATTATTTTTTTATTATTATTAGCGAAATGAATTTTAAACACTTGACTTCTTTTAAAAAGAAGTGACCTGGATTTTTTATGCAAAGTAAACTTTTTCACCCATCTTATTTAATTCGAACAGGTATTAAACATATGGTGAGGAATACTATCATTAACCACTGGGCTAAGCAGACCTTGTAAATTAGTCACACGAGTATGATTTGTTAGATCTATTTTCTCACACAGATTATAATAATTTTAGGAAACTACTGCTATTTTTCAACTTTTTATTATTATTATAAATACACTTTTTATAGTTTAAGGATTTAAGCATTCATTTTAACTAAAATTGTTTAGTTCCACTATTCAGATTTTATAATAAGACTGGTTAACTTTAGATAACTTCCAAACATATTTTCAAACATCACATAAGAGTATTTATCCGAATGTTTTTAGAAATAGTAGATATTTATGTTGATTCCAACAAAATTTTTAATCAAAATTGAGTGAACTCCTTCCTTTGTTAGTGATGAATTTTTTGAATATCAAATATTTATTTCACGAGACTGTACAATTTACCAAAAAAATTTGGTATTTTGGTAACAGAAAATGAACTTGATGTGGAACATTCTAAGCACTATTTAAAATAACAAGTCAATAATTAGAAAAATTGAACAAGAAATTTAACAAATGTATTTCAAATATTTAAAATAATAATAATTGTATAAGTTAGTAAAAGGAAATTATTCAGTTTACCCTTTTACTTTTATAAAGTTATATTGATTAAATATGCTAGTTCGCCTATAAGCATATACTAATGGATATAATTATATACTTATGCATATGCGTATGTATACCTAATATATCATTTAACAGTTTTGGAAAATACGCAAGGTATGAAAAATGATTTTTAAAATGACACTTTACACAAATTAAAAATCACAAATAAAAGAAGAATTTTTCTTAAACAGTTTATAATAATAATAAAAAAATTTTTTAATCATAACTTAATTTTAAAAAATTGCATTCAGATAAAAAAGAATTAATAAATGTATAAACTAACTAAAAAATCTGTTAGTTAAAGATTTTTTTTCTTGAAATATTTACAACATAAGCAAAATTTTATATTCTCAAGTTAACAAAAATAAATAATTTTTTCTGATGCAGCATTTAGTACCCCCATACATGATATGAAAATAAGTTTTACCATCAAATTTGGTAATGTTTTGGTGAATGATTGGTGAAAATTTTAGATTTTTGCTTTTGAAAATGTACTTTTCCATATGCAATATTAACAATAAATTCATAATGGCCTCGACTGAACTTTAGTGTTAACCCTCCGTATTGACCAATCATTAAATGATTTATGCTTCCTATTTTCTAAAGTTACTTTCCAAACATAGCAATTTTTTTTTTTTTTTTTTTTTTTTTTTGTAATACATGAGTGTTGAATATATTTGTTTGCGAATATTATATAGATGGGTTTTTAATATGCCCTAAAGGATTTGAGAGTTAAAAAAAAATGTAAAAAAATAGTTTAATAAAAAGTATAAAAAAAATTAAGTTAAGAAAAAAATTAAAGGAAAGATTAAAAAAGTTTGACAATATTTCATATTAACAAAATGTTTTTTGCAGCTTAGCAAAATTGTATGTGATGCTTATTCAGGCATGTTTGTCTACATATGTGTGAATATGTATATCTAATTTACAAAATTTAATCAACAAAATAAAATGTGCAAAATACTTTAAAAATTAACTTTATGTATGCATGAGAATACTCATATTTATGCTTATACAATTAATATTTTCTGTTTCACCTAACGCCAGAATAGATTAACCAATTAAATGTTTACTATCGCAACCATTTGTTTACTCATCTCCTAACCAACCAACCAACTGCTTACCTTAGTAACCGATCGTTTGTCCTGACAACTAAAAATTTTATATCTGCACCTGCGCAGAAGCTGAAGTGAAGACATAATCGAAAAATCAGACTTTGTCTAAATTTGAACATTATGATTTGATAGATTAAGTCTTAGAGTTTGGATGAAAATAGGCAAAATCTTTACATTCATCATAAGTATATAATCGATAAGCTCAACTAAATTTAAAATTAATTAAAATCTCACATTATTTTGCAATTTAAGTAACTTGTAATATTTCTCTACAACTAGTGTTAGTAATATTCGCACTCATTTTTGATTTATTAAGGTGCCTAGCTTCCCTGACATATCTTTTTCTATTAATAAATCATGAAAATTAGCTTCATAGCTTAAAATTTTTCTTATCTGTTAGTTTAGCATTTCAAATTCTTTAGAATGATTAGTGTTTGAAAAATAATTATATACCCTAGCATAAAAATTATAAGCCTTTACAAATCATATTATATTATTACACTTACCTAATATACTACCTGTTCAAAACACGTTCTTCTAACAGTTTGATTTGCAGTGAATAGTCAAATTCTTATCGCAAAACCGGATGTCACGTGATCTGTACTTAATCACGTGACTATTTAATTTCGTCGGATTGGATGATAGAGATACCTTCTTAGTGACGTCACTCGACGATAAAACAACCTAGATAAGCAGCTTTTAAGCCATTTTCATTACTATCTTCGAATGAGTGGTCTTGCTTGCAGTTACCTCCTCGTTGGGCAGCAACTAGTCTGAACTTGTTTAAACTTGTCTACAGTTCCTTCGTTACCTAGTCTAAAATGCGAGTTCATTCATAAGAATTGTTGTATATGTACATTTTTAACTGCTAAAGTTGATTAAATAATTAGAATCACCAATCGTCTATTGCAGTCAGATCATTTTCGTTAAATGATTTTCATAAAAATTAAAATAAGAATTGATTTATTATTCACAGTAACGATTTTTGAAATAGCTTCATTTTCTTATGAAAGCAAAAAAGAATGTTTCATCAAATGCTTAATAGAACATGAAATTATGTGTATATATCCTATTATTTAAAAACACTTATATAACATAACATAATAATTCCACAATCATTTTATAACATATACAAACAAATACTATACTTATTTAATTTATTTATTTTATAATATAGTATGCATACTATAAAGGTAAAATATCTAGATGAATGAATGTCTGTTGTAATCGCATCAAATCGATTTTATTTGTGTCTATCAGTGTAGGTGCATGCGAGTGTGTGTGTGTGCAACAATATTGACCTGCCCAAAATCGCGTATATGTATGTGACTGTGGGCATGGGGGTAAAGTGCCTGTTCTGTTTACGTATGTATTTTTCTGGGTATGTATTCTTGTTCCGCGGAGTTTTAGAAAAAATTACAGTACTTTAAAAATTTAGAAAATTTATACCTGAGAAAAAAATAAGAAAAAGGTTTAACAAATATAAAAAAAAAAAAAATGTTTTAGCAAATTAATAAAATTTTAACAAATTAAGTAAATTATAACGATATATATATATATTTTTTTAAATAAAAAATACGATTTAACAAATTTACAAAATGTTAACAAATTAAGAAAAAAAATTATCAAATTAAAAAGTTTTAACAAATTTAAAAAAAGTTAAGCAAATTAATAAAGTTTTAACAAATTAAAAAAGTTTTAACAAGTTTAAAAAAAGTTTTAGCAAATTAATAATGGTTTAACAAATTAAAAAATTTTTAACGCTACTTTTTAGTTTTTCTTTAAAAAAAAGTTTAGCAAATTAAAAAAAGATTAGCAAATTAATAAAGTTTTAACAAATTCAAAAAGTTTTAACAGATTAAAAAATAGAATTTAAAGAAATTTTTTTTTTTATCTGTTAAAACTTTTTTTTTTGAGAAAAGTAAATTTTCTAAATTTTTAAAGTACTGTAATTTTTTCTAAAACTCCGCGGAACAAGAATACATACCCAGAAAAATACATACGTAAACAGAACAGGCACTTTACCCCCATGCCCACAGTCACATACATATACGCGATTTTGGGCAGGTCAATATTGTTGCACACACACACACTCGCATGCACCTACACTGATAGACACAAATAAAATCGATTTGATGCGATTACAACAGACATTCATTCATCTAGATATTTTACCTTTATAGTATGCATACTATATTATAAAATAAATAAATTAAATAAGTATAGTATTTGTTTGTATATGTTATAAAATGATTGTGGAATTATTATGTTATGTTATATAAGTGTTTTTAAATAATAGGATATATACACATAATTTCATGTTCTATTAAGCATTTGATGAAACATTCTTTTTTGCTTTCATAAGAAAATGAAGCTATTTCAAAAATCGTTACTGTGAATAATAAATCAATTCTTATTTTAATTTTTATGAAAATCATTTAACGAAAATGATCTGACTGCAATAGACGATTGGTGATTCTAATTATTTAATCAACTTTAGCAGTTAAAAATGTACATATACAACAATTCTTATGAATGAACTCGCATTTTAGACTAGGTAACGAAGGAACTGTAGACAAGTTTAAACAAGTTCAGACTAGTTGCTGCCCAACGAGGAGGTAACTGCAAGCAAGACCACTCATTCGAAGATAGTAATGAAAATGGCTTAAAAGCTGCTTATCTAGGTTGTTTTATCGTCGAGTGACGTCACTAAGAAGGTATCTCTATCATCCAATCCGACGAAATTAAATAGTCACGTGATTAAGTACAGATCACGTGACATCCGGTTTTGCGATAAGAATTTGACTATTCACTGCAAATCAAACTGTTAGAAGAACGTGTTTTGAACAGGTAGTATATTAGGTAAGTGTAATAATATAATATGATTTGTAAAGGCTTATAATTTTTATGCTAGGGTATATAATTATTTTTCAAACACTAATCATTCTAAAGAATTTGAAATGCTAAACTAACAGATAAGAAAAATTTTAAGCTATGAAGCTAATTTTCATGATTTATTAATAGAAAAAGATATGTCAGGGAAGCTAGGCACCTTAATAAATCAAAAATGAGTGCGAATATTACTAACACTAGTTGTAGAGAAATATTACAAGTTACTTAAATTGCAAAATAATGTGAGATTTTAATTAATTTTAAATTTAGTTGAGCTTATCGATTATATACTTATGATGAATGTAAAGATTTTGCCTATTTTCATCCAAACTCTAAGACTTAATCTATCAAATCATAATGTTCAAATTTAGACAAAGTCTGATTTTTCGATTATGTCTTCACTTCAGCTTCTGCGCATGTGCAGATATAAAATTTTTAGTTGTCAGGACAAACGATCGGTTACTAAGGTAAGCAGTTGGTTGGTTGGTTAGGAGATGAGTAAACAAATGGTTGCGATAGTAAACATTTAATTGGTTAATCTATTCTGGCGTTAGGTGAAACAGAAAATATTAATTGTATAAGCATAAATATGAGTATTCTCATGCATACATAAAGTTAATTTTTAAAGTATTTTGCACATTTTATTTTGTTGATTAAATTTTGTAAATTAGATATACATATTCACACATATGTAGACAAACATGCCTGAATAAGCATCACATACAATTTTGCTAAGCTGCAAAAAACATTTTGTTAATATGAAATATTGTCAAACTTTTTTAATCTTTCCTTTAATTTTTTTCTTAACTTAATTTTTTTTAAACTTTTTATTAAACTATTTTTTTACATTTTTTTTTAACTCTCAAATCCTTTAGGGCATATTAAAAACCCATCTATATAATATTCGCAAACAAATATATTCAACACTCATGTATTACAAAAAAAAAAAAAAAATTGCTATGTTTGGAAAGTAACTTTAAAAAATAGGAAGCATAAATCATTTAATGATTGGTCAATACGGAGGGTTAACACTAAAGTTCAGTCGAGGCCATTATGAATTTATTGTTAATATTGCATATGGAAAAGTACATTTTCAAAAGCAAAAATCTAAAATTTTCACCAATCATTCACCAAAACATTACCAAATTTGATGGTAAAACTTATTTTCATATCATGTATGGGGGTACTAAATGCTGCATCAGAAAAAATTATTTATTTTTGTTAACTTGAGAATATAAAATTTTGCTTATGTTGTAAATATTTCAAGAAAAAAAATCTTTAACTAACAGATTTTTTAGTTAGTTTATACATTTATTAATTCTTTTTTATCTGAATGCAATTTTTTAAAATTAAGTTATGATTAAAAAATTTTTTTATTATTATTATAAACTGTTTAAGAAAAATTCTTCTTTTATTTGTGATTTTTAATTTGTGTAAAGTGTCATTTTAAAAATCATTTTTCATACCTTGCGTATTTTCCAAAACTGTTAAATGATATATTAGGTATACATACGCATATGCATAAGTATATAATTATATCCATTAGTATATGCTTATAGGCGAACTAGCATATTTAATCAATATAACTTTATAAAAGTAAAAGGGTAAACTGAATAATTTCCTTTTACTAACTTATACAATTATTATTATTTTAAATATTTGAAATACATTTGTTAAATTTCTTGTTCAATTTTTCTAATTATTGACTTGTTATTTTAAATAGTGCTTAGAATGTTCCACATCAAGTTCATTTTCTGTTACCAAAATACCAAATTTTTTTGGTAAATTGTACAGTCTCGTGAAATAAATATTTGATATTCAAAAAATTCATCACTAACAAAGGAAGGAGTTCACTCAATTTTGATTAAAAATTTTGTTGGAATCAACATAAATATCTACTATTTCTAAAAACATTCGGATAAATACTCTTATGTGATGTTTGAAAATATGTTTGGAAGTTATCTAAAGTTAACCAGTCTTATTATAAAATCTGAATAGTGGAACTAAACAATTTTAGTTAAAATGAATGCTTAAATCCTTAAACTATAAAAAGTGTATTTATAATAATAATAAAAAGTTGAAAAATAGCAGTAGTTTCCTAAAATTATTATAATCTGTGTGAGAAAATAGATATAACAAATCATACTCGTGTGACTAATTTACAAGGTCTGCTTAGCCCAGTGGTTAATGATAGTATTCCTCACCATATGTTTAATACCTGTTCGAATTAAATAAGATGGGTGAAAAAGTTTACTTTGCATAAAAAATCCAGGTCACTTCTTTTTAAAAGAAGTCAAGTGTTTAAAATTCATTTCGCTAATAATAATAAAAAAATAATTGCTTTTAAAAGGCTAAAGTTTCTTTTCGCTAATAATAATAAATTTCAAATAACAAAATTTTCTTCTGTGGTTCATTGGTTAAACAAACAAAATAATAATAAAATACAGAATAGGTCTTTTAGACATCCCTTCCTTTACTCAAATTGGAATCTTCTTTAGGACCCCCAAGAAATCCTACTTATTATCTATCACACATATTCGTCCAAAATGATGAATTCGTCTCTCTGAACCTCGTAAATAAAAATCCTGAATGATGTGAGATGTATGTCACTAAAAAGTAAGTTTGATCTATGGTTATTTAAAGTATTTTTGATTTAGTATATGATTAAAAGTATAGATTTGATATTAGTACCGAGTATATCCAAAGAACTAAACTTCAACAATTTTAATTGCATCTACTAAAAAAGTGAAAATAATAATTTATTGAGATTTATGTTGTGCATGTTATGTTACTACATCGTTCACGAGAAAAGCTTATTTTTTAACTGTACATATTGGAATTACGTTTCAGGTATGTTAAATATTATCTATCCAAACGAAAATACTATTAAAATACTTATGATAAAATGAAGATTTTGTTGATTGTTTGTGAATTTCGACTAGTGTCAGTAAGCATGCCCATGGATTAAAAATTATAGTGGTATACGTATAAAATAATAGCCGCTTACACTTGGTATAAAGTTTAGGCAGACATGATTAAATTACTTTTACTATATTTAAGATAATAAAATTCCAATCTTGCCTAAATTTAAAATAAATGTAAAAATATGGAATTCATATATATTGTAATTAAGACAGACTACAAAGAATCGCTATTTGAAAAATATCTGGTTATCTTATCTTATCTATTGAAGCTGACCGCTGGGCGTTTGATCTTACCGCTTTATTGAAATCGGTATCTTAGATAACAGACCTAATGCATGTGAGCGATAAGCAACCGAATCGGCAGTGCGTTTTCGAAGTTGCGAGGTGGACGAAAATTGTCATGGATTATTAGCAGGTACTATAATTCCCTTTTTTATTATGATTCAGCATTGAAAATTTATACTAAAATAAAGGATGTATGTATTCTTTTCCGTTTAATTTGTATTTCAAATATGTCATTTTGTAGTTCAGTTTTAAATTGTGTTATGGAATATTTATATAATCTTCAAAATGTATAATTAACTGAGAGCATGTTATTCCGATTATGATTATTTATTTTCCGATATAGTATAAGAAAGTATTATTTATTAATTTTTGCGACATAAAATCATCACGGGTAAAATGAATCATGTGTAATAATTTTTTTTTACAAAATTAATTTATACAGTACGATAAAGGATATTCTAAATTTCTTTTCAAACTCCAAAAAAAAAAAAAAAAAAAAAAAAAAAATCTTAATTTATTAAAAATAATTTTAATTCAAAAATCTGTAAAGCATTAATCTTTCAATTGCCTGAAATCATTATTTACTTATAGTGTTTAATTTTTTTTTAATTAAGAAGAAACCTTAAAAATACAGTAGTTGAACGAAAAATTCTATTAATTAAACTCATAACATGAAATTCATCAAAAATAAAACCAGCCTCTATAATTTGTCAATATATAATTAATAATCCATAATTTGTGATAAATTAGTCCTAAAGGCGTTATCCAATAATAATATATGCATACATACAAACATTTTCTCAAAAAATAATACGTCAAATAGTTCTTTTACTAAAATGGCGATGAAAGATATAAATAATATGGATAGTTTAGAAATTTTCTAAATAAATAATGTAGGTAGTTTAGAAATTCTCTGAATAAATAATATACAGTAAGTCTAAATATTTATCATACGCTTAAGAAGTAACCATCTGAAAATGAATCAAAAATACGATAACACGAAATTTTAAAACATAAATTCGAAAATTTTATTTAAATTGTTTGTTATTTTTATATGACCGACGAGGGATATAGAATCTAAAGGGGAAAGATGACCTCCGTGAGAGTCTTTCTAAAAGAACGTATTTACGCAAGGATATTCAAGGTTCGAAGAAAACTCTGAACTATTAGTCCGACAGGTGCGATTGGAATTGTACTCAATATCGGTTAGGAATGAAACTCGCTCATCCGTTATTGCTATTTAAATTCCAATTAGTGAAGTCTTGTATGCGAAATTATTTTTACATGTTACAAGAAAATATTTTTGCGCTTTCCATAAAATCCTTCATTAATTTATCTGGATTTATTGGGTGCGGCATAGAATATCAGACAAATGTATCTTTCGTGAACATTAGTTCGTCAACAGATATTCAAAATTTCACCAACCACATTAAAAATTGTTAGCGGAAAATTTTTATTAATAAGCGAACTTTACTAATTGACTCATAAAAAAAAAGAGGGGGTGAGTATTTTAACTAAACAGGGTAAAGGTTTAAATAAAAAAATTATCAAACTTTGCTAGATGTCAAAAGAAAATATATTTTCTGTATACCTAAGGAAAATTTCTCCATCAAATTTAATTCCGATTAATTCCATACTTTATCAAAAACTTATTAGAATTATTGTTATTTGCAGTTCTAGATTTGCAAATGAAATCCCATTTGTATAACATGCAAGTGGAAAAAAGGGGAGGGGGGGGTCAGATCACGTGACTTCAAATTCTTTTGAACCTATTTATTTTTAAATCATCATGTGTGTTCAAATTTAATTAAAAAGCAATGAATGTTATTACTTAATTAAAAATTTAAATTTGGTAGGGTGTAATATTCTCAATACCTCCCTTTACTTGAAAATAAAATCTATTACATCAAGCCCTCTTTCTTAAACTGACTTCAAAAATCTTGCTCGCTTATCGATAGTATTTCACTTACCTTGAAATTAAAAATAAAAATGTAAATAAATCTAAGTGAAGGTTCAGAATTTAATTCTATTTCAACTTATGTTTTCTGAAAAAATTTCAATACCCCTAAAATGTCTTTTATTATATCTTCTTCTAAAAAAAAAAAAAAAAAAAAAAAAAAAAAAAAAAATGCTGCCCGCAGGTATAGGGGCTTCTTTAGTCATGGGAGGAGTAGGAGGAGCTCATTTCTTACGGCAGGTGATGGAGGAGGCGGATGAGCCCTTTACTCCCTCCCAAAAGAGCAGGAGGCCTAATTCGCACAAAAATATATCAATTCCTAAAAAAAAAAAAAAAAATATCATTTAAAAATTTTCATAAGTTCCAAAATTAGATATTTCAAATTTAATTCGTCATGCATAATTGAAAATTACACCTAATTTTATAGATTCGCTGAAAAATTAGAGACATATTCTTTGTAATTCAATAAAATAAAAATCAATTATCATAAAATTAATTTTTATTAATTATTATGCTACAATTAAAAAAAAAAACAGAAGAAAAAGTAAAATGAAATTGTATCTCTAAAAATTAATAAAGATACCAAATTCTTTTAAAAAAATGAAAAAAAAAATGTTTGTGGGTGTGAATGTGAGTGTGTAAATCTGCCATTCACTGCTTATGATTAGGAAATGTCTTAAGCATAGAATGCCGGACCCAAGCCCGGATAAAAGATGAGGGCACACTCTGCGAAATAGGACAATTCTCTCAAAAAATCTTTCTTTCTTTCTTTTTTTTTTTTTTTTTTAATTTGTTTCAACCTCTTCAAAAATCTGTTTCTCTTTACGAAAACCACCCTAAAAGATAAATTCGAAATTGAACAAAATACTTTAAATTCTTTGGAAAATACCTCCTCTTTGTTAAAGTTTTCCTAAATTTAAACTCGTTCGAAAGAGAAGTAGTAGAAAAGGGAATCTTTCTCATTAATTTCTAAAATTTATGTTCTTAATTTTTTCTAAAAATATGCATTTAAACCTCAACTTATAGTTCGATAATAAACATAAAATTCAATCTTCAAAATTTCATCTCAACCTAAAATTCGATTTTTCTCCGCTGGAGGTCACTACCAAAATTTACTTTTCTTAACATGACTATCTCCAAAATTAATCTCATGTTACAGTTCGATGAAAAAAAAATTCATTCTTCAAAATTAATCTTATGTCAGAGTTCGCTAAAAAATTTTAATCTTGAAAATAAACCTCCTGTTATAGTTCAATAAAAAAAAATCTCCAAAATTAACTTCCTGTTATAGTTCAATAATAAAAAAAAATCTCCAAAATTAACCTCATGTTAGAGTTCGCTAAAAAATTTTAATCTTCAAAATTAACTTCCTGTTATAGTTCATTAAAAAAAACTCCAAAATTAACCTCTTGTTAGAGTACGCCAAAAAAAATTCCTTTTTGACCCTTCATCTTATAGCATACATTTTCCACAGGTGGAGGAGAAGGCTACCTCCTATAGGTGGAGGAGGAGGCTCCCTCCTAGAGGTGGAGGAGGAGGCTCCCTCCTATAGGTGGAGGAGGAGTTGCTCCTCCACCCTCCACCTGCTGGTGCTCAACTCTCCTTTCTCTACTACTCTTATCACTATTATCTAAAAAAATTATTTTTCACTTTGCAGTAGTTTTTGAAGTCGGTTCAATTTTTGGTAGAAAAGTTTATTATTTTTCAAGCTTTTATCATGTAGAGTTAAATTACCTTTGTTTTTTCATTCATAAATTATTATAATAGTTATTTTCACTTCAAATGTCACTATTTTGAGAGAAAATTAGTCTATGTTATTATTTTACCTTGTTCTAATGTGCATTTGTAAAAACTGCAATTAGAATTCATCATCAAGTTCCAAACTGGAGTACAAAAATATAACTAATCATTATTAAAGAAAATAATTTAAAAAATATTTATATCAAGATAAACTACCTTTAAAATATTCCTAAAACGCAAATAAAGCGTTCAGCTCCTGTATATTTATCAAATTCATCCGCCTTTTTAATGTATCGTGACCCATACCTCCCCAAAGTCAGAAATGAAACATTAAAGTGCTTGTCATAGAGCTTAAATGAGCACAAAATTGAAACAACTGTATCCCGCAAGAGCTTGTTCAAATCCTACTTTGTCAATAGAAAACACGAAGAGGGGACGGGTATGAAGGCAATAGTTACCTGGATTTCAATGATAGAAAAAAAAAATGTAAGTCTCCGCTAAAAGGTAAGAGGTCACCTATTAAAGTGACCCGTATACCGACATTAATAACGTAGAGCCTATAATCAGTTGTGTTTGGCGCCACTGACGCGCTTCGAAAGAGAGTTATTCTCTCAAGGGTTGTTGCATTTCTCTAAATTGTTTCATCGCCAAATCTGAAGCGCCAAAAAGTTTAGCCATGTTCGTACTCTTTTCAAAATGTGTAGTACAGTAAAAATTATCGTAAGAGGCGGTCAAACAACCTGTAACTCCAGGCAACATCACTTACCGGAATGTTGACCCCTAATTACACGTTACTTTTCGTTTTGCTTTCTAAAAGATAGAAGGGTGACATACAAAACTTCTAACCTAATACAATTATCAATTATTATCCGGGACACAAAGTTTTATTTGTTTTGCTAATAATTTTTTTTCTTATACCATTATTTACTTATTACTTATCATTTATAAATATTTAAAACTGATATATGTTTTGAAAAAATATCGATTTTTTTCCTTTTTTTTTTTTCGTACTGAAAATTTTCTTCAGGATTTTTAAAAATATTTATTTGAATAATTTAATATTACTTTTAAAGAAAGAAAATCTTTTTATCAGTATTTTTTAGAGCGAGATTCATATTTGCATAAGGTTTTTTAAGCATATAAATTCTGATGATAATCAAAACAAATCAAAATAAATGAAATTTACGGTTACATGAAATTTTGCTGTTATCGTTATATGAAAAGCTCTTGGAATACAAGTTTACTAGAAAAATTTTAGCAACTTTGCAGATTTTTTTTAAGTGCGGACAGTCTAATTCCTCTTAGTTATTATCCTCCGAGATGTTTGGCCCGGTATTCCAAATTATGAAGATTGAAGTTTAATTGAATTATGATGTTCATAACTCACTTATGACAGGCCAGTGGCGTAGCTACACTTTTTGGCGCCCGGGGCCGGAAGAAATTTTGCGCCCCCCCCCCCCTTTACCAAAACAAAACCCCGCTCAGTTAAAAAATAACCATACTATTTTCTTCAAGGCGAAAAAAAAAATTTTTTTTTTTTTTGCTTGTACAGGGGAGACACTTGTACACTCTTCCTTGTTTTACTTCCCTTCAGCTTATTTTACTAAAACATAAGAAACAAAAATGCATGGAACCCGATAAACAGAAAATTTCTAGTTTTGTCAATACTGAATTTGTATGGTAATTTCAAAAACATAGCTAAACATTCACAGATATGTTTGTTCTTTTAAACGTGTTGGAGTAGCAACATTAAAAATAAATTTTCAAAAGTCATTTTTGCTAAAATTCCTATGGAAAAAAATCTTTTGTGAACATATACTGATCTGTATGTCTATATACATATACTATATATAAAAAATCTTTTGATTCAAAACGACAGCCACCTTAGAATTTTAAATTGCTATAGGCTAGTTCCATGGGTTTTGTAGTGTAAGTCACATTAACTTATAATTGCTATACTTGTTTGCCGCCGTTATTTTCGAAAAGTCTGCTTGGCCTTATTCAATTAATGGGAACGTGCCGATAAAATAAGTCACATTTTTTCGTACTAAAATACTGGTAGCTAAAAATCGTAGCCTGTGACTTACACTACAAGTACTCATGGAAATAGCCTATATTATTTTTTGTCCGATAGAGGGGAAACCAAAAACTGTTCTTGAATCCTTCTATCAATACTTAACAATTATGCAAAAAATAAATTATAATTTTTTTTTTGCCTATTTCTAATTGCTAGTTTGAAATTTTTAAGAGGTCGCTCCTTGGATGGTGGATCAAGATGTCCAACGAATTCGGTTGAGATCTTAATAAGGCCTTTAATACTTGCTCAATCGCATCCAAATCGGTTTATAAATACGAGCGCAGTCGCATGACATTGATCAGTTATTTATAGAGAGATACACATGCTATATATAGAGAGATGAAACGGAAAAGAATAAAAATCTTTTTAAAATTCAAATTTAACATAAAATATTAAAGTTATTATCCCAACTTTAAAATCTGATTCACAGCTTGTAATTTTGTTTCCCAGCTCAACATTTATTACATATTAAGTGCACGGATCACGTTGATCATTTTCTTAATGTTTTTTTTTTTTTTTTTTTTTTTTTTTTTTTTTAATAAATAAATTTCAGCATGTAGAGAAAAGTTACAAATCCGCTGCAAATAGAATTTTTACAAAATTAGCAATAATAATAGAAGTAATAAATATAAATATCTTGCATGACATCATTTGCTTTAATGTTAAGAGTCAACTTTGAAGCTGTTTTTCTAAAAAAATATTTTTTTGCATTGTGTGTATTCTCAATTAAAAACTAACTATGATAGAACCTACAAATTATGTTTATTCTTAATTTACATGTATTAGTTTATGCTTAACCTCAATTTAGTCTTTTGTCACAAAAAATTGTAGATTGAAAAAAGTTATACGTTTTTTAGGTGCGTTCGTAATTATATAATACGTAGCACCTATAGTTGTCGTTCAGTTCGTCCGTCTGTCCGTCCGTCCGTCTGTCCGTCCGTCCGTCTGTCCGCATATAACAACGCAAAAACTACCCAACCGAATCGTTTGAAATTTAAAATACATAAATATTAGATATTTTTGTCGAGTCATTTCAAATTTTATGAGAATCGGATGGATAGATCAATTACAGGGACGATCAAAAATATTCCATTACATTACGGTCAATAGGGAAAAAAGTTTCAAATGCATTTTAATCGTTTGAAATTTAAAATACGCAATTATTACATAATTCTGTCGTGTTATTTCAAATTTTTTGATAATCGTGTGCATAGATCAATTACAGGGGCAATCAAAAGTATTCAATTACATTATGGTCAATGGGGAAAAAGTTTCAAATATATTCTATACGTTTGAAATTTAAAATACATAATTATTACATAATTTTTTCGAGTTATTTCAAATTTTATGAAACTCGGACGAATAGATCAATTACAGGGACAATCAAAAGTATTCCATTACATTACAGTCAATGGGAAAAAATGTTTCAAATGCATTTTAATCGTTTGAAATTTAAAATACGCAATTATTACATAATTCTGTCGAGTTATTTCAAATTTTTTGATTATCGTGTGCATAGATCAATTACAGGGACAATCAAAAGTATTCAATTACATTATGGTCAATGGGGAAAAAGTTTCAAATATATTCTATACGTTTGAAATTTAAAATACATAATTATTGCATAATATTTTCGAGTTATTACAAATTTTATGAAAATCGGATGCATAGATCAATTACAGGGACAATCAAAAGTATTCCATTACATTACGGTCAATGGGGAAAAATGTTTCAAATGCATTTTAATCGTGTTACACTCATGCGAACTTAATAAAATTTATATGCAACTATAAAGTACATATTATAATATACATCTTACATAATTTGTGGTGCAAAGAACATTTGTTATTGATTTACAAGGCCACACAAAAGTATTCCATTACATAATGGTATAGGGAGAACATTGTTTGATGAGCGTTTTAATTGTAGTTCACTATTTACAATGTTATGAGATTGATATATGAACGTAATATTTTTAAAACTTCGTTATCGTTCGAACGCACCTAATTTGCTACGCTTCACGTGCAATTTCCAACTTGTTGGTTTTGGGGAAATCAAGGATTATAATTAGAAAAGATATTAATTATGCTAAACAGTTGGAATAACTTTCAGATTCTGGTTCGCTGCATTATAAATAACAGAATATGAAACAATAAACAATAACTGCAATGAAATTTGTAAAAAAAAAAAAGAATAAAAGTTGTGCATGAAAAATACATATTTCAAAATTTATATTTTTTCAGAAGCCACTTTTGTCGTTACGATTTAATTAATTAATTTTATTAAATAAGCGTGTATTTGAATATTTTATCGAACCATGAGAATATGTGAAAGTAAAGAAAAAAAAATCTTGCATTTTATTTATTTTTTAAGAAACTACAGAGTTTTTCGTGCTGATTTAAATACGGTCATTTTCTGACTGGTCATCGTGATTTACCGCCTTAATGCACACATAAATAAAGCTTACATCATCTGTTAAAAGTATATACAAATATTATACATGCATACAATAAATGCAACAAAAAATCCAACTGGAGTCAAAATTTTTAGCCAGAGCCAGGAATCGAACCTGGATCAACAGCGTACTAGACTGTTGGTGTAAACACTGAGAACCAGAGTACTAGTGGTTAGAGCAACAGCCTAGTATGCTGTGAACCCAGGTTCCATTCCTGACTCTGGCTAATTTTTCGCTCCAGATGGATTTGTATTTATTGCATGCATGTCGGTATAATATTTGTACATACCTTTAACATTTATTGCGTTCACCATTAAATTCAGAGAGAAACTTGTGATAGAAAATGCTTACATTTGGAGAATTCACTTTGGTTTGTGATTAAAGCCTTGTACATCATAGATCCCAGGAATTTTTCGGATCTTGACCATATGTTAATCAAGACCTAATTAACCATTCAAACTAAATGTTCCTCCCAAATTGATATCTTTTGCCCCTGCTGAAAAATACAGCCAACATATTAACAAGTTGCTTAATGCTAAAACATAATTTAATGCATTTTGTTAATTTTATCGAAGATATTTAGTGTGTTCTGTGGCAAGAGTTTCGTGATACGAGTTAAGAGTTTGTCTAGATGGTTTTCTTCTGATTATATACATTTAAAAGTATGTCTTTCAAAATATAGACCTATTTTAACACAATTATCAACATTAATGGCGAATTCTTTTTTCGGAATCTATGGACCAGATTTCAACGTAATTGATTCACTCAATTTTACTTACTTGTTAAAGTTGATAGCTTTACCTTCCAGTGCAGGTGGCACATTCTTACTTTGTGTTCTATGTATTCAATTTCAACTGAGTTATGCTCATTACATTTGGTTTTCGATTGTCTTACATCTTCCACCATCCGGGAGCATTTTTATCTGTGGTTTCATTAAGCTAATTTCTGTGTAATTTTTTCTTACGATTCTCTTTCGCGCAGCATGCCTGCTATAGAGGATGTAAGCAGCGAAGATCCCTGCTGGAGGTTCCTTTTGAAAAAGACAAATTTGAATAGAGGTTTTTAGTGGTTAGTATTCACGGTCTACGCTGCCGAACTCAGTGATAAGAGGACCCATCCCAAAGGTTCATTTTGAGTGATTCTCTCTCTCTCACGCACCTTTATATATATTATGAGTAGAGGTTTTAATCTTTCGCTGATCTTTTGGGAAAAACGACAAATGAGAGATAGCATATAAATGAAAAATGTTTTTTAATACCATATAAATGTCATTCCAATTTGCAAACATTCCTTTTTATTTATAAAATTGAGGCTAGACAGTTTGAAAACTCAATCAGCGATAGCAATTATGGATCTCTGTATCCCCTTCCTCCCCACCTACATTGAATTCCTTCAAAACATTCACACACACGAAAAAAAGAGTCAGTAATTCTCACTTGCTATCAAAATTTGAGAAATAATTCCTGTTTAAAACTCCTCTCAATTATGCGCCCCTTATTTCAACTTTTTGCACCTTGGCTCAGCTACATGATTATTTTAGGTACCAAGTGTGATCCCTAGAAACATTTACAGAAGCTTTATTCCTTCTTCATCATTTGGATATAACCATATATCCTACTATAGTAAAGATTCGCACACACGAAATAAATAAATAAAATTTTTATTTATTGTCAAAATATATGAAGTAATTTCGGTTTAAAACTCATTTCAATTTGGCGCCCTCTTATTTAATCCTTTTGCGCCAGATACATAATCTTTGTAAACAAGTGCGTTGAGCACCACTTAATACATTTACAGAAGTTGTTTCTTTCTTCATTATTTAGATTGAATAAAATATATCACTAAGAAAACTTTCACACACAGGCACACAAACACACACAAACAAAAATCAACAATTATTACTTATTGTCAAAGCATGTGAAATAATATGGACTTAAACCTGTCATTTTGGCGCCCCTATTTAATATTTTTGCGCCTCAGTTCAGGTACATAATTATCTTTGTAACCATGTGTGTTGATCCTTCCGTAGAAACATTTACAGAAGTTTTTCTTTTTTCATTATTTGGATGGAACAAAATACCTTACTAGTGAAAACATTCTCTCACACACACAAATAAAATAAAATAAAATAAAATAAAATTCTAATTTATTTTTAAAATATGTGAAATATTTTCGCTTTAAATCTTTCTGAATTTAGCGCCCCTTGGCCTCGGCGCCCGGGGCGGCCGCCCCCCTTGCCCCCCCTTAGCTACGCCACTGTGACAGGCTAAAATCTGGTTCTTCAAAGGATTCAATATCATTTTTTTCGGTTTTATCTCCAGCAGTCACTGGAGCTAATATGATTTCGGCTTAGGATGTTGGATAATTATAACCCGAGAATGTTACACCAATAAAAAGACAGAATCAGGAAAGACTAGTGGGATGTGGCAATCCCAAAACTTTCTGCTATCCCATACATGTTAATATGCACTTCCTGAGAAGTGAATCATAGCAGCGCCACCTGTAGGACGATTCACATAAAAAATTAAACATCACTAATTTATATCAGGGACTTACTGAATCTGAAATGTGATGAATATTCGTACACTAATTCTTAAGGTACAGCTATCGCGATAATCGTGAATAATGCGGCATAGCAGCGTCAACTGTTGAGCGATTTACACCAAAAATAATCAGCTCCAAATTATATCAAGGACTAACTGAATCTCACATTCTATGAAAATCCATGTATTAGTTCTTGAGATAGAGCTATTGTGTGAAATCGTGAATAATTCCGTTTATGAGCGTCTCATGTTGGGCGATATATAGGGGGAACTGGGGCACATTGATACAGTTTTTTTCTAAGAATTTTTTCGGTGTCTAGAAAGTAAAAATTATAAGTTATTTTTCCATGTGGTGTCAGAAAAACTTGTGTAGTGTGTTATAAAAATGTACAATCGTTGTTTTGTGTAGTATTTTTGCATGTAATTAAAAAAAAGTCATTTGTA
Organism: Maratus speculifer; assembly: GCA_964019185.1. Taxonomy (NCBI): domain Eukaryota; kingdom Metazoa; phylum Arthropoda; class Arachnida; order Araneae; family Salticidae; genus Maratus; species Maratus speculifer. Next base: position 239,952,193 of record OZ025293.1, on the reverse strand, counting down.
TCAATGTGCCCCATCCCTGGGGCAGATCCAAGTTTGTTTTGGGATTGCCACATCCGAGTAGTCTTTCCTGATTCTGTCTTTTTATTGGGGTACCATTCTCGGGTTATAATTATCCAACATCCTAAGCCGAAATCATATTAGCTCCAGTAACTGCTGGAGATAAAACCGAAAAAAATGATATTAAACCCTTTGAACAACCAGATTTAGCCTGTCATAACACCTCATGTGGAATTTATACTTTGATACGTTTGGGAAAAAACTTTGATACGTTTGGGAAAAAAGGAGCCAAAATAACACTAATGCATATTTACCATAGAAAATTAGTTAGCAAACCATTCTGTGTTTATTTATAGAAATTCAAATCACCCACAATTTATTTGTATAAGTAATATTAAAGCAATGAAAATTAAATGAATAATGACTTGATGTTCTGGCTGTTTCTTGTTTGATTGTTGACTGTGACAATGTTGTCATATCTGGTATTTCAACCCCAGCATTATCTTCTTTCTTAGGAAAGATGAAAAAATTACCAGGTTTTCTGTTTATAAATTTGTTTAAAACGAGAAAAAAAGGATATTATATTAAAAATTCTGTTTATAATATAATTATCCTGTTCTGCAGCTTGTTTCTCTTGACATTTCTCATCCCGGAAATACTTTTTTCTCTGGAAAATCGATATAAATTCGAGATTTGCCAGGCTGCCGTCCTTTTCTTTTGTTAGTTCGACTAGCACTAGATGTTGGGTAAATTAGTACCTCTTCTGTTTGCAAAAATACTATAAGATGTTCTAATATAAAAAATTAGAGTTATTTCACTTCATTAAAAACTAATATTAGAAATGTTTTGCGAAAAATAGTCGGATTAAGGAGTGTATGGTAAAAAAAATAATAAAAGGTAATGAAAAAAATCCCTGTCGGCTTGGCCTTATAGGCGGAGGTAGATTTCGAAGAGTGCTCATTTCAGCAACAAAAAATAAAATATGATTAGAGATAAATCCAGTTTAACAATTTTCTTTGGCCGCTATTGAAAATTTTTTAATTAATAATTTATTTTTATGTAGGAACTGGTTTTTATCAAAATCATCTTAAGCGAAATTCGGCTCATATGCCCATTTTGACAACATATTTTGAAATATATTCTGACTTTATTATTAAAAAATCGACCAATACGCAAATTATATAGTTCCTAAATAACAAAAAACTGTCAATTGAATGCTTTTGAGACGAATTTAAAAATGAGTCATAAAATAACCAGTTTGTTATTTGAATACATCCTCAATTCTTAAATCATGATCGCTTTGGGAAATTTTGTCCGAAGTGCTCACTTTGACAGCTTTAAAAATATATATATTTAACCTTTATCAAAAAACTAACCAATACGGCATATTACACAGTTCCTAAATAACAAATAACTGTCAATGGAATGCGTTTGAAAGCAAAATTGAATTTAAAAATCAGTTATAAAATAACCAATTTGTTATTTTAATACATCCTCAATTCTTAAATCATGATCGCTTTGGGAAATTTTGTGCAAAATGCCTACTTTGACAGCTTTTTAAAAAAATATATTTTGCCTTTATTAAGAAATCGACGAATTCTCACATTATATAGTTCCTAAATAATAAAAAACTCTCAATTGATTGCGTTTGAGAGCAAAATTGAATTTAAAAATGAGTCATAAAATAACCAATTTGTTATTTGAATACATCCTCAACTCTTTAATCATGATAACTTTGGGAAATTTTGTGCGAAGTGCCCATTTTGGCAGCCTTTTTTGAAATATATTCTGCCTTTATCAAAGAAGTGGCAAATCCATCACATTATATTGTTCCTATATAAGAAGACCTGTAAATTGGATGCGTTTGAGAACAAAAATGCATTTAAAAATGAGTCAGAAAAAATGCAATTTGTTTTACTGCCTCAATTTTTTCAATCACCATCACTTTGGGAAATTCTGTTCAAAATACCGTTTTTGGCAGTCTTTTTTGAAAAATATTCTGATTTTATCAAAAAACTGGCTAATACGTCACGTTATACAGTTCCTAAATAGGAGGATCTGCCATTTTGATGCGTTAAAATCAAAAGTGAATTCAAAAATGATTCAGAATATAAGCAGTTTGGATTTGAGTTTTTTTCTCCAACTCCTATTTTTGTTTAATTTATTTTTGCCATAAGAATTGGTCCTATGAAAAAATTTTTTAATATAAAAGTCGTAGACATTGTTGAGAAGATGTAAAATAAATTTAATTAGATTTGATTGCTTAAGAATTGAGTAAGTTATGGATTTTTTTCATTTTCCATCCATCTTTTTCTTTTCGTTTTTAATTTCTTTCATCGGTAAAAGTTGTTCTTATCAAAAACTTGTAAATACAAAAGTTTTAGATAATTTTGAGAACATTTATAAAAAATTTAGTTGGATTTGATATCTAATAAATTGACGAAGTTATGATTTTTTTTTCTCCCAAAAACCCTGTTTTTTTCGCCCCTTGAGCCCATTTTTAACTTTATCAAAAATCTGTCATGCATAAACTTTTGGCCCATTCTTTAGAAGTAATATAAACTTTAAACTGATTCGATATCTATTTTAATTTATAAGTTATTGCGTTTTTTCTGTTTTCAATAAACCCTCCTAACTTCCACCCTCTTGGTCCGATTTTGCCCATTAACGAACTTAACCGAGATTTTATGCCCCTTGATTTTATGTAAAAGTTTGAAGAAGATCTGAGCATAATTATGGAAGTTATCGTGTCCATAAGAAAGTGATATACACCGATAGATAGATAGTTAGATAGATAAATAGATTGATAGATAAACTTTTTTACTAATGGTAGTTTTGGGGTCTAGGAGTCGTGAACGGTGTAGATCTGCAAAAAGTTTTCAGAAATTCCAACATGGGAGCGATCGTAATAGGTAGTATTTCATACGAAATCTACCTAAAAATGAACTTGAAAAGGATTTAGGATGTATCAATTGACTGTATCAATGTGCCCCATACAGCCATTTTGAATAAATCGAGTCTCAAATCTAACACTACATAATTTACCTAAGAATAAAGAATAAGGAACTGATAAAGAGTAGCTTTACTTGCCAGGCAGAGTATTCTTTTCGGTTGAAAATACTGGAACATTTGTATAATACCATTTCAATTGTACAACTCAAATTTACTTTTGACCTACAAAAACAATAAATCACCCTTCCCATTTCATCATCATACCAAGACATTCTGTATGTAATTATGTTCACTAGAATCACCTTTTGGAGCTGCTGTGAAACTTCCTGTAATGGCCCTGTGAGCAGTACAGGGGGTGTATCAATGTGTCCCAGTTCCCCCTACCAAAAACTAATCAGCTCTAGTTTATATCAAGGTCTAACAGAATCTAAAGATTTGTGAATTTATGTGCATACTTCTTGAGAGAGAACGTCCACAAAATTTTTTTTCAAATACAGACTGATAGTCAGAAAACCCTCCTTTCTAAAAAACTATCGAACCGTGTTTATGACCTTCAAAAAAGTATAAATCCATTGACAACAAGAAGTCAAAGTTTTCTACGAATTCCCCAATACTTTCTTCATGTAAAGATAGAAGAAATTAATAATAGGGGGGGGGGAAATGGCGTAGGTAAAAGGGGGCAACGTGAATATTGACGTAAATTCACCAAATCTGAAGGCATTGAAAGTAACCTTTAGAGAAGAAAATAAATGAAATACAAAAAATAAGAAAATAAAGGTAACAGAAAAAATTAGCCTAAGATAAACAGATAATAAAGAAAACTTCGTTCCAACCTATAATAAAAGGAAACTTGTTTTTAGAAAAGCACGAATCTTGACAATAGCTTAGATGACGAGGAATATTGATTTCTAGTTTGTGTCGGTACTTTAGAAACACCAAACACAGATAAAAGTTTATGCGATGCAATGTTTTGGCTAATGTGGCCTGCATAAACGGGAGACACTCGATTTCACATTCGTGATAACCATAACTCTTATGATGACATTTAGTATCATAAAAGTTACCCAATGTTAATATTTCATTCATTATTTTTATATCTGCATAATTTAGAATCTACATTGTACGCGGATAATTCCTTTACTTAAACTTGCTGGTAATAATAAAATTGATTTCTCTTAGGTGCGTGCGTTATTTCAGCTTCAGTTAACTTTTTATGAAGCGTGAGCCAACTTATCTCATAGGCATAAGCTACTAGCCCCTCGACGGGGTAAATTGGGAAGCAATTTTTTTCTCTTACTTCAGTCTTCCTCTAAACATAAACTATTCCAGGTACACATTTAGAATTCCAGGTATTCATAGCCAAATGTCATTGCTTCAAAGTAATGTAAAGTTTTTTCAAAAAAAAAACTGTAACAAATAATTAATAAAAATCAATAACTGAAAATTTCGTTTAGTAGCCCCGGTCTCCCCTACTCTTACTGGGTACACGCCATCTATCCGTAAACATGAAAAACACGAGGACTGCGCTTACTTACCTCTGTAGCCAACTAGTCCCGGTCTCCTCTACTTCAGAAATTATTTGAGAAAATATTGTTGATATTGCTAAAATTGTTGTCGAATTTCCTTGCTTGTTATATTTTTATTTCATATATACAGAAAAAAATTATAAATGAGATTAATTAAATACTTTAGATTAAATGTTACTTGAATATGATTTGAGATACTTGAGATTGAATACTTTTAAGATTGAATATTACTTGACATTGAATATGTAAAATATATACATTTTATTTCTAGAAGTTGATGTTTTTAAAAGTGAAAAATTCTAGGCTTTAGTATACCAAGTAAATGAAATGTAATTACTATTTAGCCGGCTATAACATATTATCACGAACATGTTTTAAGATTTTTTAAGAAGCAATTAGTTGCACAATGAATGTAAAAGAGACGGTAAATAATGAAAAAAGAAATTATATAAAATTTTTTGCATGATAGTGATAATATAGAAATTGTATAAATACGTAGGAGTAAAGATGCCAAGGATCTTTTACCAAAAATGGATATTACTGTTTTAAGTGGGGTTTTAGGTTTTAGTGTTTTAGGTGGGGAAATAAAAAAAAATCGCCTTGATTCTAAATTAATTATTTCCAAATTCTTATAATATCTAACATTTCCCATGTCTTTTTATAATATCTTAACATATTTATTATATCCCATACCTTATCAAACTTTCATTAATTTATTTTATTGTAAAAAAAAACCTTAATCTGTTAAAACACCAATTTCCCTAAAATCCCATTTATTTACTTTCAAGATGGATTAAGAAAAAAACCAAAGTTTTTTATCTATAAAGTTTATTTAATACCTGTATTAACAACTTTATATTCACATATTTACCAATTATATCAGGTATTATCGTAAGTTCAAAATGGGGGAGTTTTCTACGTCCAACTACCAAAAAATTCAAATATATACACATATAAGCACATACTCTATGTATATTTCAACATGTTTATTTATATTATATCAGTTATTAATATAGTATTCTGTACAATTTATTATGTACAATAAATCCAATTCACAAATCCTTTTTTTTTAAAAGTAAGCATATTGCATCGAAAATGAAGACCCAAATTGGGTGAAAGATTTCTGGGTATAGTAATTTTCTTGAAATGGTACAGTAAGGATTCCAAAATGGTAGAGTATTGTTCCCAAAATAGATAACCCAAAATGGTTCAAAACAGAGCAGATCTTTATTAACATTAAATTAATCAAAATTTCTGAGGTATAATGTATATACTATCTAAGATATTTTAATTGTTTTAATGTCATTAAAAATCAGACTTATTTAAAACGATTTTGTGCTACAAACTGAACTTTCCAAATTGGAACAATGCTGTACCCAAAAATCTTTCAACCCAATTTGGGTATTTTGTTTTTACAGTGTAGAAACTATAGAGAACTAAGTTAAATACATATTTCAAATTGTTTTGTATAAAAAATCGATTGTGAAATGTTTATATGAAAGCTGAGTAAAGTTTCAAATGGGTCAAATGGGTTTTCAAAGCAACAAATCCAAAGAAAAATATACGTGACATCCCTCCGTTTTTTGCCATGAATTGTTGCAATACACAGACAGACATGGAATGTTGTTATGCAGTGAAAAAGCGTCTAACTGTGAATAATTATTAACATATTTATTACAAATGGAAAACATCAATTGCGTTACCTTAATAAGTTTTTGTTTTTAAGATATGGGCAGATATAGATAAGAGGCAGAGGCACTGTTTTCACTTTAACACTACACTTCTGCCTCAAACTTCAATTCTTAATTTATAAGTTTTTAGAAAATTTAAACCGCTTCGACGTTTATTTTTGCACAATTTTTAATATTTTAGCTCCAGTAATTCTATAAAATGTCTTTACCTAATTTAAAAGCGAAAGTTCTGTGATTAAATAAAGCAAAATTTACTAGTGAAAAATATTGAATATTGCACGCACTTTGACCATCATGTATATATAAGCAACGCTGCGCTCGTCAGAAATGGGTTAAAACGTTTTATAATGCAGCCATGTTTGCTCACAAATCCAGGCACACCTACGTTAAGTTCCAGATTGCTTAACTGATCGGTTAAACGCATAAAAATATCAACACTGTGCACCAGATTTAGTACACAATAAGATGATTGCTGATGAATTTTTCATATGTATTATTAAAATTGGTATGGCAGTTGCTTGCAATAAAAAGACAGATTTATAAATGAAGTGGCAAAAACTTATTCAGTCGATTACATTGTAAAAAAAACATCTGTAAAGATACTAAACATTTTCTAGGAAACTGGGATTCCTAGAAATTTTCCTGTAACGATAACAGCAAAATTTCAAGTTTCAGAATCGATTACATGAATTTTTTCTGTTATCGTTACATGAAAAGTTCTTGGAATCCCAGTTTCCTAGAAAATGTTTAGTACTACAGATTTTTTTTACAGTGTACATATATCTCTTAATTCATCTTAAAAGAAAAAGAAAATATAGATTATGAAAAGCTTTTCTCTATATTTTACATTAATATCCATATACTATCCTCTTTATTTCGTGTAGTAATTTTTTTTTCATTCCAACTAATATAAAAAATAAATAAATAATAAAAACTAATAAATTCGAATATCAATGGTAAACAATGATTTTTTTGGAAATACAGAAACTTTGAGCGATGTTTTGCCAAAACTGGAATTTTTCACCCCTTGAATATTCCCTGGGCTGTTGGTGATAATTTGACAAGGTTTGATTTCCGAGAGTGGGATTATAGCTTCCCACTAATTATTTGCCCGAAGAAAACCGCCAACGGAAATTAACAGCACAAATAAAAATCTTTCCTATGCGGTAGTCTTCGGAGTGAAGCGCCGAAAGTCATATTTGACCACTTAAGTAGATAACTATACATCGACTTGCAATTTCATAGCTGTACTTAAAATTATAGCTTCATGTTGACGGAAAAGGTGATATGACAGGGCAAATATAGGAATACACATGCAATAATTTATTCTTTTAAGAATAAGTTATGGAGAAGTTTATGTACATGTGTATAAAATATAGAGAACATTTTATGTATTTTGGTTGAAAAAGGGTTATTTTCTGATTTCTGAATTATGCGAAAAAATTGATTTAATATTTATTATTTTTTTTAATCATTTATAAAAAACTAATGTAACAACAATCTACTACAGAATTATATTAATTGGAGGACATTTATATGTATATTAGTTGCTATATTTTTGTGTACTGAGAAAAAATTGCCATGCACAAATATTAAAGAGTATCGATTAATAAAGAATGGTGATTATTATTCTATATCTACTAACATTAAGAGGATACTGTCATTTTTTACTATGGGAGAGACTAAGGCCCATGTGAAAGTAGCAAACTTTCACTAGTTATTGTATGTTTTTTTGTTTTTGAAAAATTACCAACGATGACACAGCACATGTAGACATATGACAAAATATTTTTGAAGCTCTTTGACACAATTTATGTCATATAGATCTCAAAGTAAAATCACAGTTCCATCTTGCTAAGCATATAAAGTTATTTATTCATTCATTTATTTAAATTTTAATGTTTCAACATATACTATGAATACTAATAAATATTGTTTATTAAAAAATATTTTCTTCAAAAATTGGGATAGGTTAATGATTTGTCAACTTAACTCTAGTGATCTTGTGAGGCGTTTGTGATCAATCTAGTTGGTGCAGATATGAACAGTTCATAAGTGCCCCCAATAATTATCCTGTGATTTTATTTCCTTCAGTTAACTTCATGAAAAAATTAATGTCACCTCAAATATCTATAACTTTCTTGAAATAGAATACTTTTCGTAAAACAGCATTTGATTTTGTATTGAAACTTTCACGAAAATATCTGTCAACAACTATATAAAGAGCAACAAGCCCTCGTTTACGTTCAATTGTAATGTAAATAAATTTAATGTTATCTAAAATGCAATAATGTTATGCAATATTTTACTATATGCTGTACAACAATATTTTTTATGCATTGTTAATACATATGTATTAGGTGTGAAACAAATTTGCAAATTTTTCAATTTTTTTTCTTCCAAATTTGCAATGATGGTTTACTTTCATCTCTAAAATGGCTATGTATATGACGCTTTGAATAGAGATAGATGTCAGTAATATATTAAGAAATAAAAATTTTTAAACTACTAATAACCATAAAATCTAATTGTAATACCTCTCCCTTTTTCAAGAGTAAAAGAAGTTAAATTTAAAGGTGGACTCGAGATTATTATTCAGAATCTATATTACCTGAAATATCGTAATAATAATTATAAAATATTTCTTTCTATATTACGGAGGTAGATTACTATATTAAATCTACCTAATTATCATTTATGCTTTCACCGATTCATAAAAAACATGTGTATTAAAAGTTTTCTTTCAAATAACCATGCTGTATTAATTTTTTAACGGTTAATTTAATTTGAAAGTGCCATGTTTCAAAACGCATGAAACATTAGACAGTTGAATAGCGACTCCAAAATTCATCATGTAATTGGTGTTTCAAACTGTCATTTTTTAAAAACATGTGCTTTCAAAGATTTATCTGATTTTTTTTTATATCACTGTTCTGAATACCACATTGTTAAAAAGTTTAAAAAATGGCATGCGTCTCATCGCCCCAAAATATATGATTATGGTGTGGCAGTGATTACAAACGTAGCACCAAATTACCCTCTGAGGCGTAATTTCGCCTTTGCTACGTTTTTGTTTACTGTAACTTACTAAATGCTACCAATGCTCTTATAAATTTGTCATTAAAAACGGATATTTTTCCTGATTCATTTGACTCTTTTTAATGACCAATAGAATTTTTAAAAATTATTTTAGCTTAAAAAATTCAAGCACCAAATTATCCCATTTTTATTCTATTATGTTACCATACAATTCCGATTGTACTCCACTCCCACTCTTTCAAAAGCAAAAAAAGCTGAACTTGGGGACGGCTTGCAGTCGATTTCTTGTTATCATTAAAAACAGTTCTTTACGTATAATTTACAAGTGATAAGACAAATACTGGGTTGAAAATCTATCGACTTTCGGCAGGTTATCGATAAATATACATAAATGCCCACTCTGTAAAATTTCTCCCAAACAAAAACCCCTAAACGAGATTTAAAAGCTTCATTTTTTTAAATTCTTTATTTTTGTTTTGTTGCAACAGCATTTAATGAATTACATAAGCCTCCCCCCACCAAAATCTACTTATTTATATTTTATAATCTTTTACTTACACATATCACCCCAAAACTAGAGAAGTATATATAATATATATATATATATACATATTTTTATTTATTGTGAATTTAACAAGTAATATAAATAATGATTATGATGACAAATAAATATCAGAATAAAAAGCATGTCAAAGAATGTTTTTACTTTTTTTCCACATATGCCCCATATGTGTTCACAACTATCCAGCATGTGAACAATTTTTTCAATTTATAAAACTGTTAAAAAATGAAAGAACTATACAGGTGATTTTTTTTAAAAATAGCATGTGTGAAAGAAAGTTTTATTTACTATTGAGTAGTTTTTGTTTATAGAAATTAACCCAGTTGTGAGAAAAAGCTATACTTATCTGAACTGTTCACATGTCTTTTCTACTAAAAAAGTGTGAATGTATGTACCATAAAATATCAAAAAGATGTGAAAGCTATATAATATCAAATATTGCAATTCTGTAAAACTCTTTTTTAATCTTATCATAAACAGTTTTTAGTTATTTATTTATTTATTTTATTAATTTAAATTGCTACAGACAATAAAAGTAGTGCACATTTAAACTTCATTTGCTATTTCATGAAACTGAATTAGGCGTAGTAATAATATTTTCTTTTTACAGTGCAGTTAAAACAAAACCCTTATTCAAGGGTTAAACTTGGCATTCTGCTAAGAACGCTTCGAAAGGAGTGTTGCAATTCCACTTTGGTCCGTACAGCGTTTTTTCTAGATAGGTTTTTAATTAACTTTTAAAAACACAGGAGGTGTATTGAGAAATCTACTCTATGCAAACGAGACGCGAATGCCATATTATTAATGGAATTAAATACAACTTAATTAGTCTATTGTTAGCAGTTTGACATTTATTTCTTTTAGACTGCTACTGGGCATTGCATTACATAAACATATCATTAAAAGCTGTTATCTGGGCTTTAAAAGATGATAGTGCACAGAACGCTGCATCTGCCATTATATATGTTCAAACCGTCCGTGTTTTTAACGATTAATACCTCGGCTAATTATTGACGATCTTTTTAAAAAGCATTATCAAAAATGCTTTTATATTTTTACTGCCATATGTACCTCCAGATCTCTTTAACATCTTTAGTGAATTCCTCCATACCGAAATTTGTGTGTAATGGAAAAATGCGTTTTTTTTTTTTTTTTTTTTTTCAAAAACTGTGTGACCTAAGGTAATCGCTGTAGTTTTCCTGAAGGTTTAAATTACCGTCTACAACACGTAATTTTTTTCTTAATTTTGGTTTCAGTGGATTCGGAATTAGATGAGGGAAGAGGCTACTTTTTTTGCACTACTTTTTTTATTACAATCTGAAAACATAATACCTAAAATTTTAAAAATATATAGTTTTGGGTTCAGTGTTACGAAAGCTTTCACACGATACCCCACAGATATACAAAGAAAAGGTTTTTTCGATGGAACTTAATTATCCCCTCTACATTTTTCCTAAATGTATATGTGAATGTTTAACAGTCTGTAAATATGTAAGGCCAATAGTCTTTATTACTTCCGCAAATTTTAACATTCCACGTTTCATAGTTTACTGGCTGTGACAGACAGACACAGGAATGATCTAGTAGTGGTTCCATTTTTACGTTTTAAGTACGGAACTCTAAAAATAGTTTAAAAAAAATTCCAACATAAATAGCAAAGAAATTATTAACTAAAAGCTATTTTTAAACATCTCCAATAAACAAAAAATTACGAACTTCTCAACAGTACTGGCAATTACACAAAATTGCAAAGCAATACGAATATACCCTTATAAATATTTTATTTTTGAAGTCTCCAGCCTTTAAAGTTAAAAAATAAATTAAGAAGATAATTTTAGCAATAACAATGCAAAGTTGCTCAAATGACAAATACAACTATGGTAAGAAAAGTTAGCTCAGTATCGCCGACTGTTGAGAAATCCATAAATGAGATCAAGAAAGAGCAAGATGGGTTACACCCCTATAAAAAGGTATTTTCTAAGATGAAAAAAAAGTTGAATATTTAGAATATAATATTGTCAATCAAAACGGTGTTGCTAATGTACAGCTCATATTCAAAATATTAGAATAATTACCTTTTTTTTAGAAATTGAAAATATCGTTTGGTAATTTAATGTCTTTTAATGAAAATATGCAAACGATATTTTTATTAAGAACTTATTGTTGATTAAACTTACTTGTTATCTTAAATTTAATATCATTTTTGAAAAGATTAATTGCAAAAAAAATTATTTTGAAAAGTCAAAATATTAGAATATTTATTCAAGTGGTTCAAAATATTAGAATATTTCACATTAATTCTCCTTTAATTATTACCAATTCTTAACTGGTGGCATCATTGATTAAATTCAGACTATTTTATTTAAAATCAGTATTCTTTTTTGCAGTTTGTTTCTTTTTCGTCTTAAAATGGGCCGTGTGAGTGATATTTCTCAATCTACTAAACTTCGTATGGTTGATTTGTATCGGCACGGTAAAAATCAATGTTTTATAGCGAATTATTTACATTGTTCGCAATCGAGCGTTAGTAAAATACTAACACAATATTCAAAAATTGGAAAATTTCAAAATAATCGCCGAAATGGTGGCCGAAAACCAAAAACATCTGCTAGAGATGACAGGAAACTGAAGCGTATAGTTAAGAAAAACCGTTTTAAAAGTGTGCGATTCTTGCACCGAAAATGGAAAGAAGAAGGAGTTGAAGTTTCTACATCGACAACATTAAGACGTCTCCATAAATTTAAATTTGAATCTCGTGTATCGAAAACAAAACCTCTTATGACTGGTGACATGACTCTCATGAATTGGTGTAAATCAAGACGTTTATGGAGCAATGAAGATTGGAAAAATATATTATTTAGTGATGAAAGTATGTTTTGTGTTTCATATGGTAATCAAGGTATTCGAGTTTGGAGAATGAAGCAAGAAGCATTTGATAAAGAATGCCTTAAACGTTCCGTAAAATTTGCTGCTAATGTCATGGTTTGGGGTTGTATGAGTGCAGAAGGACCTGGAAAGTTATGCATTGTCTACGAAAAGGTTAACTCTCTGATATATCAAGAAATTTTAGAATATTACATGATTCCATCATCAGAAGATTTATTTGAAGATGATTTCATCTTTCAACAAGATTTAGCGTCCCCGCATACCTCGGTGTCAACTAAGAATTGGTTCCGCCAACGCAACATTAAGGTACTTCCTTGGCCACCAAATTCACCAGATCTTAATCCCATCGAAAACTTATGGTGTATAATGAAGAAAAAAAATCAAGAAAATCCTCCTTCAAGTAAAACTGAGTTAGTGGCACGTATAAAGTCTATTTGGGCTAATATTGATAGAAATGTTTGTAAACACCTTGTATATAGTATGCAAGATCGATTATACGCTGTTATGAAAGCTAAAGGGGATGCTACAAAATATTAACTACCATTTAGTTCATATTCATAAGGTAATATTGTTGCGTAAAATAAAATATTCTAATATTTTGAACCAATCTAAATTTTATTCTAATATTCTGGTGTGTTTAAGGAAGCTGTATACCTAATTTATTGTGCTGTATTTTATATTTTATAAATGTTAAAATCTTATCTAAACATTCCAGATTTAATTTATAAGAAATTTAATTGCATTTACTTAGTATAAAAAATAAATAAATGACAAATAATTTTTTCTTATTACTTTTTCTCAACTATTCTAATATTTTGAATATGAGCTGTAGTTTGATACAATTCATTGTATTTTGTTATCACCTAGAAATTTTACTATGATATTAATCTGGAATCACCTAAATTCCAGTGAATTACTACCACACTAAGCTAATTTTCACACTTTGCATCTAACATCAATTGTGCATTCCCATTGATGATGTTAACATGCATCTTTAAATCTATCTTATATTATTGAAATAAGATGGTAAAAAGAAATGAGTTTAGACATTGCAATTAAAAATGATTTGTGTATAGTTTACATAAGAATACAATAATCTAAGTGTATTTACATTTTGTTATTCATTTATTTATTGTTGTAGAAAAGAACATTTTTAAAGAAGTAATTACTTCATGTATAAAATAAATATTTAAATTGGAGAATTTACGTAAATAAAACCTATTGCAAAAAAATTTCCGTAAAGTTTTTTAACTATATCAATTTTGCTTATAAGGCAGTTTTTTTAAGAACTATAAATAACAATACTTTATTTTAAATTTAATTAAATGCAACATTAGTGATATGGAACGATTTATTCCCTACTGTTTAATAAAGAAAGAATCACCTATACATCGCAATTGCTGATTAAGAAAATCACGAACAAGTAGGTAAAATTAGATAAGATGAGCATTTTTTCCCTCAGCAATCAAATAAACATTGCAAAAAAGCGATTCTATCTGAGCAATTACAGAAACAACTGCATCCCAGCGATATGCATTACTGACGTCAGATTTACCTGCAATTCCCTCCACACCTCCTCTCACAAACTTCCCCGCATTTTCTTTGCTCTTGCAGCCATCGTGTCTTTGTTTTGCTTTAAATTGCATTTTGAGGCCTCAAAAACTCCCTCTGTTGGGAATGGTAAAGCATTTGGTGTTAAGACTGTGACTAATCAAATGGTCGTTAGATGATCCATCATAATAAGCCTCTCATTTCAAAGAGCTTCTTTGGAGTCTACTACGAAACCCAATGATTAAATGCGCTTCTTTTTAAAAACATATCCTATTGCAATGATCTGAATCTAATGATTTTAGTTTTTGAATTCATGCAATGTGTCTTAACATGGTGTATACCTTGCAATTGGAATCGATGGCAGTTTCAGAAATTAACTTAATTTTCTACTTAAATAGTTAATAAGCAAGATTGACATACGGAAATCCCATATTAAAGTAACTACCGAAGGGCCATTTTTATCGATTGGACTATTAATTTTTAATAAGTTAAAAATATTATCGCTGGTGGTATCTCTCTGCACCAGGGATGAAGTGGAGGGTATACTGGGGCATATGCCGTATACTTTCTGGATTTTTTAAAAAGCTTTGTATACCTTCTGTTTCTCAAATAAAGCATTAGCGTGTGTCATATCTATGTACGTTCATGATGTCAGCGTATACTCTCTGCTTTTTATGCGACTACAACACTGTTTTGCACGGATTCGAACACTTATCGTTATCAAGAAAATTCGTAAATCAAGAGAATTCGTAAGGATAAACTTTTGAGTAGGGGTAATGTTTAGACACAAAACTTCGCATTTTGTGTTTAAAATTGTTCAATTTATTTTCTGCCAGTGCTTGAGTTTAATTTTAGATTTTTTTTTTTTTTTCATTGTTTCGAAATTTTCTAAGGTGTAATTCACAGATTAGAAAATTTTCTATTCCACTGAAAAATGGCAGTGACTAAATTACCCGTAATTTTTTTTCTTTCAACATTTTCGTATTTGATTATAACTGATATTTACTTAATTTCGTTTTAGATTTTAAGTGCTATTAAAGGAAAAACTGAATACCTTTGAATCCACGGGTTAACAGTAAGATGCATTAATAAAAAATTCCAAGATTCATAAATTGACCAGAATATAGACTTCTCAAAAAAGCATTGTTGCACAGTGCCATTCTGAGGAAATTCTTAAAAAATATTTGGTGTATTTTATACTGAAGTAATTTTAAGACCATTGGGAAATAAGTCTCAAATGATTTTTTTTTTTATGTTATAGGCAAAAGTAAATTTAATATAATATGAAAAAAAAAATATTTCAAAAACACAGTTACACTTGATTATCCCTTCATTGATTGTACTATGGGCAATTTGTTAAGAAATCGATGAAAATTACGAAGATAACATTCTACTTCATAAGATAAGTTTATTTGGAAAAAAAAACACCAGATAGCACTCAAAAATATCAATTTATTAGAACAAATAAAAGAATATGATTTGTTAATTTTAATCTGATACCTTTTATTTCTTACTGGGAAAAAAACTTTGAAGTGGTTCTAAATATGAAAGTAGACTAGTCAGTTTTCACTAAAATGAGGTATTATCTGAACCATTTCTGTATCTCAAATTATTATTATTATTGTTATTACCACTATGAAAACTTGAAATGCAACTACTATTCTTTTATGGGAACAAACATTTTCATGAGACCATGAAATTCTGAAATATGTTCTCAAAAGTAATATATATATATAATATATATATTTATGTACTAGAAAGATAGAATGTTCCTGCTTTATATGTATTTTATGGTCCAGTTCAGACCGATTATGTGGATCCCGTTAGAACTTCATACAAAAATGGGATCCCTCACTTATGTAGAATCTTAAGCAGTTTACTTCAGAATAGTTTACTTTATATTAATGTAGTATTGAAGTTTGTTTTTGGAATTAATTTAATTTTCAATTATTGTATATTAGTATATCCACAATTAAAAATTAAGCTACTTTTTTAGTTATTAATATATTTTTACGACATTTTATAAAATGTATGTAAAAATGAATCGAGCGTATATAGATACATTCTTTCTTATATTAAAATGCCCGTTACTTACCTCATTTAAAGAACCGATATCCTTTATAAGAATCCCATTCGGAATTCATGCGCTATAAAAATTCAGAGTCCGCAAAATGCATTTGTCAGAATTACCTGACTTGCTGGGATAATTTTTAGGCACGTTTTTATTTATTTTTAATTATAATTTATTTGCAAAATAATAATAATAATAATAATAATAATAATAATAATAATAATAATAATAATAATAATAATAATAATAATGAACATGCTTAGAAGAAAATATCGTTATTATTATATCACAATGCCAGAAAAAAAAACCGAATTAGAATTACACAGGAAAAATATCTTTTTTCTAATAATAAAAGATTACTTTTTATGTAAAAATTATCCTAGTTGTCAATAGATTACGTTTTATGAAAGAATACATATTTTTATTTACATGTATTGCAATGTTATTTCGATAAGAAATTATATTATCAAGCCCAGTAAGAAAAAAAAAGAAAAAACCTTTTGCGTATTAAACTTTTTTAGAAGTATACTTTGAAGCTTGTTTTGCCCGATAGAGTACATGACAAGTAAAATTACCATATTTTTCAGTGTTTATTATTTACTGAATCACAGAATCATAATATTGGTTACACACAAACAAGTTTGCTTAATTGTTTACGTATATAGTTTATAGTAAAAAAAAAAAAAAATAATAATAATAATAATAATAATAATAATAATAATAATAATAGAACTTGAAGATGACAGAACTATACATTTAGTTCGTATATATGCAGTCATAAATACCGAAACAATAGGCTGTCTTCCTAAATATTACCTAAGGCATATACTTCCAATTGCAAAGATTCATAAAAAAGAGGGCAAAATTTAATGAGATAAGTTGCAACTTCATGGGGTGTCTATTTAAGAAAATAAAAAAATTAAATTTTTATACGGTTCCCGTAAGGTAAAATTTCTAATTGGGAAAATTTTCCTTATTCATTCCTTAATTAAATAAAACAAAAAAAAATTATCTCGATATCTATAAATCTCACAGAGGTATTAAAATCCAAAATTCTCCAAAATTCATGAAAAATTGTTCTAATTCTGCGGCCCATTAGAAAATTCGGAACTATACCGCCGGCCGGGCCCGTGCAGACCTCTATGAAGGATATTTCGATGGCGAAAATTATTTTCAAATTCACAGGGGCTAGCCAGCAATTGTGCTGCCAGCGATTTTCCGGTTTTCCACGAATATTTTTGTGACAGTGTAACGATAGCTTTTACAAGATAGTATGTCAGAGGTCTGCAGGGCCCGAGACCCACATCCAGCTCGGTTCATGTTCCGGGACGGCAAAAAATTGAACGGGCCATACAAGCCGGGCCGGGCCCATAAAAATATTAATGGGCCTGAGTATCATAAAAATATGAGCGGGGATAAAATATAAGCTATTTTCAATGAATATGGCTTTAAAGATAATAAGAATAAATGTGCGTCACGAGCCGATCCTAGTTTGACAACATCAATACAGAAATGTAACTTGCACAGTTTAGAGATCGGCAGAACCCAGTTACTTTGTGTCTAAACTGGGCTTAATATCTTTTAGCAGATTCGTGCCCAGCCGAAATCAGGCTTTCACTGTTTTTCTAGGGTACACGCCATTTCGGTCCCGCCACTTCGTCCCACCATTTCGGTCCCGCCTTTTCGGTCCCGAGACATTTCGGTCCCGAGACATTTCGGCCCCGAGACAATTCGGTCCGTGGTCATTTCGGTCCCTAGCAACTTTGGCCCCTTGTCATTTCGGTCCTTAGTCATTTCATTCCTTGGTTATTTCTTTGCTCGCTATCTTATAAGTCGGATTCTAATTGTTGTGGACCTGCCAAATGGTATAAGTTCAACATTATTCGGGCCTTTTTTTTTTTAATTCTTTTAATTTTTCCCCTCCCCCCCCCCCTAAGTTTTATAAAAAGTTGAATATAAGAGTCCGATAAATTTAAACTTTTATAACACGTGACAATGAAATCACAGCGAGTTCAAAATTTTGTTTAGTTAAACAATGTGATATAAATTTAGGGGATATTGTCTTTTGCTTTTAGTATAGTATTATTAATCAGAATAAATATTTTAAATTTTATTATTAATTATTAGTATCAGTATTTTATATAAACTTCTATAAACTATATAAACTGAAAAGTATTTTATATAAACTGCCATAAATATTTTTTGGCTGTTTACGTACATTTTTTTAAAACCTTTAAATTAGCATTAATTAAATAATAATAAAAAAATTTGCTTATTTTTTCCCTTCCAATTAGTTTGATAATAAATGTCTTTAATAATTCAGTTAGACAGTTAAGTTATAATATATACATATTTCCTCAAATCACCCTTCTACACCGTCTCCTTTGATAATTCAGATATGAAATATATTTATTGAACAACAAATTTTTTATCTTGGGTCAATCCATTTCAAGTGGTCAAGAAAATATTTTTTTGGCCGCTCGACCATTTTTAAAAAATCTGAAATTTTTTGTACAACAACCATAACATGATGGAAGTTCAAAATGACCGTTATTTTAATTTTACTATTTTTTGTTTGTGCATGGCGGCCATCTTTGTTTCATCGTGTTCAGCGATTTTCTCAGATACTAGGATACACAAAATTGTATATATCTCGTATTTTATTTTGACAATTGAAATGGAGTTTGCAGCATTTTGTTCAGAATAAAATAGGCTAAATGTACAATTGTAGAATAATTTTGAAAAATAAATTTTTACAGGTGAAATTTTAGCACAAAATTTAAGATTTTTTCCAAAATCTATTCGTTTGCAAGAGGAAATTTTTCATGTAAGGAAAACTGTCAACCTTACACAATTTTTTCTACAAATAGGTCAAAGATGCGTGTGCTCACACACCAAGTCCCAGATCTGGGAGTTGATTTCTCTTTGCGAAAAAAATTCCGAAATTCGTCAAAAATTTCAAAAATCGCACTTTTTAGGCTTTGATATCTCTGGTGGGGCACGAGATAAAAATCTGAAATTCTGGCCTTTGATAGTATTGTGTAGTAGTATTATGTACAAAAAATTTCAAGAAGGAGATTTGACTAATAGCTGAGATATGACATGGACAATATGTGAAAACAATACTACCAAACTATTGTAACCTACTATGTAATTGTTCAACAAGACTGTCAACCTTACGCAATTTTTTCTACAAATAGGTCAAAAGTGCGTGTACTCATACACCAAGTCCCAGATCTGGGAGCTGATTTCTCTTTGCGAAAAAAAAAAATCCGAAATTCGTCGAAAATTTCAAAAATCGCACTATTTAGGATTTGATATCTCTGGTGGAGCACGAGATAAATATCTGAAATTCTGGCCTTTGGTAGTATTGTGTAGTAGTGTTATGTACAAAAAATTTCAACAAGGAGATTTGATTATAAGCTGAGATACGGTGATTAAAAAAATTTTTAAAAATGCTATTACGAGTACATTAGGAGAAATCAGATTAGTCTCTTTTATTACAATATTTACACAGAAAATATCGTTTGTTGAAAACAGTTAAATAATAAACATTTAATTTAAAAAGATACTATATATGCTCAACAAAGAGCTTAACACTATTTACGAGAGATGTTATGAGTTCGATCAGTTACTGTTGTAAGTCCATTAGGCTGTTCTTTCTCAAAATTTTATTTGAAACCACCCAAGTCTTGTCATCCCTTGTTAACTTGAATGAAATTCTCTAGGTTTAATAATTGAAACCATGTCAACTAGATCAGTTGCAACCCATTGCCTGTAATTTACTTTTCCTTAAATGTGTTCCGAGTAAAATTGTTGCAATAGCATTTCTAGTAGGTTTGTTCATCTGGACAAATAGTGTATTAGCTTAGCATACATTCTGAATTGCTTAAATCACACAGAAGCATTTGAAGAAGATATTTGTAATTAACATTCAACTTTGTACCATAAATAATTAATTAAAATTTTGGAGGTATGAACAATTACATAGTAGGTTACAATAGTTTGGCAGTATTGTTTTCACATATTGTCCATGTCATATCTCAGCTTGTAGTCAAATTTCCTTCTTGAAACTTTTTGTACATAACACTACTACACTATACTATCAAAGGCCAGAATTTCAGATTTTTATCTCGTGCTCCACCAGAGATATCAAAGCCTAAAAAGTGCGATTTTTGAAATTTTCGACGAATTTCGGAATTTTTTTCGCAAAGAGAAATCAGCTCCCAGATCTTGGACTTGGTGTATGTGTACACGCACTTTTGACCTATTTGTAGAAAAAATTGTGTAAGGTTGACAGTCTTGTTGAACAATTAGATAGTAGGTTACAATAGTTTGGCAGTATTGTTTTCACATATTTTCCATGTCATATCTCAGCTTGTAGTCAAATCTCCCTCTTGAAATTTTTTGTACATAACACTACTACACAATACTATCAAAGGGCAGAATTTCAGATTTTTATCTCATGCTCCACTAGAGATATCAAAGCCTAAAAAGTGCAATTTTCGAAATTTTTGACGAATTTCGGATTTTTTTTCGCAAAGAGAAATGAACGCCAAGATTTGGGACTTGGAGTATGAGTACACGCACTTTTGTCCTATTTGTAGAAAAAATTGTGTAAGGTTGACAGTTTCCATTGCATGAAAAATTTCCTCTAGCAAATGGATAGAATTTGGAAAAAACTTAAATTTTGTGCTAAAAATTCACCTGTAAAAATTTATTTTTCAAACTTTTTTTTACCACTGTATATTTAGCCTATTTTATTCTGAAAAAAATGCTGCAAACCCCATTTCAATTGGGAAAATAAAAGACGAGATATTTACAATTTTGTGTATCAAAGTATCTGAGATAAACTTTTCTACAAAAAATTGAACCGACTTCAAAAACTACTACAAAGTGAAAAATAATTTTTTTACATAATAGTAATAAAAAATTAAATTAAGAACATAGTATTTACCATGCGTATTATTATATTTATGTACATTAATTTGATTTTTTGGAGTCGGTGCCAGCCAAGCCTTTATTCTTTTAGGCTTTGCATTGGATACTTAATTTAATTTTTGAAACTGGCTTGGCTGGCACCGACTCCAAAAAATCAAATTAATGTACATAAATATAATAATACGCATGGTAAATACTATGTTCTTAATTTAATTTTTTATTACTATTGTGTAAAAAAATTATTTTTCACTTTGTAGTAGTTTTTGAAGTCGGTTCAATTTTTTGTAGAAAAGTTTATTTTTCTCTTTTTAGTTAAAAGTTAACGATTTTTTGAAGTCAGTGAATAAAAATTATAATACGGATAAAATTATTGTAAATTATCCATGGATGTAAATTTTGTCAAGAGTGGGGTTCGAACGCACACTCTCTTTTTAGCACCAGAGCTTAAATCTGGCTGCTTAAGCCGCTGAGTCGTCCTGACTGCGCTCCAATCTGTAAGCTTATTCAAAGTCCATGTCATTTTTAATTTGCGAAAAATCACCAGTTTTATTAAAATTTGCCTAATTACTAAAAAAGTACTGAACAAATTTCAATGAAATGGAAGTGGTACCAATTCGAGAGTAGCTTCTCTTATTTAACACAAAAACCAAATAAATCGGTGAACATACATAGAAAAAAATACATACGCGTCGAATTGATAACTTCCTCTTCCTTTTCTGAAGCCGGTTAATAACAAAAATTTTAATACGAAAAAAAATTGTAAATTTTACATGGATGTAAATTATGTCTGAAGCAGGGTTCGAACCCACGCTCTCCTTAGAGAAACAGCTTCAATTTGACGCCTTAGACCGCTCGGCCATGCTGTCTACACGCCGTTCAACGACGTATTCAACACTTTTGATTAACAAAAAATAACTAATTTTGTTAGTTTTTGCCTAATTTCTAAAAATGTACTGAATCAATTTTGATGAAACGGAAGTGGTACCGATTCGAGAACATAGTCTTTCATTTAAAACAAAAATAACAGAAATCGGCTGAAAAGTTTCGGAGTAATCGGTGAACATACATAAAAAAATATACATACACGTTGAATTGATAACTTCCTCTCCTTTTTGGAAGCCGGTTAAAAAAAATACATACGCGTCGAATTGATAACTTCCTCTTCCTTTTCTGAAGCCGGTTAATATTAAAAATTGTAATAGGAAAAAAAAATTGTAAATTTTACATGTATGTAAATTAAGACAGGAGTTGGGTTCGAACCCACTCTCTCTTTCGAGAAACAGAGCTTCAATCCGGCGCCTTAGGCCGCTCGGCCATGCTGTCTACATAACACTCAGCGAACGTATTCAACACTTTTAATTAGCGAAAATCTCTAATTTAGTAGTTTTGCCTAATTACTAAAAAAGTACTGAACCAATTTCGATGAAACGGAAGTGGTACCAATTCGAGAGCATCGTCTTTCATTTAAAACAAAAATAACAGAAATTGGTTGAATAGTTTCGGAGTAATCGGTGAACATACATTAAAAAAAATACATACGTGTTGAATTGATAACCTCCTCTCCTTTTTGGAAGTCGGTTAAAAATGTTCTTATTAGCATAATAAGTATTTAATTTGCAAAATATATGTGTAAAAATTATAATATGGAATAGGTTGTTGTATACATGTATGTCGGAAGCGGGGTTCGAACCCACGCTTTCTTTCGAAAATTAGAACTTAAATCAGGTGCGTTAGACCGCTCGGCCATCCTGACTGCACTCAAACGTAGGAACTCATTCAACAGTTTTAATTAGCGAAAAATCACTAATTTTAATAGTTTTTGCCTGTTTACTAAAAAATTACTGAACCAATTTCTATGAAATGGAAGTGGTACCAATCCGAGAGTAAGCTCTTTATTTTAACACCAAAACCAAATTAATCAGTTGGATAGTTTCGGCGTAATCGGTGAACATACATTAAAAAAATACATACGCGATGAATTGATAATCTCCTCTCCTTCTTGAAGTCGGTTAAAAATATTCTGAATAGCATAATTAGTAAAATATATCTGTAAAAATTATAATACGGAATAGGTTCGGAAACTTATTCAATGTCATGTTACTTTTTGCAAGTCAATTATTTTAGCACTCTTTCACTGATAAAGTATTGAGTTGATAAAAGATCTCTGATACTCTGTGCTAACGGTTAAATACAAAATATTCTTAATAGCATAATTAGTATTTAATTTGTAAAATATATATGTAAAAATTATAATACGGAAAATTATTGTACACACGTATGTCATGAGTGGGGTTCGAACCCATTGTCACTTTCGAGAACCAGAGATTAAATCAGGCTCTTTAAACCGCTCGGTCATCCTGACTTCACTCAATTGTAGGAACTAATTCAACAGTTTTGATTAGCGAAAAAACACAAATTTTAATAGTTTTTGCTTAATTACTAAAAAACAACTGAACCAATTTCTATGAAATGGAAGTGGTACCAATCCGAGAGTAAGCTCTTTAATTTAACACCAAAACCAAATTAATCGGCTGCATAGTTTCGGAGTAATCGGTGAACATACATTAAAAAAAAAAAAAAAATACATACGCGTCGAATTGATAACCTCCTCTCCTTTTTGAAGTCGGTTATAAATCGCTGTACACGATGAAACAAAGATGGCCGCCATGCACAAACAAAAAATAGTAAAATTAAAATACCGGTCCACCATGACCGGTATTTTAATTTTTTAGTGTAGACCACCATATAACTTCCATCATGTTAGGGTTGCTGTACAAAAAATTTCAGATTTTTTAAAAATAGTCGAGCGACCAGTGCTGGACCACTTGAAATGGATTTCTTATTATTTTTTATAATTACAAAGTTGCATCTTATAAATTTATTTTGATAAGTTACTTTTCACTATAAAAATTGGAATAACAATAGTGATTTCGTAACCAGGCATGCTAGGAAAAAAAATTGTTTTAGAAATTTGCCTCCGCCACTTTTTTTTATTTTTAATAATAATATTATTTATTGATTGCATTTTTTTACAGTCTTCTCACGCCATGAAGACAATTTTTGTGAATTAATTTTATTGAAACTGGGCCCATTTCATTCTAATAAGACGATTATTATTTTTTTATTTATGTAAAATTTATATAATAATATTTTAAAATGTAATAATATAAATATTATACATAAAATATATATAATTTAATAAAATATATTAAAATGTAATATAATAATATTTTAAATAACTTTATTTTCAATTTTTAAGTGACAAAACTAAGATTTTATTTATTTATTTATTTATTTATTTGTATCACCTTTTCACTCTTACTTTCCCAGAAAAAAATTCTTTTTTTAGTTTTATTTTTAACTATACTAATTATTTTAAATTTGTGTAGTTTTAAATATACAATAAATAAACACATAAAAGGTAAATTTCAGTTTAGAACTACTAGGAAATTATAGAAGTCTGCACGGGCCCGGACGGGGCCCGTGGCCCGGACATGGCCCGAGGCCCGTACCAGGCCGGCGGAATCGTTTCGAATTTGTTACCGGGCCGGGCCAGCAGAATTAGAATGTTTTTTTCAACGGGCCGGGCCGGCAAAAAATTGAACGGGCCGTGCGGGTCGGCCGGACCGATATAAAAATTTTCGGGCCTACCGGCCCGTTTTGAAGATTTCAACATAAACGATAAAACATAAACCTATTTTCAACGAAAATGGTTTTAACGAGAATAAATATAAATGTGCTTCACGATCAATAACGCGAAAGTTTGATGATTTTTACCTTAAATTTTAATTGTAAAAATATAAAAGTGATAAGCCTGACTATTGAAGGGATTTGAAATCGAATAGCGTTTTTCATTTTTGGTAAATAAAATACTTGTATAACCTTGTTGAGATACAATTGTTTCTCAAATTGTTGCAGGTTTTTCTCCCTTCCCATGCTATCGCTTCCGGAAATTCTATTGAAAACGCTAACTATGACATTATTTTATTTCCTTGCAGTGTTCTTAAATTGCTTGTATCAACAAATGGATAACGCCGCTCGATTATATAGTTTCTGAATAAAGACACCTGCTAATTTTATGTATTTCTGAAAAAAAAATGAATTTAGAAATGTATCAGAAAGGAGCTTCTTTGAATTAACGTATAAATTTGGATTTAAAATCTGTAATAAAATGATATAGAAATATTTTTATTAATCTTCCTTTATTAAACAGCTTCAAAAGTTACGATGTTTTTAAATTTATTTTTTTTCTTTTATTCTAAGCCATATTAATTTTTTAATGAATCTTTATTTGAATGTTGAAAGCCTAAGAATCTTGGTAATCATTAATGTTACTAATGTGTATTTCCTGTAAAATATACTGTAAAATCATTCCATAGATATATATGCAGTACCCTTAAAAAAAAATCTTAATTAAGGTACCCTAGGGTAATAACGCCAGGCGGGGTAATAACGCCAAGTGCTTATATTTTGCATAATTATGAAATAATCAGGTAAATGACACCCATGTTCTCTGCGCAGAAGGGTTTTGAGTCATATAAATCGCAAAAAACAGGTTCAAGTTAATTTGTTTCATTTTTAGGTCTTATTGTTTTTACAAGCAACTAAAATTAACTCTTGATCTAAAATTTGCGAGATAAGGTTTTTGATCTGAAGACTATATTTTTTATCCAGAAATACTTTATTTATTACATAAATTTTTAGTGTATTTCATGTACTTTCAAATTGTTGTAGAAGATTTTGGATATGTTCTCGAGATAATTTGTAGTTTAGGATTTACTGCGCAATAAGTATCCCGGGGTAATAACGCCAGGGATTGGCGTTATTACCCCGGTTGATTCCCAACAGTGGCCGAACTATATCCGAAGGGGGTTTATATATTAATATGGGACAGCCTTATCATCATTGTTGAAATGGTAAGATTAAGGGGGGGGGGGTGCCCAATACTTAAAAATAATCTCTCTATTTTATTTTTTATTATATTATTATTATTATTTTTTATTGATGTAAAAAATAATTTTTAACTCTTGTAAATAAAACTATATCAAAATGTTTTCGAGATTCAAATTCGAACATCTTCAAAATCAGGTTTCTATTAATTTTCCACTGGATTGTTCAATTAAGTTCGAAATTTTAACTGTCCGCTTTCTCAGCGTTCGGTGTTTCAAAACTTTATAAATTTAACCTTTAACTGATGTGGCAGAAATTGTAAAGTGTGAATGTGATGCGGTTTGTGAGACCACAAAATTGAAAGATGAATAAAAGGCGGGAATAACTCATAGGATTGTGTTTTTGTACTAAACTTTTTATACAAGCGTGTTATACTTAATATTCACCTATTTAGTCTCTGGTGATGGTACTAATATTCCAAATGAAACAAAATTTCGGTAGTGTTTGCAGTTAAACTGAAAATTACAAGTTAAACTAAAAAATTAAAAGAAAAATAGTGGTCTACGAGACCGGTAACATTAGTTAACGGTTAAAATGCGATCCATGATTAAAAATCATAGAATATTGTTCCTGCGCTAAACTTTTTGTACAGAATTAATTCTAATTAAATTTAATCTATTCAAATATTTCTAGTAATATTACGAGAACTCCAAACGAAAGAGAATTTCAGATGTAACTATAGTTAAACTGGAAAATACAAGTTAAACGCTATTTTTTTTTTGGGGGGGGGGGGGAGGGGGTACAGTGCTCAGTCAGATTGCTAACAGCAGTTAAAGGTTAATTTTGTTGCTAATATAGAGATAATGACATATAACCATATGAATTATGTATAAAATTGAATAAAAGATCTCTTTGGAATAATATTTTTTAATCAAAAATTTTATTCAATTTATTAAATATTTATTAAAGCATGCTCTTTAAAACGTCGACAATTTAACTGTAGGTTTGGAGAATCCGCATTAGTGTGCAGTTATGGGTTAAAAACTATTTACTAGATTACTATAATAGTATTAATCCTTAACTGCTGTGACAAAAATTTTCGCTTACCTTACTGTTAGCGGCCTGTCAGACCGCTTAATCTAACGATGAATAAAATGTTAAATTAACTTTTAGAATATTATTTTTGTATTGAACCTTATATACAGGACTATTATAAATAAAATTCAGCTATTCAAAAGTCTCTAGAGATAGTAGTAGGACTCCAAATGAAACAAAAATTTCCCGGTATCTATAGTTACTAAAAATTGCAAGTTAAACTCTGAAACTTGAAAAACTCAGCGGTATGTGAGACGCTAACAGCAGTTAAGGTTTAACAAAAATATTTATTACATATAACTCTAGTTATTATAAAACTTCACATGATTAAAATATTACATTATGAATGGTTAAAACCATGCAATGTTTCTTATAATTATATTTAAGCGGGACTTTTTAAGCAAAGAGAGACACAAGGTGTTATATTCTGTTGAAGCTCCCCCTCGCTCCTTTTTCTTTCACTTTCACAAAAAATCAATATTTTCTATCGTATAAAATGCATACATGGGAATATAAATACTGATTGAAATAACCCATGCAATGTTTCCAATAATTCTATTTAAATGGTCATTTTTAAGCAAAACGTTGCTTAGAATCTGATATTCTTTTGCCACCTCCTCCCGCCACCACCACAGCTTTTTTTTTCTTTGATAGTCACAAAAAAATTGTACATTTTCAATAGCTTAGATTGCAATTTGTTAATTTCTAGAGCTGTAGAATTTGTATTTTTAGAATTGGGCAATCTGCATGTCATTATTCCATCTTATTTTATAGTTTTGTTTGCATGGCGTTATTACCCATATAGGTAGGTAGTAACGCCAAATAGCATTGGTCAAGAAAAAACGCCATTACATTTTAAGAATACATATCTGTTAAATTATTTTATTTTATATAGATAGTCAATGAGTTGCTGTATCAGATACTATATTTGTTTGAAAAATACAATCTAAAACTAAGCCGTGAAAATTGGTAGAACCTTAACGTGGCGTTATTACCCCAGGGTACCTTATATGATAAAAATCTGAATTTTTTAGAAATCGTAGAAATTGTAACAGGACAAAACGAGCCGGGCCGGGCCTGTTTTCCCTGATTTCTCTACGGGCCGGGCCTAAAATATAAAAATTTGAATGGGCCGGGCCGGGCTTGGGCTGAACTTTTGAGTTTTACAACGGGCCGGGCTGGGCCGAAAATTTTTTCCTTCCTGCCCGTGCAGACCTCTAAGGAAATATAATGATGTATTGAATATAAAATGGATTATGTATTGAGTTTATTTATAAATAAAATTCATTATGTAAATTAATCATATTATTAATAAGAAATAGATTTAATAAAATATTAAATTGTTTTTATATTAAAATTACTAACTATTTTGAGAATTAGGATTACCAATTATCATTAGGATTACCAATTACGATTAGGATTACCATACAAAATTTGCGTGAACTATAATATTTTGGATAAGAGTTATACGTGTGTGCGGTTTTCGGACAGTTGTAATCGCATTATACTAAAATTTTATGGCCTTCAGTTTTAAAACTCTGCAATGTGCCCTATAAATTTATGTCTTATTTCACAAAATTTCAGCTTGCAAGAGAAGGGACCGAAATGTCTTGGGACCGAAATATCTTGGGACCGAAATGGCTAGGGACCGAAATGTCTTGTGACCGAAATGGCTAGGGACCGAAATCTCTCGGGACCGAAACGGCAGGACCGAAATGGAAGGACCGAAATGGCGGGACCGAAATGTCCTGCTTCCGTTTTTCTACATATAGTCGAACCGGGCGGGAACTAACTTTAATTATTCTCAAAATGCATTAGGCAGACAACATGATTTGTAAAAGTATTAATAGTGATTAAGAACTTATGTTAACATAATCTTTGGAAATATGCTTGTTGGTGGTTCTTAAATTCCCTTCTCAACAACGCGAAAGTCGGACACATTTTATGACTGATTTTTAATTATAAAGGTATAAAATTGACAAGCCTCACTACTGAAGGGATTTGGAATAGAATAGCGTTTTCCATGTTTGGTAAATAAGATACTACTTGTATATACTTATTGAGACATAAGAGATTCTCTTCACGTGATTGCAGATTTTTCTCCCTTCCCATGCTGTCGCTTCCAAAAAATAGAATCAAAACGCTATTTTTGACAGTATTTTCTTAAATTCCTGGTATCAAAAATGAATAACGCCATTCGATTACATAATTTCGGATTAAAAGCATCTGCTAATCTTATGCGTTTACTAAAAGAAAGAAATTCAGACATGTATGAGAAAGTAGCTGTTTGGGTATCAGAAAATCTTTAATAAAATGATATAGAAATATTTTCATAAATCTACTTTTTATTCTACAGCTTCAAATGTTATGCTATTTTTAAGTTTCTTTTTTTTTTATTCTAAAGTATATTAATTTTTTAATGAATCTTTATTTTAATGTTGAAAGTTTAAATATCTGAGTAAGTTATCATTATCAATGCTGTTGTGTATTTTCTGTAAACTATACTATAAAATCATCCCATAAATATAATGCAGTAATTTTAAAAAAAAATCTTAATTATAAGATAAAAATCTGATTTTTTTCCAAATAGTAGAAATTGTGTCGGGCCAGACCGGGCCTGTTTTCATTGATTTCTGTACGGGCCGAGCCGGGCCGGGTCGGACCAAGAAGTGTAAAAATGTAAACGGGCCGGGTCCGGGGTTGGAAATTCCGGCTCGTGCAGATCTCTACAAGATACCACACGCGATGTGCAAAGAAAAGGTATTTTTCGTCCAGTAATTTTATTATCTTCCTATCCCCCTCCAAAATATGGTTGCAAATGTTTAATAGTCTGTAAATATGTGGGTCAATAGTCTTTATTACTTCCCCCAATTTGAGTTTTATCGTTTCAAAGCTTATGAGTATAATGGCTGTGATAGACACGAGAGTTATTTTTTAATGGTTCTATTTTCACTTTATACTTCATTCTGTCTTCAATAGAAGAAATTATTTTAATCGAATTTTTTTTTCCCGATATCCGTTTTTCGACGGATTTACACGTTTTAGGGGTCAGACATTCCAAAAAACATGTTTTTACAAAACGTCTGTCTGTCCGTGTTTCTGCGCGTGTGTGCGTATGTCGCCATTCTTCCATCAGAAAGTGTATGAAGATATGCATAGAATTGAATCAAATTTTTTGTGAATGTTTTCAGTTGTGGCAAGCAGATTCTTCCTTAATTTTGAAATATTCCGCCGGAAGGGGGCGTTGCAGTAACGATTTTTGTGCCATTTTCAATATTGTACCGACTAAAAGTGTATGAAGTTATGCATCGAATTGAACCAAATGTTTGTGTAAGTATTTGGCTATCGCTAGTTGATTCTCCTAGAATTGGAAAAAAAATCCGTTGGAAGGGGGCGCTGCAATAGCGATTTTAGGGGCATTTTCAATATTGTACCGACTAAAAGTGTATGAATTTATGCATAGAATTGAACCAAATTTTTCGTATAAGTATTTAGCTATGGTCAGCAGACACTCCCTGCATTTGAAAAAGAAAAAAATCCGCCGGAAGGAGGAGCTATAATCGCGATGTCTGTACCATTTTTATTATTTGACCATCAAAAAGTGTTTGAAGTTATGCGCAGAACTGAACTAGTTTTTTGTATATGATTATTTTGGGGTATGACAAGTAGATCCTTTCTCAATTGAAAAAAATCTGCCTATCGTTCTACACTGTAAAAAAAAAGGGTCGATCTACAAAAAAAACTTTAGTTATCCTTGTAATTACTAAAAATATTTTAGTAATCTTAGTCGGTTACAAGAAAATCTGTAAGAATTACTAGAAAAAAATTAGCAACGAAGAGAATTAATAGTTTTATATTTTTAATAACTATTACTAAAACTTACTTGCTGTGGCCTTGAGAGCATAGTGGTTATAGTAACGGACTCCAGACTAAAAGGTCCCAGGTTCGATACTGGCCACCGCCAAATACGTACGTATGTAGTGTAAGTACTCGTTAATAAATTTTGAAAATCTTGTCGGAGCAGTTAACAATGTTTGGTGCTGATATCTATTGCAGTTTTGCCGAAAATCTTCCGCTTTAGAAGTCTGGATGCAGCTCGAAGGAACCTCCTGTCCTTCGGGCGCACGTAATGGTTATTAAAAATAATTTTGGAGCTATTACTAGAATTTGCTTGGTGGCTCATACTAAAAATTTTTTTGTTAGTTATACAAAAAATTCTTTTGTTCAGTTTACAAAAGAAATGCTTGTTTCACTTGCAAAAAAAAGTTTGTAATGGTTACTAAAAAATTCTGTGGAATTTACTAAAAAATTTTTAGTAACCTCTTGATTTTTTTTTACAGTGTACTATTCATCGGCTCCTTCAGAGACGAAAACTCTTTTTTACTCCGATTAATTGACTGAAGCAGAAATTTAGAAGAAAGCTTTGGGATTGGTACATCCAGTTAGTTAAGTAGGGAACCCTGAAAAGGAACAGTGTTCAAGCTGATTATAAACGCCATTTATAAAACTGCTTTATTTGTAATTTATTTTCTTAAATTAATTACATATTTATTTAAATCTTATAATTATTTTAAAGAGGATAATTTTTTTAAGTAGCCATAGTTTTCCCCACGAGACAATTTAATGCCAGGAAACAAATGGAAGAAAAACGCATATTCTTTCATGGCCTACTTTTGCCATTAGAAATGGAGAAATGTACGCAGTATATTCCAGTAAATCTGGTAGTCTAAAATCTGTTTGATTAATCCTGAATTGTTTCTGAGCCTGCTCATTTTTTTCTCTCTGTATTACTTCTAAAGGGCAAATACAAGTCAGAACAGATTAGGAAACATTTTTATAAAATATCTTCAGTTCAAGGAGTGCTCTTACTCTCCACAAAATTTGCGCGTAGAAAACTCAATACAGAACTTGAAATATGTTAGATTTAATAGTACTTACGTTACTTAATGCAACAAGAACAAGAATCGCTTACATGCCTAGTATTATACGTATGATACAGACTTTTATAAGAAATCGGTTAAAAACTTACACTGTATAATAAAAAATCGCAAAATATTTTTTATTTACGTACAAATAAAGATCTATAATTTAAATAGAGGCTTGTAATGACCGTAGGATATGTTTACGGTAAAAAAGGATTGGTATGAAATAAAACATTTTAGTACTGAATACATAGAGTTTTATTTATTTTTATTCGGTGGAGAAATATGAATAAATACACTATATTGCCATTGATTATGGGACACTTGCGATTTTAGACATTTTACTAAATATCTAGAAAAATACATGAGGAATCATCTCGAAACTCTTGGTGTATAAATATAATAGTATAAGTCATACATCTCCGTGAAGATTTTTTCCCGAAACTCCAAAGGGGGCCGTCAACAAATTAAAAAAGAATGAATATCTTTTGAATAACCCTGTCAAAACTAATGTAGCAAAAGAGCTCAAACTCTAGATTGTAATTGAATGCCTTATTGTAATAAGCCTTGTTCATTTTTATGCAAATAGCATGCATACTCGCAGAGTAATTAAGGTTTTTATAAAAATGATCCCAAATTTTTCCAAGTTTTTTTCCTTATAATTTTCAGAGTTCTTAATATAAAATATTATTTTTTTCAGAAAATATGACAAACAACATTGCACACAGTACCCTGTAATCAGAATTAAAAAATAATGAAAATTGTATAAAAAATGAGTTGGTTTACTAAATAATTTTTTACTGCGCATGCGTCAACGATATCAAAATTTAATTTGCATATTGTGTTAGCTAAATGTATAGAGCAACTTTTGTGAAAGTCACAAAATCATAACTTGAAAATTCTGACAATAATCGTCAATTGAATAAGTCGAAAATCCGTTATTCTCAAAATGGAGCAAAAACAAGAGGGGTTGTATCCATATATTCATTGATTAGTGTCAATATAGAATACACAATATGGGATGTACTACTGCATTTGGATAAAATCCCTCATTTTTTTGCTTCATTTTGGAAACAACGGATTTTGTCCTTTTTCTATAGACGATTACTTTCAGAATTTTCAAGCTATGATTTTGAGACTTTTACAAAAGTTGCTCTATACATTTAGCTAACATAATATGCAAATGAAATTTTGATATCTTTGACGCATGCGCAGTAAAAAATTATATAGTAAACCTACTCATTTTTCATACAATTTTTATTATTTTTTAATTCTGATTACAGGGTACTGTGTGCAATGCTGTTTGTCATATTTTCTGAAAAAAATATTATTTTATATTAAGAACTCTGAAAATTATAAGGAAAAAACTTGGAAAAATTTGGGACCATTTTTATAAAAACCTTAATTACTCTGCGAGTATGCATGCTATTTGCATAAAAATGAACAAGGCTTATTACAATAAGGCATTCAATTACAATCTAGAGTTTGAGCTCTTTTGCTACATTAGTTTTGACAGGGTTATTCAAACGATATTCATTCTTTTTTAATTTGTTGACGGCCCCCTTTGGAGTTTCGGGAAAAAATCTTCACGGAGATGTATGACTTATACTATTATATTTATACACCAAGAGTTTCGAGATGATTCCTCATGTATTTTTCTAGATATTTAGTAAAATGTCTAAAATCGCAAGTGTCCCATAATCAATGGCAATATAGTGTATGTAGAATTAGAACAAATGCTATTCAGCCATTGTTATTATAGATCGTAAACATACTCTAAACATTCTTGAATTAATACATCTATTTAACAATTAAATACGTAAATACAGTATTAATGCATATAGACAGTAGATATTAAATATTTCGTTTATGTATTACGGTTATTAAGAAAAATGCAGAAAATAAAGCAGCAGGGATCGATCATAACAGTAGTGTGACAAGGACAAAACCGAAACCTAAATTCAATGGTCTTCCTATCTTGGAACGAAAATGAATACGAAAATTTCCAAAATCTTTTTTGAAGCAATTAATGCCCACGTAATAATACATATTTCTTAATTAGGCGTCTATAGAAACACATTTGTTACAAATAAATATTTATATATAGGGAAGAGTGGGTAGGAATGGGACACTTTTTACAAAATTAAGAAAATCAACTTTGTTTAATGCAAAAACGAAGCTTTCTATTTATAGAATAAAAAAGATCGGAACTCAAATTCGAGACGCGCATACATCAACTGTTTTTCCAACTTCTTAAATTAACAAGAAAATTAACGAGTTTCTGCTAGCATAGCTGTTTAAAGCAACAATTTAAATATCTGATTTTTTTTGCAGCGGACGCAGGTTCGAACCGAAGCCTGGCAAAATTTTTGTTTAGTAATTTTGTCGATAATTCATTTCAATAATCACATATTTTATTAAGAAGAGAAGTTATAGGATTTTTAATTTATTATTATTATTATTTGAATGTTTTATTGTAAAATAAAATTTAACACCTAACAATGTTTTGAAAAAGTAACATGATTTTATATTTAATCTAAAATATTTATCAATTAAATAAATTGAGCTGATCTACATTTTTCTATATATTTCCTGATCATTATCAGGAATGTACATATGTGTGCATCAGAAAGAAAAGTTTGCCATTCATTTGCATTAAAATACAACGAAAACAAATAAAAATGTTCGCATATGAACTATAAAAGAAATTACCTTGATATCCATGGTATAATATTTAAATAAATGTATATATAAATGTGAAATAAAATTCAAGTAATAACAAATGTATATTATAAATCGTTAGTTGCATCAAGTTTCGAATTTAGATTTTTAGAGAATGAGACATAAAAATAAAATTCATAGAACCTATTAATGATCGTGTGGCTTAAAAAATGAACAAATAAATAAAAATAAATATTGTTATTTTAAAAAAAGGAATGAGGCCGTAGAAAAAAAAAATTAATACTCTACTTGGTATTTTTGTATTTTTTTTTTTTTTTTTGAAAAATAGTCAATTGGTTATAATTATAAATGGTTTTAAATTATAAACTTAAAATTATTTCACTTCATTGAATAGGTTAGACTGCACCATCCAACGCAATAAAGAAATAGGAATCACTTATGCAATATAGAAATTCGTCACATATTTCAATAATTAATTTAAAAGCAACTAATTAAAACTCCAAGAATTTTTTTAATAAAGCATTCACGTTATTTACTGTCAATTCTAGACGGGCACTATCTAGTATTGATTGAATTTATTAAAACTTTTAACAGGAATTTTAGTGTGTTTGGCAAAATTGTACTTTATTGATTTTTTTTTTTTTTTTTTTTGTTTAATTTCATCATGTTTTATAAGTGGCGTATGTTTAAGTAGCTCTTTCTTTAAATCAATAACAACTGAGTTGTTTCTAAAGTTCATTTCTGCAAAAATCTCATTTTGCTGTTCTGTTCTTCCCTGTATTATTGAACGATCTAAAGTCGTTAGATGCAAAGGCTCTTTTTCTGCGTACAAACTCTAGTATGTTTTAACAGCTTTACAACCTTTCCCCCAAAATGTTTAGCTCCGTATTCAAATGACCCATATGTCTAGTTGTGTTTACCAAAAAGCCTTAGATTCAGAAATCATCCAACGTGTTATTTCTCCCTTGCGGTTTTTCTCCATCTCGATTATACTTCGAAACAATCTTTAGCGTGCTATGTAAAGCTTTCTGCCTAAAAATCGCAAAACTTTAACTGTTTATAAAGAGAATAAAATGCTCTGTTCTAAGAAGTTCTCATAAATGTTGTATGTGAAGTACAATTGAATGTCTGCGTAAAAGAAGAACCCAATCAAATCTCTTGTTTTAAATATGTATTAAATAAAAGAGAAAGTAAGCAAAATGAAATATTTCTTAAATGTTGAACATATATGCAGCTATGTTTCCCAACAAAAGATTCCAGAATTTAGGAAATTGTAAAATATAGTTTAAGGAAATGCTTATATTTATAAAATTCTATCTAAACATTGTTATTAAAACAAGGATCATCTTTGTAATTTGCCATACATTACCAAGATATTTTATGACACCTCTAATCTGAATCATTAATCCCTAAACAGTGAAAAAAAATTAATAAATTAATAAAGTTTGAATCAATCTTTGGTTTAATCTGATGAAGTTAACCTTCCGAATCTGTCGGGCAATGTATAGCAAAATTTACTAAAAATTTTATTTTTCCGAATTTTTGTTTTAGCAAAGTCACCGAAATTGTTATTAAATTTTTAATACATGCATGTATAAGTTAGGTATATTTATATGTAATAATTATTATTATAACATGTCTTTAATTAGTATTATGTAAAATATTGTTTTTTTTTTATTTGCATTACTAAACTCTGCAAAAGAGGCATCACACGTCCGGTCGTGTTAAAATTTTAAGTTTGACCCCTGAAAGATTTTTTTATGAGTACGTGGTATTAAATTCTCTAGAAAATTATATTTTCTGCAAAGAAAATTGAAAAATGTGATTTTTTGAAGCAATGTTGCAATAGCATGAATTTTAGTTTCCATTTGGTTCTATATTTTATTTGAATACATGCTCATGCGACATTAAATATGTACTAAACAGTGAAACTTTATTTATAGTATTCTACATTCAGCTTCATTTAATATAGATTCCAATTATTAATTTGAAATTTACAGTACGCGTAATAATCTTTTTCAAAGGAAATAATTTTGATAGCATTGAATTTACATAATTGCTGGAAAAACTGCTCCACTGTTGGGGTTGTCGTAATAGCTAGCCTATTATGTTTCAAACGTACTCAGTGTAAAAAATGTATAATGTTCACACTGTTCACGGGAGCACATAACAGACACGTAAATATACCATATTGAAAGTCATGTTAGCATGAGAGAAACAGTGCCGACACAAGTTATAGGACAAGTTCATCAAACGCACTGAAGTTGTTTTTGAGATCCTTTAGTTAAACAGTCAAACCCTTAGTTCGTTTCGATATATTTTCGTTTAAATATATAAAATCCAACAGATTCAATGTTCGTTTGCAAAAATAGAAAAAAGCATACCTAACTCACCCAATGTACGTAGATAAAGTCAGTGAGGTCCTTACTTTTGTTGGTAAAATGTAATATAAAATTTAGTATAAAATCTAAGTGCATATAAATAATGTAAAAATAAACAAATTCGAACGTGTAAGTTGATGTAGACTAGAGTACACTTAATATTAGATTCGTTTCGAAAGATTTTCGCTTAAAAATGCAAAACCATTCATCAATGAATTGAATATTTCCAACTCAGCCTAAAAATCTTCAATCCGGGAAACTTTCCCACATCCTTGGCCTTCGGGGTAGGACTGAAAACCAGCGAGCATATTTCACTCAGATAAACTTATTAGTTCACCAATCATATGATAACTTTACCAATCAGTTTGAGTGTGTTAAAATACACTCACGGATCGACATTGAAAATGCAACACCAAGAAGGAATGGTCAGAAATTTATGCAAATTTTAGAGTAGACGCACGTCACTGAGTTATGCAAATAATGTGAAATGTGCAGGTCTCCGACGCACGTGATGTAAGATATAAGGAAAGGAACTTGCAGGATGGGCAATATTCGTGTCGTTATTTCTGCCAGACAAATTATCGAAGAAATTTTGTTTTTGTCTCGGTGGATACGTGTATAGAAGAGAATGCCAGGCCGCCGTCAACGAAAGCACTTCCAGCAGATAGACGATTTTAAAAGAGATATGGTGATAGGACTAAGAAGGGGGGGGGGTTGGGGCTTACGTCAAATCGCAGCTGATACCCAAATGGATGCGACCACGGTGCATCGGCTGTGGCGAACATGGTTGAAACAAAGAAATTTGGCAAGATTGAGGGGTGCAGGTGCAGCCAGTGTGACGTCAGCACGCGGAATCGACGCATCCGCCGACAAGCTGTGGCGGATCCGCAAGTCACTTGTACTTCGTTTCTGCAGTATCTAAGATAACCTATATGTCTCCGTGTCGACCAGAACAATTTCCCGTCGATTGGTTGAACATGCCCTGCACTCACGGCGTGCGTTAAGAAGATTGTCATTGACTCGACAGCACAGACGCCAACTTTTGGAATGGTGCCGGACTAGAGCGACGTGGATGACAGAATGGCGAAACGTCGCGTTTTCAGATGAGTCACGCTTCTGTTTATCCCGTGACAGTCGCCGCATACGTGTGTAGCATCTACGTGGAGACAGATCGAATTTGGCGGTAACTGTGGAACGCCCCACCGCGCGACAACGTGCCATAATAGTTTGGGGCGCTATTGCGTATAATTCCATGTCACCTCTAGTTCGTACTCAAGGCACTATGACGGCCCAACAATACTTGGATAATGTACTGCGGCCTGAGGCAATCCCCTATCTTCATTGGCTGCCTAATGCAATTTTCCAGCAGGATAACGCCCAAACACACAGTGCTCGCATGTGCCAACACGCTCTGCAAGGTATACAGATGCTTCCCTGGCCGCCGTACCCTCCTGACCTGTCACCAATCGAACATGTGTGGGATGTGATTGGACGCCGTTTGCGTACTCTGCCTCGTTCAGAAGACGAACTATGGCAAATGGTTGAAAGGGAATGAAGAGCCATCACTCAGGACACCATCTGCACTCTTATTGACTCTAAGCCTAGACGTGTTTCTTCGTGCATCGCTGTCCGCTATGGTCCTACATCCTACTGAACCGACGCCGTTCTCGTTCTGTATTCTGACTATCACTTCGAAATAAAGATCACTTAACGCTCCTTGCTGTCTCTGTCTTTTTCCCAAATTTCATCACTTTCTGACACTCCTTCTTGGTGTTGCATTTTCAATGTCGAGCAGTGTAATATTTTATCTAAGCACCCATCGTTTATATGGGGTTCCTTTACCTGTTGTTTATCCTGTTGATCAGTCTACATGACAGAATTTATGTTTTTATCAATAAACTTAACTGAGCGAAATATGCTCGCCACTTGTCGGTTCAGTTAACTATATCAATGGAGCATTGGCCCCGTAAGCCAATGATCTGTGTTCGATTCATGAGCTGGGCATTTTTTCATTCATTTGAAAATTTTCAATTCGTACGAAACTTTATCAATCAGTTTGATTATTTTAAAATAATAGTTTATCTACGTACCCATCGTTTATGATGGAGTTCCTTTACTTGCAGTTTCTTCTGTTGGGCTGTCTGTCTACATGACAGATCAGATGTTCTTAGAAATGAGGTTATCTGAGCGAAATATGCTCGCAGCTTGTCGGTTCAGTTACCTTAAACGGTATAGCATTGAGCCCCGTAAACCAAAGATCTGGGTTCAATGTTTGGGAAAAGCGTTTTTTCACTCAGTTGGAAAAATTCATTTTGTATAAAAACTTTAACAATCAGTTTTATTGTGTTAAAATAATCATTTATTTAATAATGATTTCGGGTACACACTCTAAATATAAAGGAGTGACTACTCCCTACTCCGAATAGCCACTCCATCACAGACTCAAAATATACCCTACCTCTTTTAGAGTGAGCATTTGCTATGTGAAAAGGGGAATTGTTGACTCTTTGAAGGAGTGAATACTCACTCCTGAGAAATAAATATTCACTCTAAACAGGACTAAATAATCACTCTTTTCGAAGTGTGATTATTCTCTCCAGTTAAAGGAGAGCGTTTTTTCACAGCTGGTCGGAGTGTATAGTCACTCTTCCGTAGGAGATGAATAATCACATTTTCGGAAGAGTGACTATAGATTCTTACTAAAGGATACCATTTTTTTTAATCCTGGTAGGAGTGAAAAGTCATTCTTTCATAGATGTGAATGTTCATTTTTTCATGCAGTGAATTCCATTTTTTTAAATGTTGGTTTGTGGGCATTTTAAAAGAATCGCATATTTTACAGCATGCAATAAAAATAAATACAAGCGTGGTAAAAATTGGAATAAAATACTTAAGACAATATTTATTTAAATGAGAATTTGTTACATTAATAAAGCTTTAAAAATTATTTAATCGTCTCACCGCCGTGAACTAATATATTTCTTCACTAAGCTATTATTTTCACTGCAATAGAAGCATTTTTTAGATTAATATAATTTCACTGATTTAATCAAGGTTTTTAAGATTGAGTTACGATTAATACTCTAAAGATACATAAGTTTCTGTACATTCTCATAAATCATAAATATTTTATATTACGTCAAAAAAAAAAAAAAAAAAAAAAAAAAAAAAAAAAAAATCTTTTTGTAGCCTTTTTTTAAAAAAAGAGAGAAAACAACTTTACAAGTTTGCCCATTTGCTCGGAGGTCAGGGTGTTAAAGTTACATATGAATTAAATTAGATTACTGACAGAAATAAATTAAACTATTTTATTTCAATCTTTTCCCTTGTATTTGCTTTCATTGGTAGTCCCATAAATATATTATAGTTTTAAAATGCGCATAAAGGCAAGTAATTAACCGAAATCTTAATTAGTTAATATTGTTTAATTTCAAATACCAATTAAGTTGTATTTCTTATTTTAATAATTCCGTGATGTGTGTAATTGTGTGCATTCCGTGTACGTTATTTATGTTTTTTTTTATGTGTAATTCAAATCTTAATTCTGAAAAACGAATATTAATATAACCCGTATTTATAAAAAAACATGATAAACCATATTTAATCTCATTTTTTATTCCCGTATATATAGTAGATGCGCCAGTAAAGGACACCCTTAAGAAATTTCTTTTAATTTCATTTTTTTATAAATAATAATCCTTATAGTTCCGTTTTTTCAACATTATATTAATCAATCAACAATATTTAACCATTCTTATACCCTAAATTTCTCAATATGAATACACATTCAATTTTAAATAACAGAAATATATAAAAACACGCAAAAGCCCAGTAATGGATATCCTGTAGTCCAGTATTGGATACACTGAGGCCCAGTAATGGGCACACTCAGTTCCAATAACGGACACACCATAAAAAGAATTAATGTTGTTAATATGACTGTATGCAGAACCAAAGTTTAATAAGGGCATATTAATGAAACAAAATAGTAATTAAAAAATAATTATTAGGATACCAATAATTAATAAAATATTTGTAATATTAACTGCTTGCATCAATTATTATAATTATCAGAAGATCGATATTTTAAATATTTTAGATGTAGAGTATAAAATACTAAATATCAGGCAATCCTACGACTATCAAATTATTGTGACAGTGTGGAGATTTCAAAGGTAAGAATTGAAAAAAAGTTTTCGACTATTAGTGTATATTTTTGTCTCATTATATTTAACAATTAAACTTAAAGATATTACTTGATGTATTACTTTTAGTAATTAACGTTACAAATATGAAAGAAAGATGCTTTGAGTTAAATATTTTAAATACTAACTAAAATAATTTCAAACTGGAGAACTTATGTTTGAGGCCGCTGATCTGGCACACTGTAAAAAAAATTTCCGTTAAAAAACGGAAATAGTACTGGTAATCTAGACGCCAGTACTACTTCCGTTTTTTAACGGGAAAAAGTTTCCGTAAATTCCAGAAACAGTTCCGTTTTTTCAGAAAATATTTCCGTTTTTTTTTTATTTTTTCCTTATGTAAAAATTTTCGTTTGAAAAGTTAAAAGAATTTTTCAAGGACTAACTAACATCTTTGTCATTTTTATTCTTTATTTTTCAAAGACACGTTAATATCAGGGACACATTATACACAATTAATTTAAACAACAGTGAAGAAATGTTACATACCTTCCATGGGATTAGAACCCGGGGCCTCTTGTGTCGTAGCTTACAGTGTAATACCATTACACCAGGATTATTCAAACGACCCTTTCAAATATCTTTAGTTATTTCGGATACATTTCGTAAAGTAAAGATAAGATTTTGAACGCAGGCTCATTTTCGTAGAGATAATATTTTTCTACTGAATGGATAATTATAAATGTTTTACAGATTTTCTTTGCATAATTTCGAATATTTAGCTTATTAATATTGGCTTTATATATATAAAAATTAGTTTTTAAAGTAATACATGCATGAAAGAATTTCTTAAGAGTTTTGTTTCCTTCTTTTTTGAAAAAGTTTTAAAATTCTATTGTAATATTATTGATATTTATTTATTTATTTAAAAAAATACTAACATGCTAAAAGAAAGAAAAAAACGTGCATTTTAACAAATTATTTTATGACGATCGAAGGTAAACTCAATAAAGATAATTACAATGGATTATAATATATTAAAAAAAAATCCGTTATTGATTTTTTATAACATATGTAATCCCCAAAATTACCTTTCTTAATTTCCATAATTTCTTTCCATAGTTTCGATTTTCTTTCCATAATTTCGAATATTTAGCTTATTAATTTCAGTTTTATATGTATAAAAATTAGTCTTTAAAATATTACATGCATGAAAGAATTTATTAAGAGTTTTTTTTTTTTTTTTTTTTGAAAAGTTTTAAACTTCTGTTGTAATATTATTGATATTTTTTTATTTTAAAAAATACTAACATACTAAAAGAAAGAAAAAAAAAACGTGCATTTTAACAAATTATTTTATGACGATCGAAGGTAAACTCAATAAAGATAATTACAATGGATTATAATATATTAAAAAAAAATCCGTTATTGATTTTTTATAACATATGTAATCCCCAAAATTACCTTTCTTAATTTCCATAATTTCTTTCCATAGTTTCGATTTTCTTTCCATAATTTCGACTATTTAGCTTATTAATTTCAGCTTTATATGTATAAAAATTAGTCTTTAAAATATTACATGCATGAAAAAATTTGTTAAAAGTTTTGTTTCCTTTTTTTTTTTTTTTTTTTTTTTTTTAAGTTTTAAAATTTTGGTGTAATATTATTGATACTTATTTATTTATTTAAAAAAATACTAACATTCTAAAAGAAAGAAAAAAAAAACGTGCATTTTAACAAATTATTTTATGACGATCTAAGGTAAACTCAAAGATAATTACAATGGGTTATAAAATAAATTTCAGTTATTGATTTTTTACAACTTATGTAATCGCCAAAATTATAAGAATTCCGGTAATATATTTCGATTTATTTTTAATTTTATGTGCGAACTTCTTAATTTGAATAAATTAAAAAATATATATATTAAAATTAAAAATTTTTTTTTTAATTTTTTAATTATTAATATTTTTTTTAATATTTTAAAAATACGTTAGCTTTTTATTATTAAAACAGAATGAAATAGAGAAACAGTCTAGCAAATAGTTTAAAAAACATCAACTCAGTATAAGGTTTTTTATTTTCCTGGTAGATGGCACCACTAAACTCTACTGTTTTCGGAAAATTGACAAAAATAACGGAACGCTTCCGTTATTTAACGGGGTTAGTAACTCCAAAATGTCAAATACGGAAATTCTTCTGTTTTTTTTTTTTCGGAAAAATGAAACTATTCCGTAATTTTTAGGGAAAAGTTTGTGTAAATTAACGGATATTTTTTACAGTGCAGATTTACTAGTTTTATGAATACTTTAATTTTACTATTTTTTAGATATTTATTTTATTTTATTTTATTTTATTTTATTGTTGGAGAGGAATAAACAAACATTTAAGACAGAAAATAGATCTATAACAACTTCTGTAACTTAAGTGTTTTTATTATATAGGGAAGGTTTAACCTCTATGAGTCCCTCTTTCACTGTGCCATATTTTCGGCTTCCTGGCTACCAAATTGTAAAATATGCAAGACCATTTTTAAAAAATAATAAAAAAATGAATAAAATATTGAAATTTTATTTATCACATTAAAATAACTTAAAAGCAACTATTTATAAAAGTTTTGGTGTTATTATATTTTGATAAGTGTAATTTAAATATTAAATTTGATTAAAGCAAATTATTTTATGCACGATAAATATCACTAAATTGCATTGTTAACAATGACTTAAAAGGAATGTCTATTACTAGAAAATGACTATTTAAACGTTCCAGTAAAGGTTCCAGACTCTTAAAAAAAAGAAAAAAAAATTATAAATATCACTTAGTATATAAAATTCAAAGTTTTCTGCTACTACCAAAATAAAAAGTAGCTAATTTCGCAAGAAAACAAAGAATAT
This sequence comes from Maratus speculifer, assembly GCA_964019185.1. Taxonomy (NCBI): domain Eukaryota; kingdom Metazoa; phylum Arthropoda; class Arachnida; order Araneae; family Salticidae; genus Maratus; species Maratus speculifer. The sequence continues at coordinate 239,907,971 of OZ025293.1, read as the reverse complement.
ATAAATTTATTAAGTGAAGCCACTATTAGAACGTTCATTGAGGGCCCTGTCCCTGTCCGCGAAGACACTCGCGAGCTAATGCTACAGATAGTTATTAGAGAAATGCCTCTCCCATAGGAATATCATTAGCTCGCGAGTGTCTTCGCGGGCAGGGACAGAACCCTTAAGATTTTCAATGAAAAACCGTGGAACTTCGAAACATTATTTTCTGCTTCCTGATGGATATAATTAAGAATGTTGACAATAGTGCAAAATTATGAAATATCCAAGGAGGAGTTATGAAAAAAATAATAAAAACTAAATTCTTATTGCATATATTTTTTTACAAACCCAAAACATTCAGCGGTGTCTATTACTGGAAGGGTTTCCATTACTGGCACATCTATTCTATTGTCTTTTATGAACATGAGCTAAATATATTTCGTAAGTTTTATAGGAAAATTCTAATGTAGGAAATAGAAAAAAGAAGAAAATATAAAAGAAAAGAAATGACCACATATGTACTAAAGAACTTGTTGAAAAACATTTTAAACGTAAAATGCAGTTATTTATCTCTTTAAAATATGTTCCATTTTATATAATTTTACCACTAACTTTTGAAAATACATATACTAAAGCAGTTTTATCTATAAATATCAGGCATAAAAAGCACTTTGTTTCAATGCTTTAATATCATGTTTCATTTTTAGTGTCAATAATTATGTGTTTCATAAGCGTAAAAAAAATAAATAAATAATAAAGTTCACAATAGAAAGAAATTTAATAACTTATTCAGAATGCCTATAATTAAATGTTTGATTAAAATATAAAAAAAAAATGCTTACATACAATTAAAAAAAAATAAATATCCAATTTGAAAAATATTAAAAATAATAATTAGTACTTTATAATTGTGCAATTAACCAACAACAAACTACATTAGCTGAATTAAATGCATTATTAGATTTAACAATTTCTTAAAAATCTTGACGTGTGTTATCAGAAATTCCTATTATTTTATAAATTTAGTATATTTATTAAATATTAATATGAAGATTTAGGATTTTAAATAATAATTTAAAATATTATTAACAATTAAAAAATTTAAAAAATTTCACAACTGTAATATGTAAGAAGACATTTTCTTAGTATAATGCTAATTTTCAATATGAAACAGTTTCGTAATATCATAATAATCAAATATCATATTTATCCCAAAATAAAAATGACAGCAAATGCTGTAAGGTGTTAAGAATCAGAAAACAGTAATCTCAAGTAACTGCCAATTGATGTTTATATTCTATTATGAACGGAGTGAAATATGCCAGTCTTTGTGTCAGCATTTTTTTCTCACAGATAACAGGTAACAAATGGCTTTATCTATATTAATAAAATAACAAATCGCTCTGTCTGTGTGTGTGTGTGTGTGTGTGTCTGCGATAGTTAGCGAAAACTACGGTACGTACGAAGCTCAAAATTTTTCTGAGAGTAGCCCAATATCTCTCCTGATGCACCTGACGCTCAGAATTTCAAAATTCTATTTATTAACTGAGTAATTAATTAAATTCCAAACCTCACTTTCATAAAAAATCGCTTTTTTTTAGCTTTTTTCCATTTTATTCTCTTATGGTTGGTTGGTTGCATAAAATTTTCGCAGAAATAATTTAAAAAACTGGAACTGACCTTTAAAATTCATAGAATGGCAAACTGTCAGTTTAAATAAGGATTTTTGTTTATCACAGCTGCTGTACGCCATGGAGGAAAAATATAGGTGGTGTCGATGTAAACGGAAAAAAAAAGGTTTGCAATATGAAACAATTTATCGCTGAAATTTTAATGTCTCAAAATAAAGCACGAGGAAGGAATTTTGTATTAATAAGACGGATTGGAAGAAATGTATTACAGCTGAAGTACATTTTACGAAGAAATAGTAATTTTTTAAAATGGTTTTTTCTATTATATTATTTATTAAAATGAATGTTTGCTTTTAAAATAATTGAAATTGCAAAATTAAAAATAATTAAATGTCAAAACAAAATTAAATAGAATATTAAAAACATATGATTTGAAGTAAAAAATTTTATTACTAAAAGTTTTCTCTTTTTTTTTTTTTTTTTTCAGAATTTTTTAATACTTTATAACGTAGATGAAAAATGTTTATGATTTAACAATATATTAATAATTCCATGTCACTATATAAAATATAGTGATGAAAAGATTCTTCTAAAATCATGACTGAACACTTAAATAATAATATTAATCTAAAATCTAGATTTCAGAGTGCAGACGATTTCAAGAAATTAACGAAAGTATGTTGATTTTTCAAGCAAAGTCTTAAATGATGCTTCTATATTGATATTTCAAAGTCATATGATAATAAATAATCAAATAATTCTTGCCTATGATTGATCTAATTGTATCTTTCATGCATTCTGATCGTGTATTACAGGCAATAATGGCACAAAACGTTATTTTTTAAATGAAATTTTAGTCATCTATTCAATAACAGTATAAAAGGTAAAAAACAAAAAAAAAAAAGAAATACTGGTTTAAACCAGTTTGAATTGATCGGAGTTTCAAAGCACGTGGTTTTGTTGGTGCTTATTTGGACTTAATGTAGCGGATTTTAGAGTTATATTTTTTGCGTCACCCCAAGACATTATACTGCCACTCTATTAATTTCTTTTTACTATATGATTGTACGCATATTTTTGGCATTTCGAACATTAGGATGTACGAGTCATTAGCTGTGTTGCAGTAAAAGACATTACACAACACTTTTCTATGAGTTTATTTTTTTAATCATTGATTAAATTTAAATGTGTTCTATTCAATTTAAAATTGTAATATGGCTTTAATTTGTTTTTAAAACAAAAATAAATAGCTGTTTGGCGTACAATTGTTTGTATCCACAAACGATTCATTCATCAATTGCAAAGTAAATTATCTATCAGAAATAGCCATAAAAAGAATAGTAGAAAAACTGATTATAACCTTAATGTTTAGACTAATTTAAAAATAACCCGATCCCAACCAGAAAAAAAAAACAGACCACACTCCGATCCGTGATACACAAAATTTCCGTGAGTATAAACCCGACCCTGACCTAAAAATTCTGTTTGGAAAAAACTATGGATTTGATAACTGACCCGAACCAAATCTGAATCCCGCAAAAATATTCAAGTGAAGCATAACCCGATTCAAACTAGGAAAAATAATATTCGTGGGCATGAAACCTGACCCGAACCTAAATATTTTCTTAAAAAAAACCCCGAAATATGACTCAAACGAAATCTGAAACCGATAAAAATATTCCAGAGAACTATAACCCGATCCCAGCAAGACAAAATAATTTCCATGGTCATAAACCCGACTCAAACCTAAAAAACTCCGTTTGAAAAATCCTGACCCAAACCACATCTAAATCTGACCAAAGTATTCGAAAGAACCATAACCGGATTCGAGTAAGACAAAATAATTTCCGTGGACATGAACCCTATACGAACCTAAAACTCCCATTCAAAAAAATACCTGAAATTTGAATCTAACCAAATCTGAATATGACAAAACTATTTCAAAGAAACGTAACCGGATCCAAACAAGACAAAATATTTCCATGGACATAAACACAATCCGAACCCAAAAAATTTCTTTGAAAAAATGGCGAATTGAACGAAATCTGAACTTGGCAAAAATATTCCAGTGAAGCATGTCCTTATTCGAACAAGACAGAATTATTTCCGTGAACATGCAATAAGACCCGAACTCAACAAATATATTTGAAGAAAAAACCAGAAATCTGAATTGAACCAAATCTGAACCTGACAAAGGTATTCCAAAGAACTATAACCCAATCCAAGCAAGACGAAATAATTTCTATGGACATAAACCCAACTCGAACCTAAAAAATTCGATTTGAAAAAAACTGAAATTTGACCTAAACCACATCTAAATTCGACCAAAATATTCGAAAGAATCATAACTGGATTCGAGTATGACAAAATAATTTCCGTGGACATGAACGAGATCCGAACCTAGAAATTCTATTTGAAAAAATTCCTGAAATTTGAATCGAACCAAATCGGAGCATGATAAAAAAAATATTCCAAAGAATCGTAACCGGATCTGAATAAGACAAAAAAATTCCATTCACATGAACCGAATCTGAACCTAAAAAATTTCTTTGAAAAAATCACGAAATCTGAACTGAACCAAATCTGAACTTGAAAAAAATATTCCAGTGAAGCATGTTCTTATTCGAACAAGGCAGCATAATTTCAGTGAACACGCGAGAAAACCCGAACCCAAAAATTCCATTTTAAGAAAAAGCCGAAATCTGAATTGAAACAAATCTGTTCCCGACAAAAATATTCCAAAGAACCATAACTGTAACCGAGCAAGGCAAAATAATTTCCATGGACATGAATATGACCCGAACATTAAAACTCAATATCAAAAAATACCTTTAATCTGAACCCGACAAAAATGTTCTAATGAATCATAACCAGATCCGAACAAGACAAAATAATTTCCATCGACATGAAATCAATATATGGTTTGGTAACATTTAGGTTGCGATTACATTACGGTAAGTCTTTGATTATATTTAATTTCCCGTTAGGTTACAGTTAGGTCACGGTTAAGTTAAAGTTAGGTTAAAGTTAAATTGCATTTATGTTATGGTTAGAATGTTACAATAAAGTGAAGGCTAGGTTACATTTATGTTATATTTAATTTACGGTAAGGTACTGTTAAGTCAAAGTTGGGTTACAGGTAGGTTATGGTTACGGTACAAAAGTTTACGGTTAGGAATTTATCCATAGAGTGAACATTACGCATGATTTGATTAAAAATAACACTTACTTTTGTTAAATGGCTCTGAAATTATAATACTACATACCAACATTTTAGCTACCAGCGAGTATCGATTTCATTCATGGTAGTCGGATTTAAGAGTGATATAATTAGTTTGAAATTCAAAATATTTCACTTGGGATTTCTATGTGAAAAAAAAAATAATTAGTTACGTGACTTAACAGTGATTTTTGTTAAATATCAACACTTTAACACGAAAATCACGTAGTCGTTGGATACATATTCCCTCCCGCGTTTCTCATCGCTCATTTTGAGTATTTTTAGAGCTTAACATTAGCTGTTTTTAAAACCGATTTTTCACAGAGTCAGTGGCTACGTATTTCAGACAATGCATTTTTGCATGTTTCGAGTTGATGATAAAATCATGCAAATTTCAAGTTCGTTTAATATTGTTAATACGGACCCGGGCAACGCCGGGCGGGTCAGCTAGTATAACATAAAACTGTTCAAGAATCAAGAATGAAGAAGACAATCAAGAACTTAGGGGATAAAAGGTTAAAATTAAATATGACTTACCGCTAATTTGATAAATAATCCCTTGATAAATAATATCCCTTGTTTGATAAATAATAATCCGTTACTTGATATATAATATCCGTTTATGGTAACTTCTTCGTTATTAAGAATTAATAAAGTGTTATTGATTGTTACTGAATTATTTCTTTTCCACTATGACTCCAGAAGCAGAAATTGAATCTATTTGGGTTATTTCGAATCATAGATATCGAAGCATATCATTCTAAGATCAAAATTTGAAATACGTTTCAATATTATTAATAAAAATGAAATGAATGAAGGTTCACATATGTGAAGCCAGGAAACGGAAAAATTAATCCTAAAATGGCGGGCGCATTTCTTTTATCATTAAAAAGTGACAAGATTCTTCTGGTTGGCTGATGAGTAACACATATGTAAGTCAATCTTTCAACTCTTGCGAAAGAATGCGTTTTAAATACTAAATAAGCATAATTTCCCAGGTTACATTATGAAGTGGATTTTTTTTTTTTTTTTTTTTATTAAGAAGTGGCATATTTTGGTGCTTTTCATTATTTTACTCAATATATAGGTTCAAAGTTTAATGAAATTTTTTTTAAGTGTATAGTGACAGTATTTCATTCTCGTCTGCGTATTGAGATATTTCACTCTTGACAACAGAGTGGCATATTTTATTGTAGACAATGCAGTGACATATCTCGCTCCTTTTTGGGCAAAAAAAAAAAAAAATTCTACACTTTAAGAAGTGTATTCTTATTGTAATGTCTTACTAGTGTGTTCTAAGAAGGGAATTCTACACTTTAAGAAATGTGTCCCATCACGCTTTCAAAAATAGAGCTTTTTACTCCTTCCATTTTTAGAGTGTATTTAAAGTTATTATCACGGCAACAGCGAGCATATCAGTTAGTAAAATAATGAATGTGGAGAAATTTCTTTGATATAAATCATCTGTATATTGCTGTATTAATCATAATAAATGATGTTTAAAATTAACCAAGTAATTGGCTTCCTAAAGAAAATGGTAGCCATGAATTAAATATAAAATAGTACAATTTTATTTGATTAAATTATATCTGAATTGATAACAGACGTAATTGATACTGCATAATTTTTATTTTACTGAAATACAGAATAATCTGTATCTCATTTTAGCAACCATTTCTCAATAAACAGAAAAAAAATATATTTTCTTAAAGAAATGTGTTATTAGATAATTATTCCTTTGAGGAACCTAAGTAAATTCATCCAAAATAGTACCATTTATAGGCTATGTAACTTATTTATTAAATATTAAAGTAGATTACAGCAGCTGCAGCTGAGAATAAAAGACCTGTAGAACTATCGAAGCATTCAACCAAGCTATCTTGGGTTACTGGCGAAGTAACATGGTGTCGAATGCATGTATAACGGGATGTTCAATTCATACAATAGAATAGAAAAACGCACATTCACCCAATTATGGTGAATGTTCCATTGTTTCAATAATCTTTCTGTAGTACCAGATAAACAAAGTGCTGACATAGGAAGGATTAAGAGTGAAATAGATTAAAGATGTTGTAAATAACGCAAAATTACTGAATAAAAGGGTCGTTTTCTTTCTTTGGTGTATAAATCGATTGTTTTTGAAAATCATGAAAACCTTGTCCAAAGAGAAAAGTCATAAATTATAGGTTTTCTTTCCAAAGAAGGCACAGTTTATGTCCTAATCTGACGTGAAATTCTATTTCTTTTATGTACATGAATATTATATGACCAACAGGCAAAATGTTTGTGGATGTTTGTCTTTGCTTGAAATTAATAATTAAAAAAAACATACATGATCAAATTTTAAAATTTAATGCATTTGAGTTTTAACATCACAGTTTTTAGTTCCTCAATTGAATAGTGCTATTTTCTTGAATTTGTATACTGCTTAATGCTTATTAAAAAGGAATTTATAGTCGTCCAGACTTTCTTTTTCTTTACTTTTGTCTACCACAGTAAAAATATCTGCGTAGTTTATAACAGCCGAAACACTATAAGCCAAGTTACAAGGTACTAAACATCTGCTTTAATCGTGACTAATCATGAAATCATTTCGATATCTATAGAATTGAAATACATTCACATACTGATAAAAGGCATCAGTATACTTTCTTTTCTTTTTTGGATGACATTTAATTTTCAGTTTTAAAAATGGATTTTGTGTATTTTTCAAGTCTTTAAAATATTATCTAAAAAAGAAATTTGCAAATATAATACGAAATATACCTATAGGCGAAGAAAAAAAATCATCACGTGTTTTCTAACTGATACAATTGAAAGAACTATTTTAATGCTTTACTGGTACAAAAAAAATCCAGAAATTTAATAAAGCTTTTTTTCATTTAATAAGAAATAAACATAATTTACAATAAACAGATAATAAGATCATCAATAAGCCAAATATCAGACAAATTTCCTTAATAGTTATCATTCACACATTATAAATAATTTTCAGTTTACTAATGAAGAATTTTTAATTTGATACTTTTATTTGATACAAATATTTAAGTACGAATCCATTGAAAACGGCAAATATCCCCTAAATTATTTCAGCAGATGAAACATTAAGAAAAATATATCTATTTTAGATAATCAAATGTGATAAAATATATTATTATTGATCTCAGGTTAAACAGGGTACCAATAATTAACAATTTTTCGTTATGTCATATTTAACAGTAAAAATTACAACGTATTTCATTTGCAGTCCCGGTCACTTACAATCTTATTTAATTTCAAGTAATAACTGTAAAATAATAGAGAATTTCTGGTATTAATTATATTTAATCTGGAAATATTAATTAAGGGGGAAAAAAGGTAACACACCTTACCTGCTGAAATTGTACAAGAAATGTTATCCCGCTGTATATTTGCTATGCTTTATTTTCCCATACATTATGAAAAATGAAATACTTAAAATTGACAGATCTATGAAAAATTTTACAGATGAAAAGAAATGTTTCATAAACTGGGCTTACTTGACCTAAAATAAAATGTAAAATTTTTTAATCAGCTGAGATTATTGACGTGCATCACGGAATTTTATAGAACTATGTCCATATTTACAACACTAAGATCGTATTCATTTAATTTTGTCTTAGTGGGCCCAAATAATTGTACCCTGCGTCCACAAAAACCCCAGTTCGATGCATCTTGATGATATGAAAAGGTATTAATTCGAATGTTCCTTCATGATAACATTTATTATGCAGTAGTAAAACAACTTACCTCCACTTCGTTCTCCTATTCTGGAACCACGTTTTCACCTGAGCATCTGTCATTTTGAGCTGCTTCGCTAAAGCCGCTCTTTCAGCTGAAGCCAAATATTTTTGTTTATGGAAGCGTTTTTCTAGCTCACATATCTGCATTCTAGTAAAAGAAGTCCGAGGTTTCTTCCGTTTTGGCGGGGTGCGATTCTGATAGGGGTGCCCGATCCTCCTGGGAGCCACGGGAGGTAGACCTGGTGGTAAAGAAAAAGGCACTACGAGGATATTAGGATAGTGACAAATTAAATATGTCAAACTTTTTGCTATGAAATATTGAACATACATTGCTTTGGATACAATATTTTTATTTCTATAAATTATAAAAGTAATGTAATTATAAATAGCATTTTATTAATCCTTTATGGAATCTAATTTAAGAAAAACTAAAAACAAATTCGTTTATTAATGTAGTTTCGAAATGAATAGAATGTAAGAGTAAATTAAAACAAAGAAGTATACAGATTAGGAGGTAAAATATAACGATTATGTTAAATGTTTGTCTAAATGAAAATCATTCTGTGATTAAATAAGAAAATATATACTAATCAAAATACTGATGCACAATACGTGGATGTTAAGACACACATATAGGTGACACTTGTGGCGAAAATCTTAAGAACACAATTAATATATTATGTCATTTCATTGCAAAAAGTTTAATCAGTAAAAGTTTAAATAAGTTTGATCACACAACAAATATTCTTCATTTATATATTTGTAGTAGTAGGAAAAGGACAGTTTAAGGACATGCGGCGGCGGCACTGCGGCACCGTGCCGCAGCCGCATCACGCAGCAACCGTCCCTCCGCATCCCTCCGCGCCCCGCCTGCGGTACCCCTGCTCCCACCGTGCATCCCCCTCCACAAACGCCCCCTAGTGGAAAAAAGGAACATTCTATTATAACAGGAGAGGTGATCAACCTTCCCTAATTAAAAATATTATCAATCACATCTCAACTCGGAATCATACTATATGATGAAGATTAAATTTATATTTGAATTTTGAACAACCATAATTTTAATGAGTATTATTAATTAAGCGAAACACTGGAAAAATCTCAGTTTTTAACCATTTTATTTAGATTTCTTCAACTACAAGATGAGATTATCAATTTAACTCAAGAAAGTTAAACATATATTTGAATTTTGCTTCATAGACATCTTAATGAGTAGTATTAATTAAGTAAAAACAATAGAAAATATCCAGTTTTATAGAAAAGACTGATTTCTTACGATTTTTATCAACTGCAACATCAGTGTATCGACTTACAAGTTGAAAGTTAAACATGTATCCTAGTTTTTCAACAGCTATAGCCTTAATGAGTATCGTTAATTAAGTAAAAAAACAATGGAAAATATCAAGTTTTATGGAAAAAGACTGATCTCTTACGATTTTTATCAACTTAAGAGAGAAAACTTAAACATACATTTCAGTTTTTCAACAGCTATAACCTTAATAAGCATTCATAATTAAGTAAAAAACAATGGAAAATATTGATTTTTATAGAAAAAGACTGATTTCTTACGATTTTTATCAACTGCAACATCAGTGTATCGACTTACAAGTTGAAAGTTAAACATGCATTCTAGTTTTTCAACAGCTATAATCTTAATGAGTATCGTTAATTAAGTAAAAAACAATGGAAAATATCAAATTTTATAGAAAAAGACTTATTTCTTACGATTTTTTCAACTCAAACTTCAGAATATCAATTTGATAGAAAGAAATTTAAGCATGCATTCCAGTTTTGGACAACCATTTCCTTCATGAACATTATTAATTAAGCAAAACAACAGAAAATATTAAATTTTTAACTCATTTCTTCATTTTTTTTTTTTTTTTTATATATATATATATATAAAATCAGAATACACAACTTAAAATAGAAATTTAAACATATTTTTTAGTTTTTGAACAGTCGTTACCTCAAAGAATTTCGATAATTGAACAATTAACAAAGGAAACTAATGATTTTTTAACGGAAAAAGACGAATTAAACGAATTTGGTTAACTTTTACTCTAATTGGAAATTTCATCGTACTTTATATATACCAACTAAGTAGAATTTTAATACATAAACGAATAATTTAAAGAAATTCTCAACACACAAATGTGAACCTGCAGAGCATTTCTTATTACGTCATATCTAAACTAAAACTTTTTTCTGCAACCCCTCCATGCATGCATTCCAGGTAGGGGAACATAACAAAGAATTTTGACGTCACAACTTACAAAGGTACACAACAAAATGTTTACGTTTAAGAAAAAGTATCACAGAGAGAAAAAAAAAGAAGAGATTTAAGCTATTTATCCATTCTAGTTTTATAACAGTTACCACAACATCTCCAAATTAAAATTTGGAAGTCATAATGAATGTAATTAATTAAGCAAAATAATAGAAATATTAGTTTTTCAGAGAGGAAAAGACGAATTTAAACAAATTTTATTAGTTTTACACTAGTTTAATAATAATTTTAAGAGGAAAAAGACGAATTTAAACTTTTTTTTTTTTTTTAGTTTTACACTATTTTTTCTCATCTCCAACACGGATATATCAATTTTAACAGAAGAATTAAACGTATATTTTAGTTTTTAACAACAAAATCTTAACAAGTATCATTAATTAAACAAAAATAAATATCAGTTTTAAAGAAAAGACGAATTTGAATAATTTTACGCTAGTATTTTCAAAAGCAACATGGAAATATTAATACTTATTCACATATTTCACTTATTCACTGTATTCAATACTATATTTAATAAATTTGGATACACTTTAAGAATTTCCTAATCTATAATTATATATTAGCTGTATATTTAATGTTACCCATGTTTTCAACATTAGTTCATAATCGTGAATTTTGTATTTTAAATACCATGTATTCAGGTTCAGATTATTTTCACTTGAAATCATACAGAATTTTTTAACAGAGTTTGTTTTTGAAATCATTGAAGCAACTGTATTTAATATTTTTAACACCAATTTTCTAAGATTTTTTAACATTTTCCGGTTATACATTCCTCAAAAGTATATATTCTAAACAATAGAAAATATTAATTTTAAGAATAAAAAGACGAATTTAAACAAATTTTATTAGTTTTACAATATTTTTTCTCATCTCCAACACGGATATATCAATTTTAACAGAATTAAACGCATATTTTAGTTTTTAAAAACAAAAATGTAATAAGTATCATTAATTAAACAAAAAATAAACATCAATTTTCAAGAAAAGACAATTTTTTACACAAATTTTCAACTTTGAAATACATTTGTTTACATATATTGTTACAATATATTACTAAACTTAAACTTTTTAAAAAGTTTGAATGTCTTTACAAAGGGTTCATATTTATATTTTCCACGTCTTGACTGCATTCGAAATCTTACAACAAAAGTATACTTTTATTATTTTTATTATTATTATTAGTCTAGAAAACCTAAAAAGTCATTTCTTGCTGCTTTAAACACTTGGCATATTAAAACTACTCTGAGATATTCTACCCATATAATTAATCAAATTAGGACATGATTCATCTTACACTTCAAAATTTCTGAATTTTTACAATACTTATTTTCATCAAACTTTATTCTTGATCCTATATATTTTAGGACTACAGAATTTTAACATCTGTTTTTATCTACTTATCAGAAAATTATCAAAACACCCAACAACATTTTCCAATATGAATATTATCTTTACAGTTTAATAATACAAAACATACACGAATACAAAGTTTAATTTTTACAAACATTTCATATTTCAAACCAAACTTTTCGGAATTTTCACATCATAAGAGCAAATATTAGACGAACTTTTTAACTTTTTAACTTTTTTTATTGCTTAGATCTTTTCATCATAACTTTTAATTATGATAATTATCCATTTTTAGGTTGATTGTCGAAAAACTGTAACTGAAATTACATAAATTTAATGTAAAAAACCATATTCTCACACAATTTCTTGAAATTCAACAAAGAATTGACTATTACTTATCTATTATTATTCTTATTAAATACTTATCTACATCAATATCGACTCTCGATAGTATATAGATATTTCATCATTACACACTTACAACTCTTTTCAAACGTTTATCAGAAAAATAAGTCAATCAAAGTCTAGTAGTTATCACACCTGTTCCTCAGAAATATTACTATCATATGAAACAGTAATGAAAATTAATAGATATTTAATATTTAATAGCCTCATACGTGAAATTACTGTCGAATGAGAATACTAATAATCTATAAAATCAACTGTTGAACAAAAAAATAGTACAGATTACCGAAAATTCAAATGTTTTTTCTGCAAAAGTTACAAAAATTAACAAATGAATGACAAGTTAGAGAAATAACTAAAAAAGTTAATGAACATATTTACAAATTTATTAAAATCACACCTTTTTCTGGATTACAAACCACAATTTCTAGAAAAATTTATCACCGAATTTGTAAGATTTTAGTCCTAGTATTACATACACTCAATAAATATTCAAAATTAACAAAAATATAATTTTTTAGTCTCATCAATAAGCAGAAATTCTATGTTAAAAGAATATTTTCATAGTAGTACTTATAAAAATGAGAGTTTACAAACTGATTTTCATAATTTTATCACATTTAAACTTAATATTTTACATAAAACATTATTTAATCAAATTTTATGCTTTCTAATTCAGTAAAATTCAATACTTTTTTAGTTTTTAAACCAATACCACAATATTTATTTACATCAAACTTGATTCTTCACCTTTTATATTTCCACATTACACACGTGAGATAAATACTAACTTGGATCAGGAGTTGAAGTCAATTGATTCCATTCGATTTTCATCATGTACGCATTGCTCCTACACGAAATTTCTTACTGCTATAATCATCTAATGTATTAAAACTAATCTACTCATATTTTTAATCAATTCATCAGATGTTTCATCTCGCACTTCTGAATTATCGTGCATCAAGTTGCTTAAAATATAAATACTATCTTTATAGTTTTAATGATATATAGTATACATGGTTTATCTTGAGTTAGCACTTCCATAGTATTAATCAAATTATATGTTTCATCTTGCACTTGATCTTAATGTTTTCATCTTGCATCTAAATTATCGTCCATCGAGTTTTTTAAATAATAATATATTTATAGTTTTTGATTATACATAGCATGTACAAATACAATCTTTAATTTTAACATTTCATATTTCAAATAACTTATTTCCGAAACCAAGCTATGTGAATTTTACCACAATGCTTATTATCATAGAATAATTTGTGTTTCACACTTTTCTAAAAATTATCAGATATGTACCCCTCAGAGAAATTACTATCATATGAATAAATGAAGAAAATTTAATTTATATTAAATGTACACGAAATTGATTGTAATATACATGTATTTAATAAAAATAAATAAATAAGCGATTATTTATACATTAAACCTTTACTAAATATATATTTCTTTCATTATACAGATGTTTCAACAAGATGAACCAAAACAGCAGCAAACTTCAGAAATTAATGACCCGAATGATTCATCCTTAGCACATGTAGCGTTAACGAATAACACATATGTGAGTACTTATATGAGAAACACTAGAATTCGTATATGAAACGTAATTATAGTAAATACAAAATGATTTGTCTTACTACCTACACTTTAACAAGTGCTTTTTACCTATATTATTGAAGAGAATCCTAACTGTGTCCATTTATTTCTACTATAGATGTGCTCTATTTGCTACAAACACTTCTTAAGTAAATGGAATTTAACAGAACATACAAAAATCTATACAGGTGAAAAACCTTACACTTGGAAAGATTACCATAAATGCTGTTTTCAAGGAGACGTGAATCAAAAATGCACACATCATCATATAAAGCATCATCAGATATATGTAAACTTAGCGAAGATATTCAAAAATTAGTCAGACTTTTGAAGAATTTAGAAATAAAGGAAGATATTTAGGCTATTTATCCATCATATTTTCACAACACTTACCACAATATCTCAAACTTAAAATTTGGAAGACATACACACTGCTGAAAAGTAATTTTGTGATTCTTCTAACCAATATGAATGTATAGATGTTATTTTGCAGTGTATTCTTTAAATGCTCACATTAAATATTCTTTTATATGCATATATCGTTGTGTTTATTTTTCTAATACCTATTACATTAATGAAATACATAACATTTTAAGTGAAATAACACTCTCACAACTTAAAAAATGCATAAGAACATACAAAAAATAAACAGATGTATGAAAAAATATGCAAGTTTACAAAATATTTTCATTGTTTTCTAGAAATATTAACAAAAAATATTTACAATATGAAAAAATTGTAAAAGTGAAAAGAAAAAACATAAATGTAAAAACAAAAACCACAAAGTGAAAACTCATAACAAAGTTTTTGAAAAAAAATATTTACAACAAAATTTTTTTTTTTTTGCAAAAACCAAAACTTCCAAAAATATTTTTTTCAAAAAATTTTTTTTTCAAAAACATTTTTTACAAAAATTTTTTTTTTCAAAATAAGTTTTTACAAAAGTAAAAAAAAAAGAAAATCACAACGTTAAAAAAATGAAAAATTTTTGTTAAAAAAAGTGTAAAAAATTGCAAAAAAATGTTGCAAAAATTTCAAAAAAGTTATGAAAAAAGCTTCAAAAATTTTGTTGTTTTTAATAGCAAATGCAACGGTTTCGCCATTGCATACTGCATTAAAACCAACGAAATTTTTGAAGCTTTTTTCATAACTTTTTTGAAATTTTTGCAACATTTTTTTGCAATTTTTTACACTTTTTTTAACAAAAATTTTTCATTTTTTTAACGTTGTGATTTTCTTTTTTTTTTACTTTTGTAAAAACTTATTTTGAAAAAAAAAATTTTTGTAAAAAATGTTTTTGAAAAAAAAATTTTTTGAAAAAAATATTTTTGGAAGTTTTGGTTTTTGCAAAAAAAAAAATTTTGTTGTAAATATTTTTTTTCAAAAACTTTGTTATGAGTTTTCACTTTGTGGTTTTTGTTTTTACATTTATGTTTTTTCTTTTCACTTTTACAATTTTTTCATATTGTAAATATTTTTTGTTAATATTTCTAGAAAACAATGAAAATATTTTGTAAACTTGCATATTTTTTCATACATCTGTTTATTTTTTGTATGTTCTTATGCATTTTTTAAGTTGTGAGAGTGTTATTTCACTTAAAATGTTATGTATTTCATTAATGTAATAGGTATTAGAAAAATAAACACAACGATATATGCATATAAAAGAATATTTAATGTGAGCATTTAAAGAATACACTGCAAAATAACATCTATACATTCATATTGGTTAGAAGAATCACAAAATTACTTTTCAGCAGTGTGTATGTCTTCCAAATTTTAAGTTTGAGATATTGTGGTAAGTGTTGTGAAAATATGATGGATAAATAGCCTAAATATCTTCCTTTATTTCTAAATTCTTCAAAAGTCTGACTAATTTTTGAATATCTTCGCTAAGTTTACATATATCTGATGATGCTTTATATGATGATGTGTGCATTTTTGATTCACGTCTCCTTGAAAACAGCATTTATGGTAATCTTTCCAAGTGTAAGGTTTTTCACCTGTATAGATTTTTGTATGTTCTGTTAAATTCCATTTACTTAAGAAGTGTTTGTAGCAAATAGAGCACATCTATAGTAGAAATAAATGGACACAGTTAGGATTCTCTTCAATAATATAGGTAAAAAGCACTTGTTAAAGTGTAGGTAGTAAGACAAATCATTTTGTATTTACTATAATTACGTTTCATATACGAATTCTAGTGTTTCTCATATAAGTACTCACATATGTGTTATTCGTTAACGCTACATGTGCTAAGGATGAATCATTCGGGTCATTAATTTCTGAAGTTTGCTGCTGTTTTGGTTCATCTTGTTGAAACATCTGTATAATGAAAGAAATATATATTTAGTAAAGGTTTAATGTATAAATAATCGCTTATTTATTTATTTTTATTAAATACATGTATATTACAATCAATTTCGTGTACATTTAATATAAATTAAATTTTCTTCATTTATTCATATGATAGTAATTTCTCTGAGGGGTACATATCTGATAATTTTTAGAAAAGTGTGAAACACAAATTATTCTATGATAATAAGCATTGTGGTAAAATTCACATAGCTTGGTTTCGGAAATAAGTTATTTGAAATATGAAATGTTAAAATTAAAGATTGTATTTGTACATGCTATGTATAATCAAAAACTATAAATATATTATTATTTAAAAAACTCGATGGACGATAATTTAGATGCAAGATGAAAACATTAAGATCAAGTGCAAGATGAAACATATAATTTGATTAATACTATGGAAGTGCTAACTCAAGATAAACCATGTATACTATATATCATTAAAACTATAAAGATAGTATTTATATTTTAAGCAACTTGATGCACGATAATTCAGAAGTGCGAGATGAAACATCTGATGAATTGATTAAAAATATGAGTAGATTAGTTTTAATACATTAGATGATTATAGCAGTAAGAAATTTCGTGTAGGAGCAATGCGTACATGATGAAAATCGAATGGAATCAATTGACTTCAACTCCTGATCCAAGTTAGTATTTATCTCACGTGTGTAATGTGGAAATATAAAAGGTGAAGAATCAAGTTTGATGTAAATAAATATTGTGGTATTGGTTTAAAAACTAAAAAAGTATTGAATTTTACTGAATTAGAAAGCATAAAATTTGATTAAATAATGTTTTATGTAAAATATTAAGTTTAAATGTGATAAAATTATGAAAATCAGTTTGTAAACTCTCATTTTTATAAGTACTACTATGAAAATATTCTTTTAACATAGAATTTCTGCTTATTGATGAGACTAAAAAATTATATTTTTGTTAATTTTGAATATTTATTGAGTGTATGTAATACTAGGACTAAAATCTTACAAATTCGGTGATAAATTTTTCTAGAAATTGTGGTTTGTAATCCAGAAAAAGGTGTGATTTTAATAAATTTGTAAATATGTTCATTAACTTTTTTAGTTATTTCTCTAACTTGTCATTCATTTGTTAATTTTTGTAACTTTTGCAGAAAAAACATTTGAATTTTCGGTAATCTGTACTATTTTTTTGTTCAACAGTTGATTTTATAGATTATTAGTATTCTCATTCGACAGTAATTTCACGTATGAGGCTATTAAATATTAAATATCTATTAATTTTCATTACTGTTTCATATGATAGTAATATTTCTGAGGAACAGGTGTGATAACTACTAGACTTTGATTGACTTATTTTTCTGATAAACGTTTGAAAAGAGTTGTAAGTGTGTAATGATGAAATATCTATATACTATCGAGAGTCGATATTGATGTAGATAAGTATTTAATAAGAATAATAATAGATAAGTAATAGTCAATTCTTTGTTGAATTTCAAGAAATTGTGTGAGAATATGGTTTTTTACATTAAATTTATGTAATTTCAGTTACAGTTTTTCGACAATCAACCTAAAAATGGATAATTATCATAATTAAAAGTTATGATGAAAAGATCTAAGCAATAAAAAAAGTTAAAAAGTTAAAAAGTTCGTCTAATATTTGCTCTTATGATGTGAAAATTCCGAAAAGTTTGGTTTGAAATATGAAATGTTTGTAAAAATTAAACTTTGTATTCGTGTATGTTTTGTATTATTAAACTGTAAAGATAATATTCATATTGGAAAATGTTGTTGGGTGTTTTGATAATTTTCTGATAAGTAGATAAAAACAGATGTTAAAATTCTGTAGTCCTAAAATATATAGGATCAAGAATAAAGTTTGATGAAAATAAGTATTGTAAAAATTCAGAAATTTTGAAGTGTAAGATGAATCATGTCCTAATTTGATTAATTATATGGGTAGAATATCTCAGAGTAGTTTTAATATGCCAAGTGTTTAAAGCAGCAAGAAATGACTTTTTAGGTTTTCTAGACTAATAATAATAATAAAAATAATAAAAGTATACTTTTGTTGTAAGATTTCGAATGCAGTCAAGACGTGGAAAATATAAATATGAACCCTTTGTAAAGACATTCAAACTTTTTAAAAAGTTTAAGTTTAGTAATATATTGTAACAATATATGTAAACAAATGTATTTCAAAGTTGAAAATTTGTGTAAAAAATTGTCTTTTCTTGAAAATTGATGTTTATTTTTTGTTTAATTAATGATACTTATTACATTTTTGTTTTTAAAAACTAAAATATGCGTTTAATTCTGTTAAAATTGATATATCCGTGTTGGAGATGAGAAAAAATATTGTAAAACTAATAAAATTTGTTTAAATTCGTCTTTTTATTCTTAAAATTAATATTTTCTATTGTTTAGAATATATACTTTTGAGGAATGTATAACCGGAAAATGTTAAAAAATCTTAGAAAATTGGTGTTAAAAATATTAAATACAGTTGCTTCAATGATTTCAAAAACAAACTCTGTTAAAAAATTCTGTATGATTTCAAGTGAAAATAATCTGAACCTGAATACATGGTATTTAAAATACAAAATTCACGATTATGAACTAATGTTGAAAACATGGGTAACATTAAATATACAGCTAATATATAATTATAGATTAGGAAATTCTTAAAGTGTATCCAAATTTATTAAATATAGTATTGAATACAGTGAATAAGTGAAATATGTGAATAAGTATTAATATTTCCATGTTGCTTTTGAAAATACTAGCGTAAAATTATTCAAATTCGTCTTTTCTTTAAAACTGATATTTATTTTTGTTTAATTAATGATACTTGTTAAGATTTTGTTGTTAAAAACTAAAATATACGTTTAATTCTTCTGTTAAAATTGATATATCCGTGTTGGAGATGAGAAAAAATAGTGTAAAACTAAAAAAAAAAAAAAAGTTTAAATTCGTCTTTTTCCTCTTAAAATTATTATTAAACTAGTGTAAAACTAATAAAATTTGTTTAAATTCGTCTTTTCCTCTCTGAAAAACTAATATTTCTATTATTTTGCTTAATTAATTACATTCATTATGACTTCCAAATTTTAATTTGGAGATGTTGTGGTAACTGTTATAAAACTAGAATGGATAAATAGCTTAAATCTCTTCTTTTTTTTTCTCTCTGTGATACTTTTTCTTGAACGTAAACATTTTGTTGTGTACCTTTGTAAGTTGTGACGTCAAAATTCTTTGTTATGTTCCCCTACCTGGAATGCATGCATGGAGGGGTTGCAGAAAAAGTTTTAGTTTAGATATGACGTAATAAGAAATGCTCTGCAGGTTCACATTTGTGTGTTGAGAATTTCTTTAAATTATTCGTTTATGTATTAAAATTCTACTTAGTTGGTATATATAAAGTACGATGAAATTTCCAATTAGAGTAAAAGTTAACCAAATTCGTTTAATTCGTCTTTTTCCGTTAAAAAATCATTAGTTTCCTTTGTTAATTGTTCAATTATCGAAATTCTTTGAGGTAACGACTGTTCAAAAACTAAAAAATATGTTTAAATTTCTATTTTAAGTTGTGTATTCTGATTTTATATATATATATATATAAAAAAAAAAAAAAAAAAAAAAATGAAGAAATGAGTTAAAAATTTAATATTTTCTGTTGTTTTGCTTAATTAATAATGTTCATGAAGGAAATGGTTGTCCAAAACTGGAATGCATGCTTAAATTTCTTTCTATCAAATTGATATTCTGAAGTTTGAGTTGAAAAAATCGTAAGAAATAAGTCTTTTTCTATAAAATTTGATATTTTCCATTGTTTTTTACTTAATTAACGATACTCATTAAGATTATAGCTGTTGAAAAACTAGAATGCATGTTTAACTTTCAACTTGTAAGTCGATACACTGATGTTGCAGTTGATAAAAATCGTAAGAAATCAGTCTTTTTCTATAAAAATCAATATTTTCCATTGTTTTTTACTTAATTATGAATGCTTATTAAGGTTATAGCTGTTGAAAAACTGAAATGTATGTTTAAGTTTTCTCTCTTAAGTTGATAAAAATCGTAAGAGATCAGTCTTTTTCCATAAAACTTGATATTTTCCATTGTTTTTTTACTTAATTAACGATACTCATTAAGGCTATAGCTGTTGAAAAACTAGGATACATGTTTAACTTTCAACTTGTAAGTCGATACACTGATGTTGCAGTTGATAAAAATCGTAAGAAATCAGTCTTTTCTATAAAACTGGATATTTTCTATTGTTTTTACTTAATTAATACTACTCATTAAGATGTCTATGAAGCAAAATTCAAATATATGTTTAACTTTCTTGAGTTAAATTGATAATCTCATCTTGTAGTTGAAGAAATCTAAATAAAATGGTTAAAAACTGAGATTTTTCCAGTGTTTCGCTTAATTAATAATACTCATTAAAATTATGGTTGTTCAAAATTCAAATATAAATTTAATCTTCATCATATAGTATGATTCCGAGTTGAGATGTGATTGATAATATTTTTAATTAGGGAAGGTTGATCACCTCTCCTGTTATAATAGAATGTTCCTTTTTTCCACTAGGGGGCGTTTGTGGAGGGGGATGCACGGTGGGAGCAGGGGTACCGCAGGCGGGACGCGGAGGGATGCGGAGGGGGCGGCGGGGCGCGGAGGGATGCGGAGGGACGGTTGCTGCGTGATGCGGCGGCGGCACGGTGCCGCAGTGCCGCCGCCGCATGTCCTTAAACTGTCCTTTTCCTACTACTATTTGTACATGTATTTTATATATTATATGTATACACATATTATATACATACATAATACCGGGTGTCCCAAAAATGACTGTTGGATTTTAAAATTCAATAACTTGCAAACAGTGACAGCTATTTAAAGAATTTTTGCAGGAGGGATATGTATAATGTCAGGAGTTTTTTAACCGTAATTTTTTTTATTTTAGTTCACATCTCAAGCAATAGGTGGCGCTGACGGCGGTTGAAGGCTAGGTCGACGCTTCACTCAGCATTGATCACCTGGCCTTCAATCGCCGTCAGCGCCACCTATTGTTTGAGATGCGAACTAAAATAAAAAATTACGGTAAAAAAAACTCCTGACATTATACATAACCCTCCTGCAAAAATTCTTTAACTAGCTGTCACCGTTTGCAAGTTATTGAATTTTAAAATCCATCAGTCATTTTTGGGACACCCGGTATATGTATAAATATATTTTATATATGTATACAAATACATTTTCAAGGATTTCTATTATTATTAGTCTATCTGCATATTTAATTAGTATTTTCATTATTATTAATGCTAGTAGTAATAATAGTATCAGTAATAGAGTATTAGTATCTATATCGTCACTTGTTACTCTTTTAATGAACCATATAGATCAGAAGCACTTATAATATGTTTTTAAAGACTCTTAAGTGAAAACTTTATTTGTATTTTTTAACACTAGAACCGCGGGAAATTTTACTCATGTTTTATGAAAATATTTCGCATCAGAATTTTTATTTAAAACTATTTAAACTATTTATTTATGTTGTTTTTGGGCAGAATATATTTAAAAGTCTTTAAATACAGTTTTCTGGTTGGAATCAACGTCTATTCAATTGCTATGGGTCAAAATGACCCATCACCGCGGTTCTAGTGTTAATATGAGTAATAAACTTTAATTTTCCAAATAATAAATCTAAAAAAAAGAAAAAAGAAAAAAAAAAAAGCATTAAATAAAAGGATTTTTTCGAGCTCATTTTAAACATCTTAGCTATATTAGTGAACATATATCAGTCAAAATATTTCAGTCTGGGACAGTTGTCAAAATGAAAGTTGAACATTTAAAACTTTGAAAAAACATCCTTTTCTAAATTCAAATAAAATATATTTCAAACATTAACAATCAAGATAAATCGATGATTTCTCTTTTACAAGATGGTTTCAAGTTTAAGAGAACGTGTTAATACCCTTCAGAAATTGTGAAATATCACTATAATAATGAGAAAATTTCCCCTGAAGAATTTTTCGCTACCTAACACAATTTACAAAATTCAACTTTCCATAGCTCCTTTTTCTGAAAAATTATAATATAATAGCGAATTGTGTGTTCAAAAATTCACCCCTTCAAATTTTATAGTTATTATCTTAGAGGCGATAAAGTTTACACTATATATATGCAGTCGAATCTCTCTATAACGAAACTCCATCCAGCAAATTCCTCTATTTAACGAATTTTTTATAGGAACGGTAAATTTTTTCATGATTAATAATGAATGATGATATAAATTCATGATGAAAAATAATCTCCATATAGCGAAATATATATCTCCGTTTAACGAATTTTTTTTTTTAAATGTTCTTCCATATGTTCAGAAAAACGCTTCAAATTATTTGTGGAATAATTTGTATTCGTTGATTTCTGGTGTATATTTCATAGCTGCATTACTCTAGCGTATTCTTTATGTAAAAAAAAGGCATTCACCCCCTCCCCAGAAAAAACATCCTTTTGCATGGTTACACTTAACTTTATTTAACCAAGATGAGCATGCGTTCTTGGAAAAGATTAAACCATTTGCTTGCTATTGGAGTGATTTGCAATTATCACAAAACATGATACACTAAAAGAAAAAAAAAAAGAATTGTTAAATTTAAGGCAAAATTAGATGAAATAAAAAATTACATTTAATTTTATTACAATATTTACGGCAAAAACTGCTAACAACATTGCTGTCAACAGTTTTTGCCGTAAATTTAACGATTTTTTTTACAGTGTAAAAGATAAAACTATTCAATTGTCTTGAGACTGATTATTGTTTCTTGGTTTGGATAGTACAGCAGAAGTAAGGGGACAATCGCAGAAAAGGACGTCTTTTTCAGCAGATTTTCATCTCCTAAACTAATACTTATTACTTTTAGAGTTTAGAGTGGATGTATGTTCTTTGTGGTAACTCGGAGCATTTTTTGTTGTGAGAGATAATTGATGAGGAATTGCTGCTAAATGTCGTCTATGCAGGTGTGATCTCCTACTGCATCTGCATAAAATCCATCCTAATATAAGCATAATTCTCTCTGATAAAGCAATAACTTTGAAAATAATCAACAAGACTCTAGAAAAAAAAAAAAAAAGAAAGTGGGGGAAATTTAAACATAAAATGAAAAAAAAATTCCCGTTCCCTATCAAACGAATTTTTCTAGATAACGAATTTTTTGATTGAACAATGGATTTCGTTACATAGAGACTCGACTGTATGTATATACCTAACTATATCTTTGATATTTATGCTCAAACGAAGCATCTTTTAAATATAAAAGATAAATTTTACCTACTACCAGAGCTGCCAAATCTCCGGCTATTTGGATACTAGTATTATAATACAGAAAATGTTCTGTTATTTAATTGGAACATTTCGCCGATTGAACAAAACTAGATTTTCTCTAAGATAATAGTGGTATGGAAAAAGCCGGAGACTTGGCAACTCTGCTACCACTTTTCTACGGGAGAAAGCAGGTTCAAAAGACATCCTGTTAAGATTTTACCTTATTAATACAGGGTGCCACTCTCAACGGTGGCCAATGGCTAATTTCTAAACCATTAGTCATAGACATATAATTCCAGTTGCAAAAATGCTTTTAAAAAGGTAAAGAATTCTTTTTAAAACGATTTAGGTCACAAAAAAATTTAAACAATTACGAAAATTTAATTTTTATACGGTCTCCCGGTCCTATAAGTGATATTTAGTAAAAATTTTCCATCACTCTAAAAAGCAATACAAAAAAGGTTCCATTCATCTAACATTAAGGGGGCTCAGGTGTTGAAAACTTTTCAAAAAATCGATTTTTTAATGATTTATTTTGATTATTAAATTAATTCTCAACGCAATGCAAAAAACGACATGAAAATATTTGCATTTTTAACGGAGTTATAAGCATTTGTGTATCAACACTTTCATAGCCGCACCCATATAATTTTAAGTCGCGTTTTCTCAAAACTTGATTTTTGACGACTAACACCAAGATTTAAAAAAAAAATTAATGGAATGGCTTTTTTTTTTTTTTTTTTTTTTTTTTTTTTTGCATGCATATAACATCATTATATGGATAATGATGTTATATGCAAAACAATTAAGCTATTCCATCAATTAGTTTTTTTTAAATCTTGGTGTTGGTCGTCAAAAATCAAGTTTTGAGATAACGCGACTTAAAGTTGGAATGATATGGGTGCGGCTATGAAAGTGTTGATACATAAATGCTTATGACTCCGTTAAAAATGCAAATATTTTTATGCCTTTTTTGCATTGAGTTAAGAATTAATTGAACAATCAAACTAGATCATAAAATAAAAAATCGATTTTTTGAAAAGTTTTCAACCCCTGAGCCCCCTTAAAATTGACCGAGTTATGAAACTTTAAATTTCATGACTTAGACCATTTTTCTGTAACTAAAAACAGATCAAATGCAGTAAGCTTTAAGGTGCTTACTAAGTGCTTAAAGTATTATAAAGGGCGTCCATTTCCAACGCTGTCTAATGGCTAATTTCTAAACCATTTGTTACAAATCTATAGTTCCAATTACAAAAATCTTTTAAATGAGATAAAGAAATAGTTTTAAAGCGATTTAACTGAAGCTGCTGCCACCGTATAAGTTTTATGGTAGTGTTAATTTTAATTAATTAACTTCTAGACAGGTTTAAATAATTGAAGACATGAGTTTAAAAATTCTCTTTAACAAGAAAATCATTTTTTTGGAAATCGCGAAAAACCTACAAATGCGTCCATTGGTTTTCATTATAAATTTGGAGATTGTAGTATTACATTAGAGCAGATTGGTATAGACTGATATAGAAAAAAAAGCGATAAGGCGAGTTTTGAAATTTACATCCTCAATTGTATTTTTAAATATGTTTTATTTTGTAAGGAAATGAAGTTGTTTCTTTTCATAATTTTATTTTTAAAAAGTGTGTTGTTTTGATAAGATTTTTTTTAACTCATAACATTCGCATGTATGTTTTCCTAATACAAAATTTTTATTAAAATTTTAACTCACTTCCAAATATCTGATCGAGGTTCAATTTGTATACTTATTTATATCCAATGACAGTGCAATATTAATACGATTTTAGGTGCGTACCACTATTTATTTATTTTATAGGACTACACCAAACTCTATTAGTTCTAATAATCTAATAGAATTTTAAATATGTATCATTTTGTAGCGAATTGAGACTGATGCTTTTCATGATTTCAATGAACAAAATTTATATTATATATTTTTTACTTATATTTTTAGAACAAGTTTTATATTTTGCTTTAATTTGTAAACATCAACATATATTTAAAAATAATATTGTAAAAATTATTTTACTCTCAATGTTTAATGTTAAATTTTATATCTGACGTTTATTTTTACTTACAGTAAATTTGTGACTGACCTCTATTTTGCAGCAAAAAAGATGCTACAACTTTAAATAGCTATTACTCGGCCAGTTTTAATCGCAAATGAATGGGACTTTTTTGTCTTACTTATTAGCGTAGTGGTTAGAAATTACTAAATATCACTGACAGGACCGGGGACCCGTATAAAAATTTAATTTTCGTAATTTTTATTATTTTTTTTTTTCCTACCTAAATCGCTTAAAAATACTTCTTTACCCTTTTCAAAGCATTTTTGCAATTGGAACTATATGCCTATCACTAACGGTTTATAAATTAGCCATTGGCCATTGAAAGTGGACACCCTGTGTATATATATATATATATATATATATATACTTTTATAAATACATCCAAAGTTATTCAGACAATACCATTAAAAAAACCAATGAAACCAGTATTTTTACAATCATATTATTAAAAACAGTTGAAGTTTGAAGTGAAATTGAAGGCAAATTACCATATTACTAAAAAATATATGGATAAATGGACATTACATAACCAGAGTAATTCATATATTACCATACAATAAACCAATGAAACGAATATTTTTACAGTCATCTTATTGAAAACAGTCGAAGTGAAGTGAAATAGAAGGCAGATTACCAAAATAATGAAAGGTAAATGGATAAAAAGGACAGTAGAAGGCTTTTTTTATTAACCTACTCATCAGGGGGGCATAGTGTAACAAAAAAGCAAAAACATCCAACCAGTTTCTGTTATGAGTAGTGCAAAAAGCTAAGAATTCGACTCACAATACCCCCGACTGGCTGGAAGCTATTTACTATTACAAATTAGTAAAAAGATACTCGTTGAAGAAAATAAAAACAATGTGACAAAATAACAATAATATAATATTCTTTAAAAAAAACATATATATACTAAAATATCTATTATACCCAAATCCTAGCATGATTTGTAGTTCAAGTGAATCTACAGTAGATATAAATTACATGTGATTTTGTAACAGTTAAAGTTATGGTCAAGGTATAAGTCATATAGATAATAAAATTAAAATTGTAACAGTAATTATAAAAATTAGAAGAACCTATATTATACTATAAAATTCATAATACATTTAGAAAAAAATAAATGCTACTGTTAGAAGTATTATATTTTTAAACAATTATTAATATTACTATATCAATTATTTAACTAGAATATGTTACTTCAACTTCTAGTACAAAAAATGTTTTAGTGCTGCCATCTATATGATTAATTTATTAATTAAATTATATACTTATGGTGCTGCCATCTATTATTGAAAAATATTATTGGAATAAAAATAGATTATTTAATAGCTAAGAATTTCCAAGAATAATTTTTATTCTAATATTTTACAAATAATTTCTTTAAGACAAATACAATAGACAACCATATCTTATCTCAATAACTTGTTCATTTTTGTTATGCATATTAGTTTTTAGGTAAACATAAACTTTAATACTATGTGTAAAGTTAAGTTTATTTTTTGGTTTAAATATATAATAATTAACAATTGCGTATTATCCAGACAACATCGCCCTCCTCCGTAATCTAACATCTAACCCACCCATCCATCCTATTATACATATTTTTAAATTTTTTGTATTTTTTATTTTTTTTGTATTATTTTTATTTTTTATAATTTTTTAAACATTTTTTACGCAATGTGTTAATTATTTTTAAGATCATGTAATAACTTATTATATTTTAAAGATTATAGGAATTCTTATCAATAACATCATATGGTGCTGCATGAATTAACATTTAAATGTTTGCAATATTTGGTTAGAAAATAGACAGTTAATACTAAATAAATGTTTATACAGATAATATTTTTTTAACCAAATGTAAAGGATAATCATATCTTATAGCAGTTTCTTGAACAGTTTTTAAATTATGCATTTTAAAATTAGGTGAACAAATATTTTTAATTCTATGGGCAAAATTAAGTAATATATTGATATATACAGGATTTATGTAGACAAGAATTATAATGAGTAAAGAGGTTTACTTTAAAAGGAAAATCATTACGTTTATCATAAATATCAAATAGAATTTTATTATCAGAAAGAGTAATATTAAGATCGAGAAAGTTAATTTTCTTATTACGCATATCATTATAACTGTATTTTAAATTTTTATGGTATTTGATTGGTACAGAATAGTTAGATGACTTTTTAGAATTCCATTCAGTGAAGTATTCCAGAGGCTATATATATATATAAATTTCGATAGACTGCAATAAACCTCTGGAATGCTTCACTGAATGGAAACTTAATGTTTTAGATAAATTAAATATTGAACTTTATAGGAATAGTGATACCTTTAATTTAAATTTTAAACAATTAAATAATGAAATAAAAAACTTACAAAATAAATTTATTATAACATATGTTGATAAATCTCCAAACAACTATGCTTTAATTTGTAAACATTATTACTCTATATTATTAAATCAAACAATAAATTCTAGTTCAAATTTCATTAAAACAGATATTGATACTATTATTAAAAATAGACATACAGCTCAATATTATAAATTACTAAAATTAAAAAATCATAATTATAACTATCCTTATATTGTGGTTATTCCAAAATCCCATAAAATTCCTATAAAGTTTCGTACTATAACTAATGAATGTAATACTTATAACAATAATGCAGGTGAAGCATTATTAACAATACTTACAAAAATTCTAGATATTGCAAAAACTAATAACAAATTCTAAAGTATAAAAATTAGTTTACATCTTGTAAATAATATCAAAAATTTACAAAACATTAAGTACATGAAAACACATGACTTTAATTATTTATTTAATACAATTGATATCGCAGATATGTTCAGAATCATAAATTTATTATTCAAGGAATATAGGAGTTCTCTTAACATACAAGTCTCTTTATCTTACTTCAAATCTTTAACCAAATTTATTCTTTATCATAATTATATATTATTTAATAATAGAATATTTAAACAAATAGTCGGTCTTCCACAAGGTGGGATTGTATCATCCATCTGTGCTGATCTATACTTACATTATTATGAACTGAACGTAATACTTATATTGTTAATTTTTTTTAATACAGGTATCTTGATGATATAATAATTTTATATTCTAAACAGTCATCTAACTATTTTCTACCAATCAAATACCATAAAAATTTAAAATAGAGTTATAATGATATGCGTAATAATAAAATTAGCTTTCTTGATTTTAATATTACTCTTTCTGATAATAAAATTCTATTTGATATTTATGATAAACGTAATGATTTTCCTTTTAAAGTAAACCTCTTTAATCATTATAATTCTTGCCTACATAAATCTGTATATATCAATATATTACTTAATTTTGCCCATAGAATTAAAAATATTTGTTTTCCTAATTTTAAAATGCATAATTTAAAAACTGTTCAAGAAACTGCTATCAGATATGGTTATCCTTTACATTTGGTTAAAAAAACATTATCTGTATAAACATTTATTTAGTATTAACTGTCTATATTCTCCTCTACCAATTATTGCAAACATTAAATGCTAATTTATGCAGCACCATATGATGTTATCGATAAGAACTCCTATAATCTTTAATATATAATAAGTTATTACATGATCTTAAAAATAATTAATACATTGCGTAAAAAAATGTTTTAAAAATTTTTTTTAAAAATAATAATACAAAAAAAATTAAAATACAAAAAATTAAAAAATATGTATAATAGGATGGATGGGTGGGTTAGATGTTAGATTACGGAGGAGGGCGGTGTTGTCTGGATAATACGCAATGGTGAATTATTATATATTTAAACCAAAATAAACTTAACTTTACACATAGTATTAAAGTTTATGTTTACCTAAAAACTAATATGCATAACTTAAAAATGAACAAGTTATTGAGATAAGATATGGTTGTCTATTGTATTTGTCTTAAAGAAATTTTTTGTAAAATATTAGAATAGAAATTATTCTTGGAAATTCTTAGCTATTAAATAATTTATTTTTATTCCAATAATATTTTTCAATAATAGATGGCAGCACCATAAGTATATAATTTAATTAATAAATTAATCATATAGATGGCAGCACTAAAACATTTTTTGTACTAGAAGTTGAAGTAACATATTCTAGTTAAATAATTGATATCGTAATATTAATAATTGTTTAAAAATATGATACTTCTAACAGTAGCATTTATTTTTTTTCTAAATGTATTATGAATTTTATAGTATAATATAAGTTCTTCTAATTTTTATAATTATTGATACAATTTTAATTTTATTATCTATATGACTTATACCTTGACCATAACTTTAACTGTTACAAAGTCACATGTAATTTATATCTACTGTAGATTCACTTGAACTACAAATCATGCTAGGATTTGGGTATAATAGATATTTTAGTATATATATATGCTTTTTTTAAAGAATATTATATTATTGTTATTTTGTCATATTGTTTTTATTTTCTTCAACGAGTATCTTTTTACTAATTTGTAATAGTAAATAGCTTCCAGCCAGTCGGGTGCATTGTGAGTCGAATTCTTAGCTTTTAGCACGACTCATAACAGAAACTGGTTGGATGTTTTTGCTTTTTAGTTAAACTATGCACCCCTGAAGAGTAGTTTAATAAAAAAGCCTTCTACTGTCCTTTTATCCATTTACCTTTCATTATTTTAGTAATATGCCTTCTATTTCACTTCTAACTTCAACTGTTTTCAATAAGATGACTGTAAAAATACTGGTTTTATTGGTTTATTGTATGGTAATATATGAATTACTCTGGTTATATAATGTCCATTTATCCATATATTTTTTAGTAATTTGGTAATCTGCCTTCTATTTCAATTCAAACTTCAACTGTTTTTAATAATATGATTGTAAAAATACTGGTCATTGAGGTTTACGTTTTGATGCCAAAAAAAGTTGTAAAAACATATTAGTTATTTTTTTTTTAATTCTTTAAAATGTTGAAGGAATTTGTCACCACTACTACACATAAGATATTTTTTATTACTGTTTCTCCTTCAGACAGAAATTCTTTCTGTTAATCACTCAGTTTGCAACATTTTTCTGCGATTAAATAAAGCAAGCAACTGTATCATAAAATTGTAGAACAATTTACAACCTGATTAAGTGACAAGCACTTTTGCAATAAAAGTTGTCAACTTATTAAAATTAGATCCGCACGTAAACAAAATTTCTGTCGATAGCTGAAACTTTTCCTTAAAAATTTCATTTTAAATCCTAAAGCAAAATGCGTTATATTGTAACTAGAAACTTCAACTGAGAATAAATCAAGTATTGGAAATAATATTGATTGCTTTATAGATAGTCCTCTAGAAATATAGATAAATAATTCAATTAACAATATTTATTAATTTTACTTAGAATTAAACATATTACAAGATAAAAAGTGCTCATAAAACTAAATTTGAAACCTTAAAGACATCTGTTAGGGATGCATTGAACTCGAAGTAATTAAATATCAATTAAAACCTGCGTGAGTGAGAGAAAGACACGAAGTTCAGTCACGTAAAATCTTAACAGGATGTCTTTTGAATTTGCTTTCTCCTGCAGAAAAGTAGTAGGTAAAATTTATCTTTTATTTTTAAAAGATGCATCATTTGAGTATAAATATAAAATATATAGTTAAAGTATCTTCTTAGCATAGTAATTTTTAAATGGGTGTGTATTTTTGGGAGTCTTAATTTGAATGATATTTAAATATTTCTGATTAGTTTGATTACACTAACCCTGCTGTGCTGTTCACATTTGTTATGTGAATTCAAAATATTATTTTTAAAATATATAGAGATAATTCTTAGAAAAAAACTATATTCCCATAGAAATAACATATCACTCTCATTTAAGAATGACATAAAATGTGTAGTAAATATTTTTTTCCATAATTTCTTTTAGGTAATTATTTTGTGATCAGGTCAAATAGACCCGAACAAAACAGCGGGATAAATTCACCTATCCCGTGCCAGGTATAATTTACTTTTTAATACTTTAACATAGATTTCTGAAACAGTTTTTTTTTTTTTTAATTGATGTTTATGCGCACGTTAAAAAAAAAAAAAAAAAAAAAAAAAAAAAAAAAAAAAAAAAATCAAATTTCGTTTTTAATTATTTTCTCTTTCTCTCTCTTAGCTCACTTTTTTAATCCCATATCTCCACGCTTCAGTGTCACGTCACAAAATAGTACAAGAAAATATAAACACGGAATAAAAATGTTACTAGAAAAAACCCATCAAATCATGACAACACATACACACACACAAAAAAAAAAAAAGAACAAAAAGAAAATAAATTTAACTATATATACAGGGTGTTTCTAAATTCATGGTACAAATTTTAAGGGGTGATAGTACACATCAAGACAAACAATATTAAATAGGAAACCAAGGGTCCCAAACGTCTTCCGAAGGAGATAGGCGCCATTAAAGTTTAGGGTCCAAAAATTCAAATGATTATAAAAAACAGAAAAATTGGTCGATTCGTTTGCGGTTTTCACTAAAATTATTCTTTATGTCAGTATTGTCTTGAAAATAAATTATAAAGATAAATTTCAAAAAATGACGATAGAGGGCGCTTTAGACTTTAGAGTAACGAACAACTATTTTTTACCGTTATTTTTTGCCTCTCATTAAAGGTTTCGTAAGCTTAGACTTAAACTTAAATTTTGAGCTCAAAATCTAAATGGTTGGAAGCAGTTAAGTAGCACAAACTTAACTGTGTTCAGAGGGTTTTAATTTCAAATGATTATAAAAAACGGAAAAATTGGTCGATTGATTTGCGGTTTTCACTAAAACTATTCTTTATGTTGGTATTTTATTG
Source organism: Maratus speculifer (assembly GCA_964019185.1). Lineage (NCBI taxonomy): Eukaryota > Metazoa > Arthropoda > Arachnida > Araneae > Salticidae > Maratus > Maratus speculifer. Next base: position 239,875,109 of record OZ025293.1, on the reverse strand, counting down.
AAAATGAATTATAAAGATAAATTTCAAAAAATGCCTATAGAGGGCGCTTTAGACTTTGGAGTAACGTACAACTATATTTTACCGTTATTTTTCGCATCTCATAAATTTTTTTTAGAAGCTTAGACATAAACTTAAATTTTGAGATGAAAATCTGAATCGTTGGGAGTGGTTAAGTAGCGCAAACTGAACTGTGTTCAATGGGGGTGGGGAGGTTCAAATTTCAAATGATTATAATAAAAGGAAAAATTGTTCGATTTGTTTTCGCTTAAACTATTCTTTATGTCAATATTTCCTTGAAAATAAAGTTTAAAGATTAATTAAAAAATATACCGTTAGAGGGCGCCTTAAACCTTAGAATAACCAAGAACTATTTTTAACCGTTATTTTTTGTATCTAATTAAATGCTTGTAAAAGTTCAAACTTAAATTTTAAGCTCAAAATCTGCATCGTTGTGAGTAATTAAGTGCGGAAATTTGAAATGTGTTCGAGGGGTGGGGAAGGTAACATTTTAACTCCTGAACACTGCTCAGTTTGCGCTTATTAACCCCTCCATCGATTTAGAATTTGAGCTCAAAATTTAAATCTAAGCATTTGCAAGCATTTAATTAGATACAAAAAATAACGGTTAAAAATAGTTGTAGGTTACTCTAAAGTTTAAGGCACCCTCTAACGGTATTTTTTGAAATTAATCTTTAAAATTTATTTCCAAGGAAATATTGACATAAAGAATAGTTTTAGCGAAAACGGCAGACGAATCGACCAATTTTTTCGTTTTTTAAAATAATTTGAAATTTGAACCTCCCCACCTTCATTGAACACAGTTTAGTTTGCTCTACTTAACCACTCCCAACGATTCAGATTTTCATCTCAAAATTTAAGTTTATGTCTAAGCTTCTAAAAAAAATTTATGAGATGCGAAAAATAACGGTAAAATAGAGTTGTACGTTACTCCAAAGTCTAAAGCGCCCTCTATCGGCATTTTTTGAAATTTATCTTTATAATTCATTTTCAATAAAATACCGACATAAAGAATAGTTTTAGTGAAAACCGCAAATCAATCGACCAATTTTTCCGTTTTTTATAATCATTTGAAATTAAAACCCTCTGAACACAGTTAAGTTTGTGCTACTTAACTGCTTCCAACTATTATAAAATATAATAAAATAAAAAAAAAAAAATTAATTAATTAATTAATTAATTAATTAATTAATTAATAAAAATTAAATATATATATATATATATATATATATATATATATATATATATATATATATATAAAATATAAAAAAAATAAATAAATAAATAAATAATAATAATAGTAATAATATTATTAATAATAATACCAAAAATTATATCAATAACGTTAAAATTAATTTGATAATTAAAATATAGCTATTTAACTATAGATATAAATAGACAAATATCCATATATTGGTGTCAATTAAACTATTTAAAAATTATTTTAAAATAATGTAAAAATAAAAAACCCACTCTCAAATTTTTTTAATTAACCTTTGCGTGTTTATCCAGACAACACTACCCTCCTCCGTACTCTAACATCTACCCTCCCAACCAACCTATTTATATATTTTTTTATTACTTTTATAACATTTTTAATTTTTTATCATTATTTTTATGTTTTATAATTTTTTTTTTACATTTTTTACGCAAAGAATTAATTATAAGATCATGTAATAGCTAATTATTAGATCATGTAATCTCTAATTATAAATTAAAGAATATATGAATTTTTTAGGATAACCATTATTTATAGCATCATAAACAAACTTTTTAGTATTAGTATTAATTAAATGGGAAGAACATAGACATTTTATTCTATATAAATGGTTAAGTATTATATTACGATATACAGAATTATGAAGACAAGATTTAAAATTAGTAAAGGTATATATATATTAAAGTTAATACCAAGTTGTGTAAAATTATCAACGTAACCATCTTCACAAACAGATATTATACTAAAGTCTGTGGTATTTTTCGATTGGCAAAATAGTCAATAAAAGGATATTGCCCAGTTAAACTGATGGCATTGAGCTCACAGGCTATTCACACTAATTTTAGATACTTATTTTTTCAAGGAATAATGAAAAATTTTTAAAGGACAAATAAAGGGAAATTAGCTCTCTCATCCCCCCTTATATTTAATCATTGAAACCCCAAAACTAATCAGGGATACGCCTCATCATAATAAACCTTTTCCGAGAATCGTATAATTCTATATAAGAACCCATTTGTTTAAGAGGGGTTATTCCCCGATCCCCCTCCGGTACACTTAACCATTAAACCCTCAATACTATTCAGGATTTTCCTTGCCAAAAACAACCTGTATCAAAAATTTGAAGAAAATCAGATAATCCTGCATAAAACCCCACTTATCTAATTTCAGGAAGGCGAATGCTCTTTCTTCCTATTATAGCAAAAGTACTTCAAATTTAATCCGGGAAGTGAATTGCCAATATGAAACTATATCTAAAAATTGAAGGAAATTGGTTAATTCAGCATGAAAAACTTATTTAAGAAAAGTAGAAGGGGTAGTCCCTTAATCCCCCTTTATACTTAAACAATCAATCCACAAAATATATCAAGAAAACATTTTATCAAAATGAACCTACATTCAAAATCTAAAGCAAATCGGTAAATTCTACGTGAAAAACACGTTTATCTAAAATAACGGGGTTACTCCCCGTTCCCTCCTTTATACTTAATCAATGAACATCTGAAAAAAATCATGAAGGCGCCTCATCAGAATGTTCCTTCATCCAAAATTTGAAAAAAATCTGATAATTCTGCATGACAAACCCATTTATCCAAATTAAAGGGAGTTAGCCCTCGTCCTCTATTTACACTTATCCAATGAACTCCCAAACTAATCAAGGAAGTACCTTATCAGAATGAACCTATATCCTGAATTTGAAGCAAATCGGTAGATTCTGCTTACAAAGCTCATTCACCTAAATTAAGGGGGATGAGACTACCCCCTATTTTACGATTGACATTTGCTTTCATTTTACGTTTTATCTTTTACAACTTTTATTTCCAAGTACTTTCTAACTTCAGTAAATAATCACTTTTTTTTTTTTTTTTTTTTTTTTTGACGGGAGTAAATAATGATGATTTCATTTCTTTATCCATCTCTTTGAGAGTTTCCTGACAGAATAGGACAGTTAGAATTTATTGATCGTCGTTCATAATTCGTCATCAGAATTAATTGTATAGCCTAAAGAGACACTAAACAGAGGCGATTAAACACTAAAAAGTTATCGGAATATTAATTAATAAAAAAAAATCTAAACTATGTTTAGAAGTTTGATGAATAATGCGCACACAGGAATCATTTTTCAAATAAAACATTGTTCAAGCAACCAGAAAAATAAATATGTTCCATATATATTTGTGATATTAATCAATTTCTCAATTAATTTTCAATAGTGAAATTACGCATGAAATTCTAGATACGTGAATATTCTACTAAGCGTAATACCAACATAGTGAAAAATGTCCAAGCATCGTCCTCGTAGCTTAAATGGTAGAGCACTTGGAGCGCGATCCCAAGGGTTCCGGGTTCGATCCCCGGCTTGAACATTTTTCACTAAATTTGGTATTACGCCTAGTAGAAGAATGAATATTCAAGTATCAGGATATATGTTTCTTTTTTTTTTTTTCAAATAAATTTTGCCGCTTATGGAGTGAGTCCAACTGGAATGATCTCATCTTGGTACGAATATCAAAGATTTAAAGCTGAAGGTAAAGAAAGTCAGTAAAGGCACAAAAATATACTACCACCTGCAATGGACTGCATAAAACCAATTTTTAGAGATTTGTCTAATCCTGACCTGCTTGAACGGTGTTTAGGGGATCGGACTCAAAATCCTAATGAGTCGTACAACTCCCTTGTATGGAAATTTTGTCCCAAAACAAGTGGATCCAGCAAGATTGTATCAGAAATAGCAGCAAATGAAGCTGTTGTAGCATTTAATAATGGCAGAAAAGGGGACGATTACGTGTTATGAACTTTCTCGATTTCCAAGTTGGTCGTCATGCATTTGATGCTGCAATAAAAATTGATGCTAAATGATTGCAACATGCTGAAAGAAAATGTACGGTACTAAATTTAAAACTTAGACGTGCATGAAGTAAGCTCAACAGCTCAAACTTAGAAAAGCTGAAAAAACAAGAATGTGCTGAGTATGAAGCAGGAAAAATTTAAATTTACACAGTTATAATGCGGTAAGTATTCTACACCTTATATCACTCGTATTCTCTTATATGATTAGTGAAATTTCACAGAAAAATGTTTTATACAGTATAAAGTGCAAAAGTTGGAATCCCCCAAATCTCTGCGATTCAAATTTTTGGATCACTTGCAGTTTTATTTGTACACCTCCCCCCCCCCACACACACACACACCCACTCCTATAAGCTCACTCTGATTCACTGTTAATTTTTAAATATATATTTGTCTCTGTTAGCCTACATTTATCAGATTTTGTCTCTTTTTTTGACCATTGAGATAGTTAAAGTTTATTGGTGATTTTATGTATAAAGCGAGCGGCTGACGGTTCGGATATTTACGAAACTTCGTTACATGGCACGAGTTGATATTTATTATCCATTATTATTCTGCTATGAAGATATATCTGCTTTATTATTAACTTTTCTTTCTATTGCAAATGCATTCTTACATAAATGGTTCATAAGAAAAAGGGGGAGGGAGGGATCTTGTTTTTTTTTTTTTTCTTTTTGCAAATAAGGTTTGAAGTGAGCTTTTCTTATATATATATATATATATATATATATATATATATTATATGTATAATACCATTAAAAGTAGACAAGATTCACCAATGGATTTATCAATAAAACAATAAACCAAAACGAAGAATTAGAATTGAATTGAATTATAATAAAATAAAAAAATAGTGTAACGAGTAAATCTGAAAAAATAAATATATAAAATGAATGCAAATGGAATTTGTAGCCCCAAAAGCAGAATCATCAGGCCCCAAATGCTCTGGAACTATAAATGAAGTGTGCGGTTTCATCCACGTATTAGCCATGAAATAGCAAAATAATACGTATTTGGGGCTACCAGCACACAAAAACCAAATTATTAAACAAGGAACAAAGATATTTTACAAAAAAGGAGTTGAAAGTAAGTAAAAATAATAGTTATCCATAACAAACAAAAAAGATAAAGCTGAATGGAAATATAATTGAACCGGAGAAAAATAATTAATAATCGATATTAACATAAAATTAAATTAATAAAATAATTAAAATTAAGAGATAACATTCATATTAACATATAACTTAAAATACCATTTTGTTACTTTAATCAGTAACATTTATTAGCTATTTAACTATAGATATAACTAGACAAATATCCATATATTGGTGTCAATTAAACAGTTTAAAAATTATGTTAAAATAAATAACCCACTCTCAATTATATATATATATATATATATATTATTTATTTATTTATTTATTTAAATAATTAACCTTTGCGTTTTTATCCAGACAACACCAACCTCCTCCGTACTCTAACATCTACACACCCAACCAACCTATATATATATTTTTTTATTACTTTTTAACATTTTTAATTTTATATTATTATTTTTATGTTTTATAATTTTTTTTATGCATTTTTTACGCAAAGAATTAATTATAAGATCATGTAATATCTAATTATAAATTAAAGAATATATGAATTTTTTAGGATAACCATTATTTATAGCATCATATACAAGCTTTTTAATATTAGTATTAATTAGATGGGAAGAACATAGACATTTTATTCTATATAAATGGTTAAGTATTATATTACGGAATAGTATTATATACAGAATTATGAAGACGTGATTTAAAATTAGTAAAGGTATTAACTTTAAAATTAAATTCTTTCCTTTTGTCATAAATATCAGTTAGAAATCTGTTCTCTTTTAATATCTATATAATAAAGACCAAACGTATCTGTGCGTAACGCATACGTCATGTTTTGAATGGCAACACTTTCCGATGAAATTTCTGTTTTGCTGTTTTCTCTATAGCAAATTTTTACTGCTAGACATAGCACATTTTCAACTTTTGTACCATAATATATAGAGAAAAAAATACACTTTTAAATGCAGTTTGTTAGAAAAGTGTATCTCAATTTGTTTTTGAGTTATTAATTTTTTTTGTAGTTTTTTGTTCAATTTCTCTAATGGTGGCAACCTGGATGTCGCATTTATGTGAGAAATAAAGGAAAAATAACCATAGAGTAAAAAAAAAAAAGAATAGAGATGCAGTTTAGTGGCTGGAGGTGACACCAAAAAATATAACCCTAAAATTCACTGAATTGCATCAAACACAACCGCGTGCTTTCGCAAAAAAGGAAAACTTTTAGCGATACAGTTTTAATTCATGATACAATGAAATGCTATTTTAGAATGCTAAAATATAAGAACATATTTTTCATTTAGAGAAAAAATGATGTTAAAGAATTCGGTCTCTGTTCTACGTGATTGTTTTGTTTGGGCCAAATAAGAGACTTAAATTGGAAGAATAATGCCCATTCAAATCGATTTAATCGCATACTGCACGTCCATCTATCTCTTTTCTCCATGGAAAATAACAGATAACAGTATATTTTATTTGCCCTTTTTTTATAGCAACTGAAAAAATAGCAATTAAAAACCTGTTATGACAAAATATTGTCGGTTATAAAACCAGGTGAATGTTGTTAGATTTATTTCGTTTTTATCTATCAATTTAATGGGGACTTTTAGTTCGTTGTAAACTTACTTTACAAAATATACATCAATTAACCTTTACAAAAATGTATTTTTAAGAATATCTGTGAGTCATATTTTCTTAGTTGGTTTTAAAAACTGAAAGAATGCAACTTTATTCTTTGGCAAAATCTTTGGCTATAACTTCTATCTTGCGTCTAATAAGGAAGTACAGATATTTTCAAAGCTTTATATGATTACATAATTAATATGTTTCATATAAAATTGCTGTTTGGAATAAGTTGGCAGTTTAAAAAGCATATTATGTAGGAAAATTTAATTAGACTTTTTAATTTTAAATAAAAAAAAATTTCATCTTTATTCTGTGACCTGGGAATCCTGGGTTCCATGTACTAGTAATTTTAATATCTAAGAAACTGATTGTATTATCAAAAAGTAGGTTTTTTGAAAGTTCTAGATTAGAAGGATAATCAACAGGGAATTGAGATATACAGGTGTTATCAGTATCAATTAAAATTACATCATCTATATATCGATATAAATGTATTTTATTATTTAAATAATGACGTTCATAGTAATATAAGTCAGATAATAAACTAGATGTACTACCACCTTGTGGTATACCAACATTTTGAATATATATATTGTTATCATGCATGATAAAATTATTATAGATAATGAAATTGGTTAATGTATGAAAATAATCAGAATCGATATTATGTGATATATCCAATTCGTATTGATATTTTTTTAAAAGCTCATTTATGATATTATGTAAATTCGATAAATCGATATTATTAAATAAAACTTTAAAATCATAAGTAGTGATATTTTTTATACATTTAAGATTTTTCATAATATGGACCAGTTCATAACTATTTTTTATGCAATGTGTATTATCACTTTTTTTTTTTTTTTTTTTTTTTTTGTAATATTATATATTTGATTAAGAATTACTAATAGAAGTTTGTTAGCAGCATTATTATAAGTATTGCAACCAATTGTAACAGTTCTGAATTTAACAGGATGCTTATGAAATTTGAGTATAAGGACTAGATAAGGATATTTAAAGTTAGTAGGGTTAATGTCTAATAATTTATAGAATCCTTTAATTTTACGATTATTGGCAAGTAAGTTATCATTAATTTTTTGGAATGTGTTATTATTAGATATACTATATTTAAGCAGTTGATGATAATAAGATTTACAAATAATTGCATAATAATTTGGAGATTTATCAACATAAGTTATTACATCGTTTTGTTGTAATTTATTGATTTGCTTAAACAGATGCTGTGTATTTACATATTCTAGGTGTGAAATATTATATTTTAAGGACCTGGTTAATTTATCGATAACTAATATTTTCCATTGATTAAAATATTCAATGGGTTTTTTATAATAAATTGCAAGTTTATAAATATATATATCTATATCATAGGTAAATTGTTTTATGATAGATTTAATGTTTAATTTGGATGGAATTCTGTACTTGGTCCCATAACCCATAATTCTTCTAAGTTGTAAATCATCTACTAGATTAAGATTACCAGTAATAATATGTCCATGATCTTTATTTATATATTTTTGTAGAGAGGGGTCATTGCATTTACAGGGTAATGTACTAGCATCAAAAGAAGATTTAGAGAAAGAATTATAGTTAAAAATCGTTCTTCCGATAGATATGGGATACTTAAAGGTTTTAGATATATGAATATTATTAATAGGAAATTGACAGTTTTTATCATTTAATATGGAATTAATATTGATTTTATTAAATATTGGATTAGAAAAAGTAATTACCATTTGAGTATTAGTTTGTAAATTTTTAGGTTTTTTTAGTAAATTTATATTGTAAAGGTTGATACGAGTCATAATGAGATCATAAAAAACATCTGAAAAATGTTTAGAGTAAGTTTTACTGAGAAAAATATTTAAATATTATACTATATGTTTCTTTTTTATTCCAAAAATATATTTACGTATTAGAAACCAATTGTAATTTTTTAAATAATTACGATGAAGATTATTAATTTGTTGAATTATAATGTTTTTAGGAGTAATACTAGAAGATGAACCTTTTCCTCTTTTGTTACGTGTTGTTTTAGGATTTATAAGATGATTTAAAATATGATAAATGGGAGAATAATCTGTAGTATCATTTATAGATGAAAAAACTTTAACAGATCTTTTAAAAACCTCACTATTAAGACCATAAGGATAAATTGTATTATAATATTTCATATATGAAGACTCTAAATAGAGACGCTCAGATTTATTTTTCTGAATTTGTATTATTTCAATAGTAGTATTTTTAAATTTATGTTTATGAAAATGCTGTATTTCAGCTGTAGACTGTATATTTTTTGCTATTTTTTTTAAGAATCTGACCGATGTTGATTCATGCGTAAATGAAGAGGACCAGAAGTTTCACCAATATATTTCAAATTGCAAATGTTACACTTTATACTATAAATTACATTAAAAGCCTTACAAAAAATAGAAATATGAGGATCTGATACGATTTGTGACTGAGAAGCAGATGGACAAGTTTTACATCGAATATCAGAACATTTCTGAAAATATAATTGAGGAGGAGGAGCATGTATATGGAAACTGGATGACGATCCAGGAGTAACCCTATTATTGTTCCTGTACAGGGCACTACACTGCAAAGAAGCATTGTGTATCTTGCCAGGATCGAGATTTTTACTAAGTACTGCCATAATATAAGAGATATTACAAATATAATAAAAAGATAAAAATAGAAAAATTACAATTAAAAAATCGAGTATCTTGACTAATATAATTTACTAAGGAAAAGGATCTAGAATAATACAACTATAAAATGAAAATAGATACAATATGTACAAAGCTTTAAAGCAGTACTCAAACATCCAAAAAGAAACAATACACAACCATAATACTACCATCCCACACCACATATAATAAGAATCATAGTACTCACAGTCCAATAAAGGCAAAATCACAAAATCGACTCATTCAAAAGTGAAATAATCTCCGTACATAATAAACCACCAACTTATCCAATTAACATCTTAGCACAATCCTCACATTGTTACTACATTTCACATAGGCTTAAATAATCATAATTTCAATGTATTTATTTAATATCAAAAAATAATAAATAATGATAATTTCAATGTATTACTTTAATATTAAAAAATAATAAATAGTGAATATTGATGTTGACATTTAATATACCATATATCAAGACAATGAATTAAACATAATAGCAAAATTAACAGTTAAAATATTATAAATATACCATATATAATATTCATGATGAAACGTTTGCAACTCTTAATGGAAATCCTATTAAGTGGTAACGGAAAACTACATTGTAGAAATCTCACAGACAGTCTATATTTATTAGATTTTGGCTCTTTCTTCCTTTTTCTGATTATTGAAACACATTTATTGACAACTTCAAAACTTCATGTATAAAGCGACGGCTGACGTTTCAAATCTTTACGTCTATTTGGTCTATTTTGTGTCGCCCGATTATCTACTCTAGGGATATGGGTCCTGAAGGGGAGTGCCCTTCGTGGGGGTCTTTCTAAGGGAACCTAACCCGTATTTACGCAAGATTCGAAGAAAACCACGAAAACTCCGAACGGTTAGGCCGACGGCCGCGATTGGGTTCGAACCCAGCACTTGCCGTCAAATCTTTACGATACATGACGCAAGTTCAGTGGCGCCAACTTATATGTGGGCCTGAGACCACCCAATACTTTTGAATCATAGCGTGCCAAATTTTAATTGTTCTAGTTATTTATTTCATTATTATTTCATCATTCATTTTTCTCCTCACAATAAAATTTAATTCCTATGTATTTTATCATGTATTTTAATTCTCGGACTAATATCCATAAATCACAAATGACTGAAATGTTTTGTTCCCTGTTTAACTTTCTGCTAAGTTGTAGTCATTTTCATGCTATCATGACATTACAATAAATATTAGTGACTTTACAAGGTAAAATGTATCAGAATATAATTTATTAAAATTGCAACGTTATTAAAACATGCCAGCTTGACTTAAAAGTCTCATCTTTTACCATCTGTCAACCCTTCAAAAAGAAAACAAACTGGTTACACCCTTTTAGAAAAATATTTATGAGCCCACCCAATATTTTTGAGCCAACACAATATTTTTCAAAAGTTCGCGCCACTTCACAAGTTTATTTACATCTGCTATTATAATATCTGCTTTAGTACTATCTTTTTTTAGTATTGCAAAAGCATTCTTGACGTAGATATTTCATATAGCTAACGAAAAAAAACGGATTTTTTTTTTTTTTTACAATTATTTGTAAAGTGAAGTAATAGCTGGAAGTGAGCTTTTCTGATGTACACACACACACACACACACACACACACACACACATATATATATATATATATATATACATCTATTTTAGTCTTTATTTCTCAGATTTTGGTTTTTTCTTGCTTTTTTCTGAGTATTGAGACACGCTTATTGACTACTTGAAAATTTTATGTATAAAGCAAGTTGCTGACGTTTCGAGTCTTTATGAAACTTATTTATGTGACACGAGTTTATTTACATCTTTTGTTATTATGCTATTATGATATCTGCTTTAGTATTATCTATTGTTAGTATTGCAAAATCATCTCTTGAAAAGCAAACAACAGAAGATGATAAAAAAGTTTGGATTTTGAGAAATCCAAATTTTGAACGCCTAGATTTAAGACTAGTATTGTTATATTATTATTTTAAGCTTTATCACTATATTTACAAATAGTTATTAATTAAAGTAGCTAAAATCACATGAAAATAAGCAAATTTATTTGTTTTATACAACATGTATTGTTTTATTTTGAAATTTTGAATTTTATGAGCATTTATCTCAAAACACGATTTTTTGACTTGGCGCGTATGATTTCTCAAAAATTTTTAAAGATAATGGCTCCAAATTTTCTGAGTATATTAATATCATCCTTCTACATAAGGTAAACTAAAATCTTAGAATTACCTTGAGTAAACAAAATTACTTTAAAAAATATACGAGAATTTTTATATATTTTTTAATTATTCGTTATAAATACTATAAATGAAGATAATTAAGATATTTTAATTCATTATGGGAATCCAAGTATTATCTTTATATTAAAACGTTTTCAATATTGATAAATTAAAATGAACATGAGATATTATGCGCACTATTATATAATAATCATTTGTATTTAAAGAAATCTGAATTTTGTGCTTCCAGGTTTGAGATTTTGTACAGTATTTTGTATATATTACATTATTAGTTTAAACGTTATCACTATAATAACCAATGGATATTAATTAGAATAGCTAAAACTACTTGAAAATAAGTACATTTAATTTATTTTATGAAAATGTATTGTTTAGTACACATTTTCAACTTTAAAAACAATTATCTCAAAACGTGTTTTTTTTTTTTTTTTTTTTTTTTTTTTTTCAAACTTGCGCGCATGATTCACAAAAACTATTACATAATTGCTTGAAATTTTTGAGAGCATTAAAATCATCCTTCTGCACAAAAGGAACTAAAATCTTAGAATTATCTTGAGTTAAAAAAAAAAATTATTAAAAAAAATATAGGAGAATTTTTACATATTTTTTTGTCATTAATTATAAATATTATAAATGAAGATAATTAAAAGATTTTAGTTCATTATGCAAAGTGTTATCTTTAAATTAAAATGTATTTTATGATAATAAATTAAAATGAACATGAGATATCATGGGCGCAGTGATATATAGTAATTACAAATAAGGTACCCTGGGGTAATAACGCCAAGTGCTTATATTTTGCATAATTATGAAATAATCAGGTAAATGACACCCATGTGCTCTGAGCAGAAGGGTTTTGAGTCATATAAATCGCAAAAAACAGTTTCAAGTTAATTTGTTTCATTTTTAGGTCTTATTGTTTTTACAAGCAGCTAAAATTAACGCTTGATCTAAAATTTGCGAGATAAGGTTTTTGATGTGAAGACTATATTTTTTTATCTGGAAATACTTTGTTTATTACATAAATTTGTAGTGTATTTCATGTACTTTCAAATTGTTGTAGAAGATTTTGGATATCTTCTCGAGATAATTTGTAGTTTAGGATTTACTGCGCAATAAGTATCCCGGGGTATTAACGCCAGGGATTGGCGTTATTACCCCGGTTGATTCCCAACAGTGGCCGAACTATATCCGAAGGGGGTTTATATATTAATATGGGACAGCCTTATCATCATGGTTGAAATGGTAAGATTAAGGGGGGAGTGCCCAATACTTAAAAATAATCTCTCTATTTTATTTTTTATTATATTATTATTATTTTTTTACTAATGTAAAAAATAATTTTTAACTCTTGTAAATAAATCTATATCAAAATGTTTTCGAGATTCAAATTCGAACATCTTCAAAATCAGGTTTCTATTAAATTTCCACTGGACTGTTCAATTGAATTCGAAATTTCAACCGCTTTCTCAGAGTTCCGTTTTTCAAAACTTTATAAATTTAACATTTAACCGATGTGACAGAAATTGTAACGTAATTAATGTGAAGCGGTTTGTGAGACCGCAAAATTGAAAGATGAATAGAAGGCGGGAATAACTCAGAGGATTGTGTTTTTGTACTAAACTTTTTATACAAGAGTATTATACTTAATATTCACCTATTTAGTCTCTGGTGGTAGTACTAAAATTCCAAATGAAACAAAATTTCGGTAGTGTTTGCAATTAAACTGAAAATTAAGTGTTAAACTAAAAACTTAAAAGAAAAATAGTGGTCTACGAGACCCGTAACATTAGTTAAAGGTTAAAAGGCGATCCATGATTAAAAATCATAGAATACTGTTCCTGCGCTAAACTTTTTGTACGGAATTAATTCTAATTAAATTTAATCTATTCAAATATTTCTAATAATATTACGAGAACTCCAAACGAAAGAGAATTTCAGTTGTAAACTATAGTTAAACTCGAAAATACAAGTTAAACGCTTTTTTTTTGGGGGGGGGGGGTACAGTGTTTAGTCAGATTCCTAACAACAGTTAAAGGTTAATTTTGTTGCTAATATAGAGATAATGATATATAACCATATGAATTATGTATAAAATTGAATAAGAGATCTCTTTGGGATAATATTTTTTAATCAAAAATTTTATTCAATTTATAAAAAATTTATTAAAGCATGTTCTTTAAAACTAGACAATTTAACTGTAGGTTTGGAGAATCCGCATTAGTGTGGAGTTATGGGTTAAAAACCATTTACTAGATTACTATAATAGTATTAACCCTTAACTGCTGTGACAAAAATTGTGGCATAACTTACTGTGAGCGGCCTGTCAGACCGCTTAATCTAACGATGAATAAAATGTTAAATTAACTTTTAGAATATTATTTTTGTATTGAACCTTACATACAGGACTATCATAAATAAAATTCAGCTATTCAAAAGTCTCTAGAGATAGTAATAGGACTCCAAATGAAACAAAAATTTCCCGGTATCTATAATTAAACTAAAAATTGCAAGTTAAACTCTGAAACTTGAAAAACTCAGCGGTATGTGAGACGCTAACAGGAGTTAAGGTTTAACAAAAATATGCATTACATATAACTCTAGTTATTATAAAACTTCACAGTATTAAAATATTACATTATCAATTGTTAAAACCATGCCATGTTTCTTATAATCATATTTAAGCGGGACTTTTTAAACAAAGAGGAACACCGAGTGTTATATTCTGTTGAAGCTCCCCTCACTCCTTTTTCTTTCACTTTCACAAAAAAATCAATATTTTCTATCGCATAGAATGCATACATGGGAATATAAATACTGATTCAAATAATCCGTGCAATGTTTCTAATAATTCTATTTAAATGGTCATTTTTAAGCAAAACGTAGCTTAGAATCTGATATTCTTTTGCCTCCCCCCCCCACCACCACCACACCTTTCTTTTTTCTTTCAGAGCCACAAAAAATTGTACATTTTCAATAGCTTAAATTGCAATTTGTCAATTTCTAGAGCTTTAGAGTTTGCATTTTTAGAATTGGGCAATCTACATGCCATTATTCCATCTTATTTTATAGTTTTGTTTGCATGGCGTTATTACCCATATAGGTGGGTATTAACGCCAAATAGTATTGGCCAAGAAAAAACGCCATTACATTTTATGAATACATATCTGTTAAATTATTTTATTTTGTACAGATAGTCAATGAGTTGCTGTATCAGATCGTATGTTTGTTTGAAAAATACAATCTAAAACTAAGCCGTGAAAATTGGTAGAACCTTAACGTGGCGTTATTACCCCAGGGTACCTTACAAAAAAGCACTCGGTTACTTAATTAAGTTTTCCTAATTAATTGAAATATTTTTCATCAATCTGTTTTCTTTATTGTAACAAGTAATGCTGTAATTAGTAGCAAAAAAAGAAGAAAAATCACTAAATTTGCTTTATTAGTTAGTTTGTGGAAACTTATCGACATTCGATCAGTTTTCTAGCATTTTTGAACACTTGAAAGTGAACTGTCCCTTTAATGCATTTCAGTTTAATTATATGTAATCTATAAGTAAAATGCTCTTGAACTACGAATTAAAAAGTATCTCTGGAACGTAAGCTAAAACAAAACAGAGTCGATTTTGTTGTGCGCTCTATCCACTTCGATTTCGCAAACGTAGTAATGTGCTAAAGCTATATTAATCAACTAAATAAACCTAAAATTTTCTATATAAATTAAAATAAACGAAATAACATATCAATGTGGATACTGCATAAATAAAATAAATAACT
Organism: Maratus speculifer; assembly: GCA_964019185.1. Classification (NCBI taxonomy): domain Eukaryota; kingdom Metazoa; phylum Arthropoda; class Arachnida; order Araneae; family Salticidae; genus Maratus; species Maratus speculifer. The sequence goes on along the minus strand of OZ025293.1, from coordinate 239,859,543 downwards.
TACTACAGTTTATGATCTATTTATTTATTGAACAAAATATATCTGACTTGTGTGCTTGACATGAAAGCCTGCTTATAAGTCATCATCTATATACAGGGACGAGATAGCACAAGAAAATTTTACAACACGAGAGAAATGCAACTGGGAGCTCCACAAAAAGTGTGTATGCAATGGAGCCAATTGTAAAAAATATGCCAGCGGGGATTGAACCCACATCCTCCAACGCTCACAAGCGATTAGTGACGTGGTGCCTTAACCTTTCGGCCACGGATATCCCAGCTAACAATCATCATTAAAATAATTACTTCATATCTTCTATGTACAGAAAACAACGCACTAAATATTAAACTCCTGTTGGCGCTCAGTGTTTGCATAAGCGTCATTTGTCGCAAACTGGTGGGAAGCGAAAGATTGCGCTTTGCAATGTCTGAGAATGGTTCAGAATGCCTTAAGGCCCTACATCAGTAACGCTCCGAGATAGAACGGCTAATGTTATTTCAATGGAAGAAATTTATAGCTTTTATTCCTTTGCATTTTGCTCAAATTTAATAATTTTTGTTGTTTTGAAAACCTGTAGGTTTAAACTTTGCACGTCATTTTGAAATTTTATTTCTTTTTTTAATTTTAAGGCGATACAAGTATTTTATAGTAATTTTATAGTCTTTAAAATTCACCTTTAGTGTCTTATTATGAAAAATCTGTTTGACATTTTAAAATTTAGTAAAACAGCATGCAGAGTTTAATTATTTAGCTTTCAGAAAATGTTTTTTATTTTGATTTTTAAAAAAATTTAATCTATGCTATTTGTATAAAAAGTTGAAACACTTTGATTTAAAATAGTCGAAAATGAGGTTTATTCCCGCCTTCAAAAGGGATACGCCTTAAAAGCAATTAGGGTGTAAGACGATAGGTCTTTACTCTGCAGGAAGTCCAGGGACGTAGGTAAAATTTCTTGCCTCTGGCTATTCGTAAAATGTTGCTTGCTTTATTGTATATAAATAGTTTTTCCTTTCTTTTTCCCTTTCAGAAAGATAAACGAATGATTTTTAAAGTTCTTATACTATTTTAACTAAATAATACGCATATATTCCAAAGCCTGTCATAGTCTAACTGATTTAAATTTTAGAATAACGGTTTTTTTCAGTCACGCGAAAAGACAAACTCAATTATACTAAATCTACGGAAGATTTTAATAAAGATAACATACTTTCATTCCAATTTTTAATTATTTTTTTTTTCTTCATAGTATAGGTGACGATGGTTTGTATAAAGGCCGCTTTTTACTTTTTTCGATACTGATTGTAGATTTTAAATATGAGGATAATATCACTTTTGAAAACGGTTCCGAAAATGAAACTGTCTTGTAAAGAAAATTAAAAAAAGTAGAAAAAGGCCTTTGAAGAGATCGCTCTGAGCTATTAAAGGGGAAAAAAATATTAAAATGCAGACGAGATTTATTTATAAATTTCGACCGTTGGATTATCGTCGAAAGAATTATCATAAGCTAGTAAATTGTTTCGCTTGATTAAGGTTTTTTTTTTTTTTTAATACCCGTAAAATAAATCGAAAAAATAGAAAATGGCCTTTGTGCAAATCAATATCAACTAGGCAATGTAAAAAAAAAATACTTAAAACTATTAAAACACAAATGATAAACTTTTATAAATTTCTTTCATAGCATTAGCTTTAAAGCGAAGGCATTGTTTCGTTTAACTGCAGCAGCCTCTTTAAAATAAACGAAATCGTAAAAGCTATTCAATGTAAAAGAGAATAAAAAAATAAATTTTTTTTAAATGTAGGCGAGATATCTTTATAAATTTCTACAATGGGATTTCGCTTGACTGAAGTAAGTCACTTTAAAATACCTGTATCGAAATCAAAAATTGTAATACGGCCTTTGTACAGAAAGATCTCAGCTATTCAATGTAAAAAAGATTACTATTAAAATATAGACGAGATATTTCTATAAATTTCTGTCATAGGATTTCGCTTCATTGAAGTAAGCCCCTTTAAAATACCCGTAAAAAATCGAAAAAAATATAAAACGGTCTTTGTACAGAAATATCTCAGCAATTCAATGCTAAAAAAATCATTTAAAAAAATTAAAATGTTGACGAGATATCTTTATAAATTTCTATAATGGGACTTCTCTCTATTCAAGTAAGCCACTTTAAAATACCCGTAAAAAATCGAAAAAATATAAAACGGTCTTTGTACAGAAATATCTCAGCAATTCAATGCTAAAAAATCATTTAAAAAATTAAAATGTTGACGAGATATCTTTATAAATTTCTATAATGGGACTTCTCTCTATTCAAGTAAGCCACTTTAAAATACCCGTAAAAAATCGAAAAAATGTAAAACGGTCATTGTACAGAGAAATCTCCGATATCTAATGCCCCCCCCCCCCCCCCCGAAAAAAAGTTTAAAGAAAATGAAAATACAAACGAGATATCTTTAAAAATTTCTAAAATGTGATTTAGCTCTATTGAAGTAAGTCACTTTAAAATACCCGTAACAAAATCAAAAAGATATAAAATATTCTTTGTACAGAAAGATCTCAGTTATATAATGAAAAAAAAAATTACAAGTATTAAAATGTAGACAAGATATCTTTATAAATTTCTACCATGGGATTTTGCTTGATTGAGGTAATCATCAGTTTATATTTACTTTAGACGAGATATCTTTATAAATTTCTAATATTCAATGCTAAAAAAATCATTTAAAAATATTAAAATGTAGAAGAGAAAAAAATATATTTATATGAACTTCAAAATTTCATAGGATTTCGCTTGATTGAAGTAACCCCCTTTAAAACCCCCATAACAAAATCGAAAAAATATAAAACGGTCTTTGTACCGAAAGATCTCAGATATCCAATGCCAAAAAATCATTTAAAAATATTTAAATGTAGAAAAGATATATTTATAAATTTCTACTATAGGATTTCGCTTGACTGAAGTAGCCTCTTTAAACACCTGTAAACAAAACCAAAAAAGTACAAAACGATCTTCACACCGAAAGATCTCAGCTATCCAATGCCGAAAAATCATTTAAAAATATTAAAATGTACAAGAGATATTTTTATAAATTTCTATCATTGGAATTCACTTAACTGAAGTAGCCTCTTTAAAACACCTGTAAACAAAATCAAAAAAGTATAAAACGGTCTTTGTACCGAAATATTTCAGCTATCCAATGCCAAAAAATCATTTAAAATATTAAAATGTAGAAGAGATATTTTTATAAATTTCTACAATTGTATTTCACTTGACTGAAATAGCTTTTTTAAAATCCCCCTACACAAATACGAAAAAGTACAAAACGGTCTTTGTACCGAAAGATCTGAGATATCGAATGCCAAAAAATAATTTAAAAATATTAAAACGTAGAAGAGATATTTTTATAAATTTCTAACAATGGATTTCACTTGACTGAAATAGCCTCTTTAAAACACCTGTAAACAAAGTCGGCAAAAGTACAAAACGGTCTTTGTACCGAAAAATCTTAGCTATCCCATGACAACAGAATCATTTAAAAATATTAAAATGTAGACGAGATATTTTTATAAATTTCTACGACTGGAATTCACTTGACTGAAATAGCTTTTATAAAAATCCCCTAAACAAAGTCGTAAAAGTACAAAACGGTCTTTGTATCGAAGATATCAGCTATTCCATGACAAAAAAATCATTTAAAAATATTAAAATGTAGGAGAGATATTTTTATAAATTTGTACCATTGCATTTCACTTGACTGAAATAGCTTTTTTAAAATTTCCCTAAACAAAGTCGAAAAAGTACAAAACGGTCTTTGTACCGAAAGATCTAAGCTATCAAAATTAAAAAAAAATCACTTAAAAATATTAAAATGTAGAAGAGATATTTTTATAAATTTCTACCAATGGATTTCACTTGACTGAAGTAGCTTTTTTAAAATTCCCCTAAACAAAGTCGAAAAAGTACAAAACGATCTTTGTATCGAAGATATCAGCTATCCAATGATAAAAAAATCATTTAAAAATATTAAAATATAGAAGAGATATTTTTATAAATTTCTACCATTGGATTTCACTCGACTGAAGTAGCTTTTTTAAAATTTCCCTAAACAAAGTCCAAAACGGTCTTTGTACCAAAAGATCTCAGCTATCCCATGACAAAAAAAAAAAAAATAAAATAAAAAATAAAAAAATAAATAAAAAATAAAAAAATAAATAAAAATATTAAAGTGTAAAAGAGATATTTTTAAAAATTTCTATCGATGGATTTCACTTGATTGAAGCAGCCTCATCAAAACACCTGTAAACAAAATCAAAAAAGTACAAAACGGTCTTTGCACCGAAAGATCTCAGCTATCCAATGCCAAAAAATCATTTAAAAATATTAAAATGTAGGAGAGAGATTTTTATAAATTTCTACCAATGAATTTCACTTGACTGAAGTAGCTTTTTTAAAATTCCCCTAAACAAAGTCGAAAAAGTACAAAACGATCTTTTTATCGAAAGATCTCAGCTATTCCATGACAAAAAAATCATTTAAAAATATTAAAATGTAGAAGAGATATTTTTATAAATTTCTACCAATGGATTTCACTTGACTGAAGTAGCCTCATCAAAACACCCGTATACAAAATCAAAAAAATACAAAACGGTCTTTGCACCGAAAGATCTCAGCTATCCAATGCCAAAAAATCATTTAAAAATATTAAAATGTAGAAGAGATATTTTAATAAATTTCTACCAATGGATTTCACTTGACTGAAGTAGCTTTTTTAAAACTCCCCTAAACAAAGTCGAAAAAGAATAAAACGGTATTTGTACCGAAAGATCTAAGTTATCAAATTACAAACAAAAAAATCATTTAAAAATATTAAAATGTAGAGGAGATATTTTTATAAATTTCTACCATTGGATTTCACTTCACTGAAGTAGCTTTTTAAAAATTCCCCTAAACAAAGTCGAAAAAGTACAAAACGATCTTTGTACCGAAAGATCTCAGATATCACATGACAAAAAAATCATTTAAAAATATTAAAATGTAGAAGAGATATTTTTATAAATTTCTACCAATGGATTTCACTTGACTGAAGTAGCCTCATCAAAACACCTGTAAACAAAAAAAAAAAAAAAATACAAAACGGTTTTTGCACCGAAAGATCTCAGTTATCCAATGCCAAAAAATCATTTAAAAATATTAAAATGAAGAAGAGATATTTTTATAAATTTCTACAAATGGATTTCACTTGACTGAAGTAGCTTTTTAAAAATTTCCCTAAAAAAAGTCGAAAAAGTACAAAACACTCTTTGTACCAAAAGATCTAAGCTATCCCATGACAAAAAAAAAAAAAATAATAATAATAATAATAAAATAAAATAAAATAAAATAAAATAAAATAAATAAAAAATAAAAAAATAAAAATAAAAATATTAAAATGTAGGAGAGATATTTTTATAAATTTCTACCAATGGATTTCACTTCACTGAAGTAGCTTTTTTAAAATTTCCCTAAACAAAGTCGAAAAAGTACAAAACGGTCTTTGTTCCGAAAGATCTCAGCTATTCCATGACAAAAAAATCATTTAAAAATATTAAAATGTAGGAGAGATATTTTTATAAATTTCTACCATTGGATTTCACTTGACTGAAGTAGCCTTTTTAAAATTTCCCTAAACAAAGTCGAAAAAGTACAAAACGGTCTTTGTACTGAAAGATCTTAGCTATTCCATGACAAAAAAATCATTTAAAAATATTAAAATGTTTGAGAGATATTTTAATAAATTTCTACCAATGGATTTCACTTGACTGAAGTAACTTTTTTAAAATTCCCCTAAACAAAGTCGAAAAAGTACGAAACGGTCTTTGTACCGAAAGATCTCAGCTATTCCATGACAAAAAAATCATTTAAAAATTTTAAAATGTAGAGGAGATACTTTTATAAATATCTACCATTGGATTTCACTTGACTGAAGTAGCTTTTTTAAAATTTCCCTAAACAAAGTCGAAAAAGTACAAAACGGTCTTTGTACCGAAAGATCTGAGATATCGAATGCCAAAAAATAATTTAAAAGTATTAAAATGTAGAAGAGATATTTGTATAAATTTCTACCAATGGATTTCACTTGACTGAAGTAGCTTTTTTAAAATTCCCCTAAACGAAGTCGAAAAAGTACAAAACGATCTTTGTATCAAAGATATCAGCTATCCAATGATAAAAAAATCATTTAAAAATATTAAAATGCAGAGGAGATATTTTTATAAATTTCTACCATTGGATTTCACTTGACTAAAGTTGCTTTTTTAAAATTCCCCTAAACAAAGTCGTAAAAGAATAAAACGGTCTTTGTACCAAAAGATCTAAGCTATCCAAATACAAAAAAAAAAAAAAAAATCATTTAAAAATATTAAAATGTAGAGGAGATATTTTTATAAATTTCTACCAATGGATTTCACTTGACTGAAGTAGCCTCATCAAAACACCTGTAAACAAAATCAAAAAAGTACAAAACGGTCTTTGCGCCGAAAGATCTCAGCTATCCAATGCCAAAAAATCATTTAAAAATATTAAAATGTAATGAAACGGAATACTTTTGATTATCCCTGTAATTGATCAATGCATCCGATTTTCATAACATTTGAAATGACTCGACAAAATTATGTAATAAATGTACGTTTTAAATTTCAAACGATTAAAATGCATTTGAAAGTTTTTTCCCCATTGACCGTAATGTAACGGAATCCTTTTGATTGTCCCTGTAATTGATCTATATATACGATTTTCATAAAATTTGAAATGACTCGACAAAATTATGTAATAAATATACGTTTTAAATTTCAAACGATTAAAATGCATTTGAAACTTTTTTCCCCATTCACCGTAATGTAACTGAATCCTTTTGATTGTCCCTGTAATTGATCTATCCATCCGATTTTCATAAAATTTGAAATGACTCGACAAAATTATGTAATAATTATGTATTTTAAATTTCAAACGATTCGGTTGGGTAGTTTTTGCGTTGTTATATGCGGACAGACAGACGGACAGACAGACAGACGGACGGACTGAGCGACAATAGGTGCTACGTATTTACATAATTACGAACGCACCTAAAAAGCAGAAAACGGTATCTGTACAGATCAACGTCAGATAGCCAATGCAAAAAAATGATTTAAAAACATTGAAATGCAGATGAGATATCTTTATAAATCTAAATCATAAGATTATGAACGATTGGGTTGCTTCAGTTTAATGAATTAGCCTCTTTAAAATATAAATTAAAAAAAAAAAAAAAAAAAAAAAAAAAAAAAAAAAAAAAAAAAAAAAAACGCAGACGAAAAACATTTAATTTATATCTTTCTTAGCACTAAAATTATAGAGAAAGTGTTGTTTGATTTGAATGCAATAACCATAGGCGTAACTAGCGGGGGGGCCGGGTGGGTCGGGCCCACCCCAGACAACCTACGACCCCCCCCCTAGAATTTTAAACTCTTGTGGTAATCTTAGAACGCAAAAATTTTATTTTTTCGAGAGATTATACATGTCTCAGAGTGGGACGCTAAACTGTCTATTTTTTGCATTTGTCTTAAGTCTATATTTTTCAGACTTAGTCTCTTTTCTCGCTTTTTTACAATTATTTCTTACTTATCGATCACCCCCAACAGCACATGGTAAGAGTATCAGCTTTTAACAAAACCGGCCACTCCTTTTGAAAGAGGACTGCATTCACTTGTACGATTGGAAATCAGCCGAAGGCTAAAAGAAATGGTCATTTCCTGTCACTGTCTCGGGTTTTTCAATACTGCAACATTGGGGGGTCTTAATTAGTTACATCTGTTTCTTGCCCTTTTTTTGGAAACGGGACTGAACTCTCAAATTCCAGGAAAAAGACAAAAACACATGCTCGCATGTTTCTGTTGTTAGTTGCTGTAGTGCTAAGGTGCTTTTTTTCCCTTGTGCGTTTCGCAATGACTAATATTAAATCCTCTTCAGAGAAGAAAATTATGAAAAAGATGGTATATGAGATCATTTTTTTAAATCTTCGAATTCCTTCAAGGATTCATTAAATCCAGGTATGTTTGAAAAGTATATAATTCATTTATATTTAAGTTTCTCGAAAGATATTTACTTAAACGTTACAGTTTTCGTATATTATCCTTTTATTGAGTTTGTTCTCAAATCCAAAGGGACTATTTTCAAACAATTTTTAGATGCGTTCGTAATTATGTAAATACGTAGCACCTATAGTTGTCGTTCAGTCTGTTTGTCCGTCTGTCCATCCGTCCGCATATAACAATGCAAAAACTACCCAACCGAATCGTTTGAAATTTAAATTGCATAATTATTAAAATCCGATGCATAGATCAATTACAGGGACAATCAAAAATATTCCGTTACATTACGGTCACTGGGGAAAGAAGTTTCAAATGCATTTTAATCGTTTGAAATTTAAAATATATAATTGTTACATAATTTTGTCAAGTCATTTCAAATTTTATGAAAATCGGATGGATAGATTAATTACAGGTACAATCAAAAGTATTCTGTTATATTACGGTCAATGGGGAAAAGTTTCGAATGCATTTTAATGATGTTACACTCATTCGAACACAATAAAATTGATAGGCATTTAATGAGTACATATTATAATATGTATTTTACATAATCTGTGGTGCAAAGAACATTTGATATTGATTTACAAGGCCAGACAAAAGTATTCCATTACATAATGGTATAGGGAGAACATTGTTTGGTGAGCATTTTAATTGTAATAAACTATTTAAAATTTTATGAGATTGATATATGTTACTGAAGACTGTTACAAGTTATTTTCTGTATAAAAGAATTTTACAGGGTCACACAAAAGATTTTGGCTAATATACTGTATCCGAAATACTGTATACTATTACATCAAAATCTGAATAATTTTAAGTGCGTCCGTAATTACATAAAAAACTAGCACTTATATTCGTCGTTCAGTCTGTCAGTCCATCCGTCTTTACAATCTATGCTACAAAAATGTATATTATTAATTTACACGGCCACTCACAAATATTCTCCTACATAATGATATACGAGGATTTATTGTTTGGAGCGTGTTTTAATTATATTCATCTATTTCACTTTTATGAATATGGTATACGTTGCTGAGGTGTAATAAAAGTTGTATGTCCATGTATATTTGCAAGAGCACAAAAAAGATTTTGACCACTATACTATATCCGAAATACTGTCTATAACAGCAAGATCTGAATATTTTTAAAACTTCGTTATCGTACGAACCATTATACGTATCATTTGCTAGTCTTCATGTGCAATTTTCAACTTGTTTTATTAATTCTTTTTAAAAAGCGCACGAAATAGGCAAGTGGGTAAACGGAAAAAAAGTGACCGGAAAAAAGTAACATAAACTACAAAAGCGGAAAAAAATGACTCGGAAAAAAAAAATTACCGGAAAAAAAGTGACAAGGAATTGATTTTGGGGATTCATTAGTTAAGCATATAGAGGGGATGGGGGAGAGGCTCTTAATTTAAGTAAATGTGTGTTTCATGCTGAAATAACCGCTTTGGTTCAATTTTTGGACATATAATTACCACCCCACCCCATCCGACCTAAATTAGATAAACGGATTTTTAAGCAGAATTATACAACGTCTTTTTTTTTTTTTTTTTTTTTTTTTTTTTTTTTTTTTTTTTTTATATAGGTTTTTTTTGATAAGGATTATACACAGTATACTATAATGCCTGAAGAGTTTGGGGAGTTTAATTGTTAAGAAAAAAGGAGACGGGGGAAGCCTCTTTTAAATTAAATTGATAGTTTTTTAAGCAGAATTATCCGATTTGCTTGGAATTCTGGACATAGGTTCATAATGATATAACGTATCTCTGATTAGTTATGGGGTAATTTTGCTTATTATAAAGGAGGGACGGGTAATTACCCCTTTCTCAAATTAGATAAATCGGTTTTTAATTAGAGCTATTCGATGTATTTCAAATTTTAAATATAGGCTCTTTCTGATAAGGTAAATCCCTGAATAGTTTTAAGGGTTTAATGGCTAAGTATAAAGAGGGAGGAACGGGGAGTAATCCCTCTTAGTTAAATAAATACCTTTTTACGCAGAATTATCCTATTTACCTCGAATTTTAGTCATAGGTTTATTATGATAAGACGTATTTCTGATTAGTTATGGGGGTTCTTATGCTTATTAAAATGAAGAAGGGGCAAGCAATTATTTCCCCCTCAAATTCGATAAGTAGGTTCTTATTCACAGTTATCCGATGTACAGTCGACTCTCGTTAATTCGAAATCGGATAATTCGAATCTTCGCTTAATTCGAACTAAACATGAAGTCCCGAAATTTTCAATGGCAGAATAACGTTAAACTTTTTCATTAATTCGAACTCATTTTCTCTTGACATCGTTTAATTCGAACTAACGAGAATTCCGATTTTAGATTCCTCCTTTCTTTCTCATGGATTTCAGATTATTTGAATAACTTTCTTTCTTTCATTTTTGTGAAAAATATTCCGAACGAATATACATATAATCCCATGCATTTGATATCCACTTTCGAAGTGCTCATCTGTCCATCGGTGACGCTTCAAATTTTTCTTCCATTGGGCTTGTTTCTGATTCTTTAATTAATTTATGTATTTATATGTTTTAATTTAATATTAAGTCATATTCTAATGATAATAAACTAAAGAAACAAAAAAAAGTATTATAACATTAATTCCTTTGTAATAGTAGAATATTAAGCATGTTTTAATTCCATACTTTTCATAATTTGAATTTCGGATAATTCGAACATTTCTTGTGGTCCCGACGAGTTCGAATTAACGAGAGTCGACTGTATTTCAAGTTTTAAATATAGATTCTTTCTGATAAAGTGAATCTCTGAATAGTTTCAAGGATTTAATAGCTAAGTATAGAGGCAGAAACAGAGGATAATCCCCCTTAAAAAAATGGCTTTTTAAGCAGAATTATCAGATTTGCTTCAAATTTTGGATGTCCGGTACACATCGTGGGCGGCTAGTCTCATAGGAAATTTGACGATCAGGGGATTTTTCGGTAAAGGTTTGCCGCAAAAATGCCCAAGTAAATTAAAAAGCGAGTTGAATGCAATCGAACGCAAATAACAAATAAAAAGAAATTTTCTTTATTTTTAGGTGCGTTCGTAATTATGTAAATACATAGCACCGATTGTTGTCGCTCAGTCCGTCCGCCTGTCTGTCTGTCCGTCTGTTCGTCCATCTGTCTGTCCGTCGGTCCGCATATAACAACGCAAAAACTACCCAACCGAATCGTTTGAAATTTAAAATACATAATTATAACATAATTTTGTCGAGTTATTTCAAATTTTATGAAAATCGGATGGATAGATAAATTACAGGGACAATCAAAAGGATTCCGTTACATTACGGTCAATAGGGTAAAAAGTTTCAAATGCATTTTAATTGTTTGAAATTTAAAATACATAATTATAACATAATTTTGTCGAGTCATTTCAAATTTTATGAAAATCGGATGGATAGATCAATTACAGGGACAATCAAAAGGATTCCGTTACATTACGGTCAATAGGGAAAAAAGTTTCAAATGCATTTTAAACGTTTGAAATTTAAAACACATAATTATTGAGTAATTTTGTCGAGTCATTTCAAATGTTATGAAAATCGGATGCATAGATCATTTACAGGGACAATCAAAATATTCCATTACATTACGGTCAATGGGAAAAAAGTTTCAAATGCATTTTAATGATGTTACACTCATTCGAACATAATAGAATTGGCATGAATCTATGAAATATATACTAAAATATGCATTCTGTACAATCTGTGATGCAAAGAATTTTTATTATTAAATTACAGGGCCACACAAAAGTATTCCACTGCATAATGCTACACGGGGAAACATTGTTTGGGACGTGTTTTAATTATATTCAACTATTTCACATTTTATGAATAAGATATATGTTGCTGAGGTGTAATAATTTACTTTCTGCATATTTACAGAAACGTAAAGATTTCGACTACTATACTATATCCGGAGTACGCTCTATATCAGCAAGATCTGAATATTTTTAAAACTTCGTTATCGTACGAACGCACCTCATTTGCTACGTTCACGTGCAATTTCCAACTTGTTTAATTTAATGATTGAAAACAATTACGCCAGAAAACATAACACATTTTACCTTTTTCCTTATAATTATTACAATTCATTTTGCATTTAAAACTGGTTTATTTATTTATTTATTACTTGCGAAAAAAGTAATATGCTAAATCATTTGTTGTAATTGTCATTTTAATTTACGCCGAATATTTATCATTTAAAACTGGATTTTTACTAATAAATGTCCCATATTACAAATCACAAAGTATAATATAAAACATTTAAAAAAATATATGTTAGAAAATTTTAATGTATAAACTGTGTTATGTGTCACGAATGAATGAACTAGTGAATTCATTAATTTGTAGTAGTAATAATAATAATAATAGTTTTTTATTAATAGCTTATGTTAGTACTTAGAAAGTTAATTGTTTAGAAACCTGTAATTCTTGATAGATCTTCAGTGTTTGAAAGCTTAAAAAATTAAAAAACAAATTTGAATTTTTTTAAAAAAAAAAGGATTTTAATAAAAACAGGATATTTTTTTTCTTTGTTAGGATATTTATAGAATACTGAAAAATGCTATGCAGAAACATAAACCATCGTTTTAAATACAAACAGCTATTGAGGATATGTAAACAAACCCTTAAAACTATTCAGGGATTTTATTTTATTAGAAAGAACCTATATCTAAAATTTGAAATACATCGGATAATTGTGCATAAAAACAATTTATCAAATTTAAGGGGGAAATAATCGCCCGTCCTTCCACTTTTTAATTAGCAAAAGAACCCCATAACTATTCATGGATACCCCTTATCATAATGAACCTACATTCAAATTATTAAGCAAATCGAATAATTCTGCGTAAAAAGCCATTTATTTAATTTAAGAGAGGTTATCCCTCGTTCCTCATTTATACTTTACCATTAAATTCCCAAAATTCTTCGGGCATTATATACTGCGACGACGTACTGACAACTTTAATCTGGGCAGAAGATAGATAGCGAAATCCCATTGTGAAAAGGGTGAAATTATCTTCATTCTATAACTGAGAAGAATAGCTGCAATTGACCTCAAGGAACTAGAAAATGATTCACTGGTCTAGTGGCAATGAGCTGAGGGGTGGGATTGTTGAGCGTAGAGAGGGAAGGAAGTATAATAGTCCCAGCAGGAGAAGAGACCTGTCAATCATATATGACGTAGCTTAGGACGATTCCATTTCTTTCATATCGGAGCGTCGATTTTTCTTCCCTACGCTACGCCGTAAAAGAGAAATGCGTAGGTTGCCACATTTCCCAGGTGTGCGACAGTTTGGCGCTGTTAATTTGTATCTTATTGACTTAAAAGGGAAATTATTTAACCTGGGAGAACGCACGCAGAGAGATCTGCACGTTAGAGGTCTGCACGGGCCGAAATTTCCAGGTCCGAGCCCGGCCCGAAAGTTAAAATTTCGGCCCGGGCCCGGCCCGGCCCGAACGAAAGAAATATTGGCCCGACCCGGCCCGGCCCGAGAGTTAAAATTTCGGCCCGAGCCCGGCCCGGCCCGAACGAAGAAAATATTGGCCCGACCCGGCCGGCCCGAAAGTTAAAATTTCGGCCCGAGCTCGGCCCGGTCCGGAAAAAGTTTAAAATTCTGCCCGAACCCGGCCCGGCTCAAGTGAATTTCTACAGAACATTGATCTTTAATCTTATGGAAGAGTTCTGACCAAAAAAAATTAAATTAGTCTTTTTTTTTCATGTTTATAATCTCCATTTATGCAGAAGTGCCGTAGGCTGCAATATTTACGCTTTTAAATGAATCTTTGTTTGTTGTATGTAAATGTTTCAGTTATCACTAGTATTATTAATCAATATTCCCTGTAATGGAGACAAAAAGTCGAAAAAGCGGTATATGGTAAAATTTCCAAAGACAAAATCGCATTAGAACGAAAAAAAAAAAAAAAAAATACATTCCCTTCTTAACAGATGTAAATGTTTAATATATTTTTTTCTCCCGTATTGTTGTATTCATTTTGCATGGATGAACATTTTAAAAGAAACTATCAGTTTTCAGTTTTAAAAAAAATTCCGTCATATTCATGTTTTTTTTTTTTTTTTTTTTTTTTTTTTTTTTTTTTTTTTGTGTGTGTGTGCGTGTGTGTGTGTGTGTGTGGTTTAATTCTACTTTAAAACGCCTAGTAATCTACGATTCTTTAAAAGGAATAAATTCTAATGTTTAATTGTAGAATAATGGCGGCTTAAAAGTATATGCCTTTTTTGCAAACATTTTTGGACAAAGCCAAATATTACTGATTTATAAAAAGTCGAGAAAAGGATTTTCATATAGGAAGATTCAATAGGAACTGATTGTTTTGGTCCATGAAAACTAGGAAGAATGGAATCAGTCTCGGCTTCGTACGAAAAAAAAAAGTTAGGCCCGGCCCGTCCAGCAAAAAAATTAAGGCCCGAGCCCGGCCCGGCCCGAAAGATTAGTGACTAGGCCCGGTCCGGCCTGGCCCGAGTCTTCAGAAGTAAGGCCCGAGCCCGGCCCGGCCCGGCCCGAATGCCATTATTGGAAATCGGCCCGTGCAGACCTCTACTGCACGTGCCAGGCCTCGGCCTGATTTTCATTAACAGCATTTGGGCAGGGCCGGGCCCTGGCTTTACTTTTTTCTGAAGACTCGGGCCTTACTTTTTTCATCAAGGATCGGACCGGGCCTAACTTATTTTTTCCGTACTAAGCCGTTATTGACTTCATTTTTCCTAGTCTTGACGGATCAAAATATTCAGCCCCTTTGAATCCTCCTGTATGAATATAATTTCCTCAACGAAACCAAGTCTATTCAAAAACCTGTAAAATTTGGCTTGGTCCAAAATTTTTTTTAAAAAAGTCATATACTTTTAAATTGTTATTATTCTACTATTACATTAAACATTAAAGCGTATTCTTAATTTTTATATAAATTGTTACTTTTGTATTATTACGATAATAAAGATAAATATTTTGCTTTCAGTATATTTTTTTAAAAAAACTTGTTAAATACTATTTTTTTAAATGATTAAAGAAATAATTACGCAGAACAATACAAAATTAAATTTTATTTTTTGCTTTTCTGAACTTACCAAGAATAAACTAGTAAAAGAGTAAGATAATTTATATAAAAATTCATAATTTAAAAAAAAAATAAAAAAAAATGTTACTTTAAAAATGGATGGAATCTGCAAAGTGAAGATATACATACAATTTAATTAATTTTAAGGGATTCTTAAAAAAAAGAAATTTCTCAGCGCAACAACACCAAAATCCCGATAAATGAATTATATCTCGAGTTGTAATAGCAATTCCATAATGAAATACATATGCAATACTAATTTACTTTATTTGTGGCTATTCTCAACTGCTCTGCTCTGCTGAACAAACGCAAAACGTTTTGACATATTTAGAAATTAATTTTTCAATGGAAAGATATAAAATTGGAAAGTATGACTATAGAAGCGATTTGGAATCTAATTGTTTTCCATTTTTTGATCAATAAATAAGTTATTAAGTTATAAACGATTTTGATCACGTAACCAACACGTATTTCTCCCCTGTTTGAGTGGTTATTCATTTTTCGAGCAGAAATTTGGTTCAAAACTCTCACTTTGACACTATTTTCTAAAAAATCTATTTTGGAAAAAAAAAAAAAAAAAAAAAAAAAAAAAAAAAAAAAAACGGGAAAATGAGTAGGATTAGGTAGTTTCTGAACAACTGCTAGTTTCATGAAAACAAACCTTTGAACAAAAATAATTCAAAACTCAAAACTTATGTGATAAAGACTTTTGGATTTAAAAACAGCCTTAAACACATCTTTCATTTTAATAATAATTAAATTTTGTACTTTTTTAAAGGTTAATGGCATATTTTAAATTTTTAACTTATACTATCTTAAAATTTAATATTTAAAAAATACATTAAATATAAATATCATTCAGAACTGCAGTTTTGATTCTTTCTTCATTTATTTTCTGCTCTACGGATCAAAATCGACGGGAGATTAAAAGTAAAAAATTTGCTTCCTTCTCAAAAAAATCCGTAACTTTATGAATAATCATTCTTTCTTTAGAGTGAATTGTTTTCCCTTTTGAGGACATGTTTGTAAAAAAAAATAATTGTTTTGAAAAAAAAAATAGTTTAAAAATGGCGGGATAAATTATAAAAGAGAGAGAAAATAAAACACAGCTAAGCTAAACGCGAGAAGGAAAACAGATTTCTGTCAAGAAATGCGCATCACAAGTCATTGGCGCGAAACTCAATTGGCGCGCTATCATTTCAACCCTAGTTCTTTGCGGGGAATGGTCGAATTGAAAACACGGGATTATTTTCCCCTCCCGTATCACCTTGCACACCTTCTGTAAAGTCGACTCGTCTAAGAGAAGGAGGTTCCCAAGTCTCATCTCGTGATGGGAGTATAATAGTTGGAAGAGAGACATGTGCTGTTAATTTACTAGAGAGTACATAGATGTAAGGTGGCTTAGATGTGCTAAGCGAAATATAATATTGGAGTGTGGCTCCTATGTAGTTGTAATATCGTTTTATTTATTTTTTTATTAATTGATCTATAGTTCTAATAAAAAACTTGAACTAAAAAATGTGTTATTGATGAACTTAACAAATAAACCAACTGAATAAAGAGAAACTGAGGACACGACACCACAATAAGCCTTGTCAGAAAGAACCTATATCAAAATTTGACGCACGTTGAATAATTCTGCTTAAAAACTCATTCATCTTATTTAGAAGGGAGGGGGGAGGGTTAATCGTCCATTCCCAAAACTAATCAAACAAGCGTCTTTTCAGTATGAACGTATATCCAAAAATTGAACCAAAACAGTTAATTTAGCATGAAAAACCCATTTACCTAAATTAAGAGCCTCCCCCACCCCTCTTTCATACTTAACCAATAAATCTCCAAAATCAATAATAAGTCTCCAAAATCAATTCCTTGTCACTCTTTTTTTTCCGGTAACTTTTTTTCCTTGTCCCTTTTTTGCAGTAACATTTTTCCTGTGTCACTTTTTTGTTCGCTTTTTTAATTTGTCATTTTTTTCCTATAACTTTTTTTCCTAGATTCAGGATTAAAAAGCTATGTAAGTGAGAAATGTTCTTCATTCTTTGATAAGCTCTTTCAGAAGGCGATTCTCACAGTGGATGATTTGAAACGAATTTGCGACATGGTAGCGACAAAAAGGAGGAAAAATAGTTGTCATGCGATCAAAATTGCTTATAACTCATTAACTAATTTATATATTTCTTTAAAAAAAAATGGCGACTGTATTGTCTATAAGCAACTTTATCTCCCCCAGCCACTGTTTTGAATCGAAAACTTGATGAATAAAGTAACTATTAGATTCACCAACATTTCGAAAGATTTTTGAGCCAACACTTGATTTCCTCCAACTTTTCGCGAAATATCCTCCCAACACCCAGTGTGATAGCAAACAGCAATGTCCCCCAACTTTTTTCTGCAGTTCCAAAAAAATCTCTGCTAGTCGAGACTTTTCATTGTACATCGAGCATTTCAGCGGATCAGAGATAAGCGATTGATTGGAATAGGCGATAAATATTAACGGCTGGTACTAGTAGCATTGGTTTTCTTGCTATTCCTCCAACTTTGTGCAAATAATTATAACCTTTTTCTCTCTTTGAACGGGAAAAAGTTGGAGTTAAAATCGGTTGAAAAGTTTGTTGCTCGTAAATTTTTTGAATCTGATAGCAACTAAAGACAGAAGAAAGTTTCATCCAATTAGTTTCTTTGATAGATTATACGTTTTCAGGAATGTATTAACAAGTGAGCTTTCCTTTGAGTATTATCAGTTCTAACAAAATTATTTTTACTTTTTTATATCTTTACGGAAGAAAATATTGGATTCGTGAAAATTTTCGAATTCCGGTTTTTGACGGATTTACCCGTTTTAGAGATCAGAGATTCCTAGTTTTTAGTAAGAACAAGTTTTTACAAAATGTCTGTTTGTGTATATGTGAATCTGACTCTGTCTATATGTGACATAAATTTTGTGAAAGATCTATCTCAAGAACTAATGCACGGAATGTAATAAAAATTTATATTCAGGTAGTCCCTAATACAAATTCATACTGATTAGTTTTTGTTGCAAATCACTCAACAGATGCCGCTTCTACGCTGCTTTTTTTACGATTAACACAACAGCTATATCTGAAGAACTAACGCACGGATATCAACCAAACTTCAGATTCAGTCAGTACTTAACATGAACTGATATTGTATTGGTTTCTGTGTAAATCGCTCAACAGAAGGCGCTGGTATGCTAAATCTTTCACGATTTTTGCAATATATCTCGAGAACTATCGCACGGAATTTAATTAAAAATTATAATCAGGTAGTTCTTGATATAAATTAATACTGATTAGTTTTTGGTGCAAATCGCTCGACAGGTGCGCTGCTATGGTGCATTTTTTACGATTTTCGCAACAACTATATATCCATAACTAATACGCAGATTTCCTTTAAACTTCAGATTCAGTTAGTTCTCAACATGAATCGATGTTGTTTGCACTTTGGTGTAAATTGCTCAACAGGTGGCACTGCTATGTTGCATTTTTCACGATTTGCACAATAGCTCTATCTCAGGTTCTCAGGTGCAGAAATTTTCATCAAACTTTAGATTCAGTAAATCCGTGAAATGAACTAGTTTTGTTCATGTTTTGTTGTCAATCTCTCAATAAGTGGCGCTCCATTGCTGAACATTTCTCAATTCCAGCAATAGCTCTATTTAAAAAACTAATCAGCGAACTTCGCCAAACTTCCGATTCAAGTATAGCTTGATAAATATTATTGCTGATTATGTTTTGGTATAAATCGCCCAACAGGGGGCGCTTTTATGTTGCATTTTTTTACATTTCGGCAATAGTCTTATTTTAAGAACTAATGGAAGGAAGTTCATGTCTTTAAAATCGTCACAATGATCATAAATTGCCATTTAATTTTGGCACTGAGATAGCAAATTTTGACGCATTAAGGGTGTATTCGAAAAAATGTTTTTTCTCTCTTAGCAGCTTAAAATTTTCCCATACATTTTCAGATTCATTTTTAAAAGTAAAAACATGAAACTTGCTGAGATAATTTTTTATGATATGTTATAAGATGCCGTATGACTTTATTTTTCTCTGAATTCATTAGAATTTGATTTATCGACAATTATTTTCTCAGCTTGCCCCTTTTTTTGTTCCCAGATCTCCCACTTTGGAAAATTCGGTTCAAAAGGCGGACTTTGACTGCAGTTTTTGTAATATTTTCTGCATTTATCAAAAAATTGCAGTCATGGGATCTAATATAGTTTCTAAATAAGAGAATTTCCCAGTTTAGTGCGTATGAGAGCAAAAGTGAATCTTAAAATAAATCAGAAAAAGAAAGTTTTGGAATTGCCACATTCGACTAGTTACTAATACTATTATTGTTTGGAAATTATCAAACAGTTTACTATAAAACAACATTGTCACACTATTGTTGTTTTCCAAACAATAATAGTTTCTACAATTATTGTTTAAAAATTATCAAATAGCTGGGGCCGTGGCCCCCCTAGAAAAATTCTCTAGTTACGCCTATGGCAATAACCTCTTTAAAATAAACAAAATTGAAAAAGCAGAAAACGGTATCTGTACAGATCATCGTCAGATAGCAAATGCAAAAAAATGATTTAAAAACATTGAAATGCAGATGGGATATCTTTATAAATCTAAATCATAAGATTATGAACGATTGGGTTGCTTCAGTTGAATGAATTAGCCTCTTTAAAATGTAAGTTTTAAAAAAAATCGCAGACGAAAAACTTTTAAATTATATCTTTCTTAGCACTAAAATTATAGAGAAGGTGTTGTTTGGTTTGAAATGCAGATGAGATATCTTTATAAATTTAAATCATAAGATTATGAACGACTGGGTTGCTTCAGTTTAATGAATTAGCTCTTTAAAATATAAGTTAAAAATATCTGTACAGATCAACGTCAGATAGCCAATGCAAAAAAATGATTAAAAACATTGAAATGCAGATGAGATATCTTTATAAATTTAAATCATAAGATTATGAACGATTGGGTTGCTTCAGTTGAATGAATCAGCCTCTTTAAAATATAAGTAAAAAAAAAAAAAAAAAAAAGTGGAAAATGGCGTAAAAAAAAATCAAAAATATTAAAACGCAGACCAGATATATTTATAAACTTCTACCTTAGGATTACCATAAGCTAGTGAATTGTTTCGCTTGATTGAAGTATCCTTTTTAAAATATCCGTAAAATAAATCGAAAATGAAGAAAATGGCCTTTGTGCGAATCGACCTCAGCTATCTAATGTAAAATAATAATAATAATAATAATAACAATAATAATAAAATGTTGACGATATATGTATGTAAATTTTTGTCATATGACTATCACTAGCAAGAGACCGCATCTACCCTCTGCTGAAATAACATTTAAAAATATTAAAATGCAGACGAGATATCTTTATAAATTTCTTTCATACGATTAAGATTATCAAGTGTATTGTTTCGCTTAACTGAAGTAGCCTGTTTAAAATACTTGTAAACCCCCCCCCCCCCCCCAAAAAAAAAAAAAAAGAAAAAAAAGAAAAAAAAATAGAAAGCTGCTTTTATACAGATCGATTTCATCTATCCAATGCAAATATATATACATATTCATAAGTGTGTATATATATGTGTAAGTTAATATATATTTATTTATTTAAAAATATTAAAATGTCGACTATATACGTTTATAAATTTCTATTGTAAGACTACCATTTGTAAGTAGGTTGTTTTGCTCAGCGCCGAAACTAGCCTTTCTTGCGCCCGGGGCAAATATGGATTTTGGCGCCCACCCCCCCACCCCCGACATATATGCATTCTTTATATCAAACACACCAAACAAAATCTTAATTTGGCGCCCCCTTCAGCTTCTGTTCTGGTGGCACCCAGGGCACGTGCCCCCTCTGCCCCCCTCTAGTTTCGGCCCTGGTTTTGCTTGACTAAATAAGCCAATATCTAAACAAAAAATCCAAATTGTAGAAAACAGCCTTTGTGCTGATCGATCTCAAACATCCAATGCAAAATAAATAAACAAACAAACAAATAAGTAAATAAAAAAATTGTTATGCAATCGAGAAGAGGCTACTTCAGTAAAGCGAAAAAGCCCATTCGCTAATGCTAATCTCATGAGAGAAATTTATACAGATACGTCGGTTCCATTGTATTTTTTTTTTCGTATGATAGCTGAGATAGATCTGTACAAAAGCCATTTTCTACTGTTCCGATATTCATTTAAGAATTTTTTTATGGGGATGTTTTTACTTTCGAAACGGGAACCGAAAAAGAAAATGGCTCGAATAAAAATATCTGTAAATGAATGTCAAATGAGCAATAAATGGCTAACAGATCGATTTCAGCTATTCAATGTAAACAATCATTTAAAAATTTTGAAATGTAACTGAGAAGTGGCTGCTTCAGTCAAGTGAAAGAACCGATTTTTAATGCTAATTTT
This sequence comes from Maratus speculifer, assembly GCA_964019185.1. Classification (NCBI taxonomy): domain Eukaryota; kingdom Metazoa; phylum Arthropoda; class Arachnida; order Araneae; family Salticidae; genus Maratus; species Maratus speculifer. The sequence goes on along the minus strand of OZ025293.1, from coordinate 239,837,895 downwards.
ATGGACGAAATTTATAAAGATATCGCAGTTGCATTTCAATATATATATTTTTTTCCTCATTGGATTGGAGACCTTCATTTTTCGATACGGTTTTAAAAATGAATTTCCATAAAAATATTCTGCAATCAAAATCGAATAGGTAAAAAATAGAAAAGTAAAAAACGGCCTTTATATAGAATTTTATCCTCTTTAATATTCTATTGGACAAATAGCAAGCTATGGCTACATGTCTCGAGATATTTAGGAATAATAATTAAAAAGTCCAAAAATTTTGCAGGTCTTTTTTTTTTTTTTTTTTTTTTTTTTTTTTGCCACAGAAAACAAGGCTGCGGAGTCAGTAAAAAAAAAAAAAAAAAAAGGCCGACTCCTACTTTAGAAATTTTAACTCCGACTCCGAACTGGCTAATTAATATACTAGTGTTGCTTTTGATTAAAATTATAAGGAACGCATGAAAAGGTAAGGCGAAATTTTCACCTTTTCGGTATTAATTCAGTTCTTAGGACTTTGAAAAAAATTATACTTAAATTCCGTTTTACTAATTTTTCAAATTCGCGTCCCACAAAACCAAAAAACTCAGCTATCGAAAGCTAAAGAATAAAATAAAATAGAAATTTTACTGTTTCATAGCTTCGGTGGATTTGAAAAGGGGAAATTTTACAATTTTGTTGTTAATTCGTATCCTCTAGAGCAGAAAAGTTTCGATGGAAAGAAAATAAATGATTAAAAAGTGAAAATTTTAGTAGCCCGGAAATAATTCGGGTTCTACATGAGTTTTTCATTAAAAACGGTTTTCATCGAACGGTACGCCGGGCAGTATATGGGAAATCTTCAATTTGGATAGCATGATAGAATCCAATAATAATAATAATAATAATTTTATGGATTTAAAATTATATGTAAATGGTTTAATTTCACTTCAAACTGTCTAATATATTAGGTCGGAGTCGACTTGTTTTAAAACGGATCCGACTGTTTTGGTGAGAAATAAGCAAACAAAGAACCTATCCAAATGTAAATAGCCTCGGGCCATCAGGTCTGAAAAGGTGCGAGAATGTTGTCTTCGTTTAGTATTTGCTAATGACTTTTTTCCATATGGGGTATCAAATCCCCTTTATTTTTCGCCTGGAGGGAAAGGGTGACATGAGATGACCATTTTTCTTGTCAATTATAAGCCTCGGAAATATCATTGGTCTTTTAAAGTGTCAATCTTTGTGTTTGGGATACGCCTTGCGGTGGCAACTCGCATATCTTCGTGAGAGGATTTTGAGTTCCGGTTTGAGTGATGTAGGCTCTTAACAGGATGAGTCTACCTCGAAGAGTTGCTGACGCTTGCGCATACAATTAAAAAACTGCCTTGTCTTACAGAAATTGTGATAGGTTTCAATATTTATGATGATTATTAATTATACGCACAAATATTGCCTGTAATTTCTTTCAAATACGTCTTGGAAGTGTGGATTCAAAATTTAAAATATTTAGCCTTATAAAATTTAGAATGTTAATAGCGGAATTTAGGAAAAAATATTACATTAGAGAATTTAAAAGATTTTCACTGAAGACTTCCATAACAATTTTCGGAGATGTTCGACTGAAATTAAATTACTTTTTCTTAAATAGGAATAGTAAATTATTTAGTTATTCTCTTTTTGATAGTTTAAGTAACAGAAGTAATATTTTAATATACTTAAACAAAACACTATTTAAAGATGCACTGATTGTTACAGCTAGTGAATTTACGTCCATACTTACAATAACAGCGTAAGATTTTTGAACTATTTATTTTTTTACTCCTTCATGACCTAAATGTATATTCTAAAGGCCACAAAGATTTTCGTCAATCAAAATTCATTATACATGAAACATCCTTCATTAAAAAGATTTTGAACGATTCAAAAATATTCATGCGTGACAAATAACAATATTATCTATTATAATGATCCGTATACCATCCGCAATTTCGTACTAAATGGCTGATATTGGACATTCTTGAAGTGAATTTAATAACAAATGACAGTAAAACTTAAATAATAAATATGCTTATAATTTAAAAACAATATCTGCCAAAACCGTGGTTTGAATATTTAAAATGCAAGGATATATTTTCAAAGAATTACAATTTTGCATACTTACTACATGTAAAAATTATGGTTAATAAGGATTATTTGATTTAGATGTTTTTACTTTAGATAAACTGAAGAAGTGATAGAATGGCGTATGATACAAAATAAGAATTTAATAAGCGATCACAATTTCAGTGCTACTTTTTATTAAAATTACAAAGAGATCTGCGATATGTGAAATGTTTTACCATTTCATTTCTCAGACATGTTTATACAGCACAACCTTTAAATTACACAATTTTCTAACGATGAAAACTTGAATTACCCCATTTATCAACACTTCTTGTTTTTGAAAAAAAAAAAAATTAATAATGCTTATTATTTTTTTCATGTCTTTACAGAATTTGTAAACGTATATCACTAGTTTTTCAAAATGGAAATTTTTGCCTAATTGAATCGCAAAAATGCTCAGATTAAATTATGCAAAATTTACAATAAAATTTTACTGGTGGGAATAACAATTCATATTGCAATATGGATGTCCATATGTGGTACGGTTCATGATTAGCAAAAACACGTTGGTCGTATAGCGTATAGACAAATAAGGGAAGTGGTTTAAAAAAAGAATTCTTTGCTATTTCGATGAACTTAATTATACGTAATTCATTTGACAATGGAATTCAGTATGTATCTATGAAAACATTTCTGTCAAATGGAATAAATGAATTTCAAAACATAAAAAAATGATTAGTTTTTTTATAGAAGAATAATATTCTTTTTTCTCTTTTTTGGTTTCTCATGATTATTAATTACAGAATGAATCCGGTAAATTATTTTTTTCTTTATTTACCTCTACTTGTAAAATATAACATAATTTAAAAAATTTATTAACGGAATTGAAAGGCGTTTATAATTTCAAATTACAGTGTTTCTTTTTATTTTTATTTTAGGTTGATACACAGCCATAATTGACAGGTTGTGAACCTGATATTCTAATGTGGAAAATGGTATATTTGCTGTTTTATTACTGTGGAACTTAAATAGGAAATACATTTTTTGCATTTTATTGTCGAAAAGAATTTTTTTCCCTTCCACACAAATCACAATTACATACATGATTTTAGTTTGCTTTAAATACAAATATACGGAATACTAAAATTTGTTTATGGACTGATGAATTGTTCCATTCGCGTACGCATTACAGTTAGTAGATTCCGGTAATTCGCATAAAATGTATCGATTAACTTTCAGGGGGTCAGAAAATAAAATTTACTTGTGTAGAAACCTCATGCGCATAGTATTGGTGTTGAAAAGACTGTTGAAATTTGGTTTAATTTCAAATTCGTTTTAAAATATTAAATATTATAAAAACTCGGAATAAAAAATATAGTCACAATATCAAACATTTTATCTTGTTTCTTTTAAAATGTATTGTTTGAAGTTTAATTACTGTTTCCCATCTTTAGCATAAAAATGAATGGTAGTTAGACAAAACTTGAGTAAGAAATTACTGATAAAAAATTTTGTTGCTTTTATATTTTCTTATCTCTCGTGTAAAATAATTATTTCATAAAAATTATACTTATTTGTTTATATTTCTCTTTGAACACATGAGTAATACTTATGATAGACTTGTCGAAAGTTAAAATTTAAACCAATGACCTTGGAAGGGACTTATTACGAGTATGCATGAATCTATCTAGTATTTATATAATCAATCATGTTTGATTTCTGAAGATTCATTATTTTGCACGTTTGCAATGTTGTATGAATTTAAGATGCTGCAAACTTTTACGCTATTTTCTTACCACTAAATTTTAATTTTAAATTTTCCTTTATTTAATCGCCGATTTCGGTGATTTAATAAACAAACAAAAGAAAACTTTTGTTGAATTTTTGTAGTATTATACCACATAAATGTTGGCAGCTGCAGTATCTAATTTGTTAACGGTCCCACGAATTTAAAAGTTTTTCCATTTATTATTCGAAACTTAATTAGCTAGCTTGTCCATTCCCTGAGCTGAAATTCAAAATTATAGTCCTCAACAAAGTTATACTCGTTGTAGGAATGATGCAATTATATTCATTCTCTGAGGAATATGAATGATTGATGCGATTCTTTTTAAAACCACTCACACGATATATTCGCATCAAATCTGACTCGGGTCATTTGAATGATTCGCCACCTAAGTGTATCCTATCGAAAAAGATATACGTTGTAACAAATCAGAGTTGCTTTGTTTCGTCAAATTTTCATTAGTCTATCATTTTTCTTTACAGAAAGTAAAGATCTCACATGACGATGATGATGGATCCGTTTTCGTACAGGATGACAGTTTCGTACATCGGTTTATTAGAAAATCACTGTTTGACTTGGCGACTGTCTGGCAATTGTCGTGATCACCCAACCGTGAGGATTCTGCTACATCTAAACACATTGAGTGTGATGGATTTGGATAAACTCATCACTGTTCATTTAGTCATTATTAGTGATGGCTTCAAGCTTTTTATTTTGCGCTGTCAAAATGGCGATGAATGTCAATTGCTTCATTTAAAAGGGGTCAATGTCATTATCATCCCGTTTCATTTTCAATTACTTTTGTAATGAAAGATAATGGAATTTTCTTCAAAATTAAAACCTATTTCGATTCATTTTTATGATAATAGTAGACAAATAAGTTGTGTTTTAATGTGAAAATTCCAAAATAATGGGATTCAAAACTTTGATTTTTATTAATGTTTTCTAAAAGTATTTTTTTATTGTATTATCTTTTAGGCTGTAGTTTTTCTCTTAAATTTAAAAATAATTCTTGTGTGTGCAATGTCAATCGTGAAAAAAGTTAATATTGCAGTTTAAAACTAGTTTGTTTTTTTAATTTTACATCTACTTAAATCTACTTAAAATGCCATAGTTTGATAGTATAAAATGGTATTTCTTAATTTAGTATTATAAATAACTATTTCAAAGATCCATAAATAGAGCTTTTTCTTCTTTTAAACGATTCATGTAAAGATTTCTTACAAGAGTATTACAACTTAAAATGCCATAGTTTGATAGTATAAAATAGTATTTCTTGAATTAGTATTATAAATAACTATTTCAAAGATCCATAAATAGAGTTTTTTTCTTCTTTTGAACGATTCATGTAAAAATTTCTTACAAGAGTATTACATAACTACGTACTTACAATGGATATCATATTTTAATTATAAAAATAAAATGAACACTGAAACCAGATGCCCTTTTTTCCCTTTTTAATCAGGCTCTTGTATTAATTTTTAAAAAAAAACATTAAAGTAATACATGGAGATGTCTTAATTTACTTTCTCTTATTTCACTTGTTTTTTCTTTTGTGCTCGTTTATAAGTATTTTAAAAATATTACCACACAAACTTGCTTTAATTTTCATTAATCAATTTTATTAATCAGAAACCGAGTATACATATTGTATATAATGAAGTGTGTTCAAAAAATTCTAACCTTACAAACTTATTTCACTAATTTAACGGCTGTAGTCAAGTGTTGAAGATTTTCGTTAATAAACTTAAGTTATCAGATTCAGCATGAAAGGTGCAAATAAACTATGCCATTTTTTATACGTAAAGAAAACGGATGTAATGAATACGATAAATGTCAGCTGAATGAAATGTCTGAAACTTTGGCAGCCATAAAAAGGTCATTCGTTTTCTCCCATTTAAAGAGCAGTTTCCGTAAGTTATTCCATTCACATCGATCATCATAAAGCTATACCTTTTGCAATTCTAACATATCTGCCACATATACACGCTAGAACACAGTTGCTACATTCAGCTAAGGGGAAAATCACAAAATTGCAACTTGTAAGAAGATCTCATTAGTGGATAACAAACACTCACTGTTTTTATAAGTATGCTTAAGCTCAAAATGCTAAAACAGGAAGTAGTAGTTAAATAACATCGATTTTTAATATTGTAACTTATGTTTGTATAAAAATATGAAAATTTTCATAATTTTAATGCGTTATTTTATTACATTTCTATTTCTACCTTTTTTTAAATTTCTTATTTATGTTTGTCGAATCTTTCTCGAGAAATTATCGTAATTGGCAAACTGCAAATTTGTTAGAAAACTTTCTTAGTTTAATGTGTTTACGATGTTTCATAACATGTTAAAATTATGCTTACCTACAAATGTTTAGTGCATATTTAAAGGTTTTTTTTTTTTCAAAGTAATTAATTTAAAGATATGATAAAGATTGCTATAAAGATCTTAAGATAAAGATTTTGTGACGGTAACGACCTCATTTTTTGTTTATTTAAGCAGCTAACAAAGACGGTAAATATCAAATACCATAAATTTGCAATAAACGATTGAAGAAGTTATTTCAGCAAGCTGCTATTCCATACGATTTAATTTTAAAATTTAGTATATAATAAACTAATCATTAAAATCTATTTAATTTTCGCACAGATAGAATGTTGATTCAGCACGTACCATTATATTTCCTCTCATCTCTTTCTAAATTTTAGCATTCTACCAAATTAATTTTGTTTAAGCTTGTGTTCTATTTCAATAGTATATTGATAATAAACTATAAAAGTAAATACATGAACTTGAGTTTACATATTTAGTTTTCCCTGTGGCTTGATTACATGGAAAACATTTTTTTACACAGTTTTTTAATGTTAGATAAAGTTTGTACTATTTCTTTGCTTTGAAACAGCCTTATCTTCTAAACTGTCATGATTATGTTTCTTTACATAACGAACAAATGCCATTTTAAATGGGAAATTTAACCCAATTATATATTTATTTTTAAAAAATAAAAGAAAGAAATAGGCTGAAATATGTTGATTATTGTAGAAATGAAGCAATAAATAAATAAATAAGGAAGATTTTCAATAGAAAATATTACTCTTGTTGCAAAGTCTGTTTCAGTGATTTTCTGGGTATGTTTTGTACGACATACCGTTGAATGGAAACTTTAAAGAATAATAATAAAAACAACAACAACAAAAATCACACTGACGTAGTTTGATATACGAAACACATTTCGGCAAAAAAAATATTTTTTTTATAATTTTTATTGTAAATTTAATTTATTATTTTTAATTAACATACAATTTTATGCAAAAGAACAGTTAGAAAATGAAATACCTCATACTGTATTTATACACAGTTTGCTTAAAAAAATATTCGTGGTTACATTATTGCAACAAAAAGTTTCAAATATGAGCAATTTTCTTTATGAAGTTGCTTTGACGTTTAGGAGCTAGGTAGCAGTATGTAGAATTTTGCATTAAAAACCTTTACTTTGAACTTTACTTACTAATTACTTTGATCTTATAAGCACATTTTTTTTTTTTTTTTTTTTTTTTTTGAAAAAAAAATGTTTTTTTGAGTCATATTTTCTTGATGTTGCCTGTGTATAAAAAAAAATATATATATATTATTACCTAGTCCTTCATCGAATGTTTTTGGTTTCTTAATTTTACAACAAATTGACGGATTATCAAATTAATACATTAGTTTTTAACAAAGAAAATGATTTTGTTTTGTTTATAAAAGCCAGCGAATAACTTATTTTTAGTATCATCACTGAAGATCTATGATAATTTTTAAGTTGTCTTTTTTTTTTCTTTTTAAGCAAGGAAATTCGACTTCATTTGTCGCTGGGATATTTCTGGTACCAATCTTAAAACATTATTTCGAGAAATTTGGATTACATTTTTTTTTACCAAGTACCGCTAACTTATTTAACTGCGTGACAAAAATCGCTACAACTTTTGTATGTGTTTAACTTTTTATTAAAAAGCGTGAAGAAAATATTTATAAAATATCAGATGTAAATAAAATATCTCCCATATCTCTTTCAACGGACATAACATCTTTAATAAGTCAAAAAATCGAACCTTTATTTTTATTTTGAATGAAATCTGCTTCGTTTCTAAATATTTTGATATTAAATTTGCGTTTTAGTGGTTTTGTTTTCAAGAACTATCACACAAAGAATCGATACATTTTATTTAACTTCCTCTTTAATCGAGAAATTTTAATTCGTATTATCTAGAGATAAAAACTTTTGTATACAGCGCAGGCTAACCTTGGAATCACCGAGTGAAATAAATTCAAAATTTCAGAGGTTATAAATGTGACAAGTATCTACAAAATTTTAAAAAATCTTCCAGATATGTTACAAAGTTAAAAAAAAAAAAAAAAAAAAAAAAAAAAAAAAAAAAAAAAAAAAAATCCTTCTTCCCATTCCCCCCAAAAAGAAAAAGTTAGGAGTCTTTTAATTTCCTTTTTTCATATATATATTTTTTATTAATGTTAAATATTTATATATGTAAAAGATATAGTGCAGGATACAGTAATTTGCAATATTTATGTCGTTTGAAATATTAAACATAAAGATGGTGCAATGAAATCCCTCAAAAATATTAAAATTAGTATTCCTAGATAAGCATTTAAACATAAAACATTGAAATATAAAATTACTGAATAAAGATTTCGAATGTAATTTCTTCAAATTAAAATGCCTTACATCAATATCTATCCTATCATGCCTATCATCAATAGAATTTTTTTTCACATTAAAATTGTATTGTTCTCGCAAAACAGAATTTGTAATTTGTCGATTTTTTTAAAACAGCTAGTCATATTGATTTAGTGAAATATATTCATGAATTATCGGTCGATCTATATTGAAGTATATTTGGCTAGATATTTTGAATTGTATAGTTCAAAATATCATTTTAACACACAAATCTTAAAATTTTGAATGAATAAAAGAAACAACTATTCTATTTATCTTGAAATAATTTAAGTATGATAAATCAAAGAATACAATTTTTACCCCTGGATATGTTTAAAAAAAACATATAAATGTCGAGAAAAAATATGTGAATTTCCAAAAATTATGTAGGTAATCATTTCAAAAGTAGAAATGATATTGAAAATTAAGGATTGGAAAAGAAGAAAACTAGTCGATAATAATTCATCATAATAATATTAAGGAAAACAAACTTATCGCTGTTACAAATTAATCAATTTGCTTCATGATGTTTAGAATATCAATGAGATAGGATATATACATCCATTCTCCCTTTAGAATATCAATGATTCCTTTGTAATTCTCTGCAAAATCTTAATCTTTTGGTTTGGCTATTTTTCTTTTTAAACGTTAATACAAATTGAAAGCAAGCTTTTACTACTTGTTCATGTATCCAATACGAATATTAGCCATTAGCAAATAATTTTAAGAATATTTAATCTTGTGTACAGAGGGGCTTTATTTTTCTCTATCCAAACTCAGAACTGACCAATATGAAAACTAGTCGTTGGAGGCCACTGTAATAATTACCCATGATGGATATGTATACCATAAAATATGAAAATAAAACGTGAAAACTATTTATAAAAAGCATCGCAATTCTAAAATAAAGTTTATACGTATATTTAAATATTTTTAATATATAGTTATGCTCTATTATGGGAATTGCAAGTACTACTTGATTATCCAGTCAACCCATTTCGACACATAATACAAATCATCAAACTATTAGTATATTATACAAATTGGCATAGTTTTTTATTTTAAATACAAGTAAAACATCGAATTAAAAATCACTTGATGACGTAAAAAAACACATGTAACGTGTTTAATGTCAGGTGAATGTGAGATTTACGGTATTATTGCCATTTAATCTTAGAGTTTGGCGATAGTTTTTTGATCGACGGGACAATCAAGTAAAACCAAATTGAGTAAAAGAAGAATCCTTATAACCTCAAAAGAGATAATTATATTAACTAACAGTTTACTTCAGTTGATTATGCGTATTTTTTCCAATAAAATATATCTTTGAATTGAAATTCGAATGAAATGCAGGGTCATGAAAAATCGAAGAATGTGGAAAATATGATTACAAATATCTCAGCAACTCATTATCCGATCAGCTTCTTTCTTTATGCAAAATGTAAAGTTCTTTATTATCTTTTACATCCACTCCTTAAAATAAAAAAAATTCGAAAAGTTATCTACTTTTCATCAGAACAAATATTTCGAGAGTGAAAATAAATAAAAATAAAATTCCGGACAATAGAGGTAACTGATATTAAACAGGCTTCTTTCCATTCTTACATACTAAGTACATACCAAATTTCAAGTCTCTATCTCAATTTGTTCGGGAGATAGAGCGTTTACTGACACACAGACAGACAGACTCTCAGATAGACGGACATCAATTTTTTTTGCCTAAAAACATGTTTTTCTGAGTTTCCAGTGTCTGAAACATGCAAATACCTCAAAAAAAGTTTTTCGATTTCCAAAACGATTGCAAGACTTACCCTATACTACGCATGATGGGTAAGTAAAACGTATTTAAAAACTCACAGTGTATCTTTTACATTTAAACTGTCACACAATTGTTTTACTTTTGTTTATAAGAATTGGCGTTGCTGTAAGATGCTGATTAAATAATAATTTTCAAGTAAAATTAGTCTATGATAAACTTCATATTTAATTGCCTTTTTTTAAAAAAATAATCATTTCATTTTTACTCCAATCTAGTTTGTTTTATGTCTACTAAATGATATGCATATTAAATAAAATCTTATCTTCTGTATAAGGTGATTTATATGATGGATTTCTATCAAATAATGCAAAATAGCATGCTATAAATTCATTGTTATACATAGAGGGAAAAAAGTAAATTGCTAACAGATCTGTAGACAGTAAAATCCACCTCTATCTAATATGAAGACATTGATATCTTTAAGCTTTCATGTTCCCATCTTTAACCCGATACTTAAGTAAAATACTTAAAAAAATACATGAAATATTAACATATAATAAGAAAATTGTATGTGACTTTCTTTTCGAAAACTAAACCAAATAATCTTTTATATTTATGAATAGATTAACCCTTTATCTACTGACGATACTTATAAGTACCATTGTGGAAAATTTAATAAAAAATGTATTTAATCAGTCTATTAATAAAAGTTATTTTCCTTACCACACAATATACTTTACTTGATCTTATTTAGATAAATTAGAAAAACAGTCGAAGTTAAATATTTATAAAAGAGGTAAATTTCTTAATCATTTTCATAGGTATATCTTTTTCTCTTTGAAAAAAAAACTTATATGAAATATTTTCGACAGTAAAAGCCTTTCCATTTACAGAGAGGACCATAATGCTTTTAAATACATTGCTTTTCTAAGAATTGTAATATTTCTATTAGAGTTTTTGGTTAATTAATTTGATAGAATTTATAAATACCGATATATTTAATCAGTTTTAATGAAAAAAAAACTTCTAAATTTCACATTATTATTATTTTAAAATTGCAGTATATCTTCAGATATTAAAGAAGACAACTATTGATGTGAAGCCATTTCTTGATAAATAATTCGGTAGATAAAGGGTTAAGTTAATTGCATAGAGTTAACCCTTTGAGCTCTGGCAGGTAAATTTTTTCAAAATTCCAAATGTTATATTGACACCAGTATTTTGCAAAGAAAAAATTAGGTTTTCCATATACACGAAAACATGCAATAAACCTTTATCAAATAAATTTTATCGAATATTCCGGTGCCATTGTGACATTTCAGAATTAAAATGAAGTGGTAGAAAATTCAATCATCAGATCTCAAAGGGTTAAAAGGACTCCATTTAGCAGTTTACATTTAAAAATTAAATTGAATTATTGCAAGATGATTTTTGAAGGGGAGAAACTAGTTCAGTTCCACGTGAATATGTCAGTTTAATCTGATTAAACATCCACCTCAGTTTCATCATTGTTTCTGACACATGCTTTCAACCGTAAACTTAAGTCCTCATGAATTCGCATTTATTTACAATACTCATGAGCGACTTTAAACAACTCCGAAACGTTTACTGTAAATTATTGTTTTAATTATGCCCTTTTAAATGTTATATTAAATTGCCTGTATTTATGTATTTGTTTCTAAGTAATTATGAACTCACGTAATATCTTTCTTTGCTTTAAAAGTTTTCCAGAAATTAACCATATTTTATGTATCAAAATCCTATTTGTCTCAGTCCTCTATCTATCTGTCAGTCGCAGAGTCGGTACATAAAAACTGTATAAGTCAGAGGCTTATTTTCAGAAATTTTGTGTACTTACAGCTGAAAAGCTCGTGTCCATCGAGTCAAAAATTTTGAAAAAAAAAATTATTTTAATTAAATAATTTTTTTTCAATTTTATCTGTTCCTTTTTGCGATATAAAACTTTAAAAAGAACCTTAATTTTAACGTTTTACTTGCAGGCATCATAACTTGGAGATTAAGCATCTCGCTAGTAGACAGAAGATTCTTAGTTCGAGCCCCGGTGCTGAAAGTTGAAATTTTCATTTTAAAATGGGCTTAGTTAAAAGAAATTTCGTATTTTTTGCCAATTTAAAGTTTTATATTTTTTTTTTTACTTATATTATTATCTTATATTATCATTTTTATTTTTATTTTTTTATTGACATTCATAATATTTTTTGGAATTCAATTTTCTTTCTGTTTTAAAAATTATTGCGATTTATTAATGATTCCGCATTTTAAATTTAATTTAAACAATTTTTTTCGTTTTTAGAAATTTGAAATTTTATTTATCTCCGGTATTTTCTTTTAATGGGTTTATGACGACTAAATATCAACAAGATTAATATAGGCCTCAAGGGAAGATGTGCGATCCGAAGGGACTTTATAAGGGAACCTAACCCGTATTTACGGAAGGAAATCCGTTTGATCTAGTTTGAGCTTTGTATGATTCAATAATGTAATTTGAATTTTTTTAAGTAAGGAATATGAAATCTACCTCTTCCTTCTGGTACTGGCCGGAAGGACTTTTATTATTATTGTCTTTGGAACGATTTTAATGAAATTCTCAAAAACATGTTATAAAACATAAATGTTTCATTAAATTAATAAAGTCTAATACATTTATTATTTATTTTGTTGATACAGAAAACTTGATTATTAGTAATTCGGATCAGGTTATTAAAATTAAGGAATTTGATTGCATTTTAATCTGAGTTGTATCCTTATTTAATATCTGGTTAAAATAATATTTCCATAAACATGTGGATATATATTATAACCAATCGTTAATGTAATTCTTAAACATAAAGATATTTTAATTTTTTAATAAAAAAGCATTTTTATAGAATAAAATTATTTGCAAACAACCTTTTTTAAATTTTGCATTAAGTAATGTTCTGAAACATTGCATAATTTTATTTTAAAAAATTGCATCTGCTCAGAAGAGGAATTTATAAGCAAACGAGAACGATTAAAAAATCGTGGATATGTCATCTATATTAATAAAATAACAAATCGCTCTGTCTGTGTGTGTGTGTGTGTGTCTGCGATAGTTAGCGAAAACTACGGTACGTACGAAGCTCAAAATTTTTCTGAGAGTAGCCCAATATCTCTCCTGATGCACCTGAGTTTCAGAATTTCGAAATTCTATTTATTAACTGAGTAATTAATTAAATTCCAAAGATTACTCTCATAAAAAATCGCCCTTTTTCTTCTTTTTTTCCCCGTCATTTAGTTATGGTTGGTTGGTTGCATAAAATTTTCGCATAAATAATTAAAAAAGCTGGAAAAGACCTTTAAAATCCATAGACTGGCAAACTGTCAGTTTAAATGATGATTTTTTATCACAGCGGTTGTAAAACATGGAGGAAAAAGATAGGTGGTGGTGAAGTAAACAGAAAAAAGGGTTGCAATATTAAACCATTTATCGCTCAAATTTTAATGTCCCAAACAAAAGTATGCGGAAGGGATTTTGTATTAATAAGACGAATTGAAAGAAATGAATTACAGCTGAAGCATATTTTACGAAGAAATAGTAATTTTTTAAAATGGACTTTTTTCTATTATAGTATTTATTTTTAAAAAATGTTTGCTTTTAAAATAATTGAAATTGATAAATTCGAAATAATTAAATGTCAAAATAAAATTAAATAAAATATTGAAAACATTTGATTTGAACTAAAAATTGTATTACTAAAAGTTTTCTTTTTTTTCAGAACTTTTTAATACTTTAAAACGTAGATGAAAATTTTTTTATAATTTAATAACATAATAATAACTCTATGTCAATATATAAAATAGATTTATGAAAACATTCTTTTAAAACCATGCGCGAAAACTTAAATAACAAATGTTAGTCTAAAATCTAGATTTCAGAGTGCAAACGATTTTTCAATCAAAATCTTAAATGATGCTTCTATATTGATATTTCAAAGTGACGGTTAGGTTACATTTATGTTATATTTAAGTTACGGTAGGGTACTGTTTAGTCGCAGTTAGGTTACAGACAGATTATGGCAGTTAGGTTACAGACAGATTATGGTTATGGTACAAAAGTTTACGGTTAGGAATTTGTCCACAGAGTCAACATTACGCATGCTTTGATTAAAAATATACACTTTTGTTAAATGGCTCTGAAATTATAATACTGTATACCAATCTTTTATCATCGCGTATAGATTTCATTCACGGTATAGTCGGATTTAAGAGTGATATAATTAGTTTGAAATTCAAAATATTTCACTTGGGATTTCTATGCGAAAAAAATAATTAGTTACATGATTTAACAGTGATTTTTACGGGTAAATATCAACACTTAACACGAAACTAAATCAATCGTTGGATACATGTTCCCTCCCGTGTTTCTCATTGCTCATTTTAAGTATTTTTAGAGCTTAATATTAGTTGTTGTTTTTAAAACCGATTTTTCGCAGTCAGCTGCGACGTATTTCAGACAATGCATTTCTGCATGCTTCAAGTTAATGATAAAATCATACAAATTTCAAGTTCGTTTAATATTGTTAATACGGACCCGGGCAACGCCGGGCGGATCAGCTAGTATTAAATAAAACAATAATGTTAATGATTGTTTAATGTATTTTTCAACCTGTGAAATTTAATAAAATTTCTAACTAGATAGTCATATAGAGAGAAAATGTTTCAGTTGTTAAAAATTTTATTGGAATGTTTTCAAAGAGAACTAAAATTCTCAATGAAAATTTAGGAGTCAATAAGAGTTTGAACATGATTGTATTTTAAAAATAAAGCAAATATTTGAATGGTTGGTATAAAGTTAAAATGTTAGATTTTATTATTTAATTTTCATTCTGGACACTTTTATTATTTTTTGTCTGTATGATTTTAAAGAGATAAATTCTAAAACACCTATTTTAAGTTGTTAGTAAACGTCATGATAAAAATGGGTCTCTAATTTATAATTACCCTCTAATCTTGTAAATAAAACATTAAAAATTTTAATTAACGCATATGTGGCTCTATTTTATATTTGTGGTCGGAATTTTTATAGGGTAGATATCCTAGTAATGGAGTCCCTTCCGTTATTGATATCCCTTGATGTTTTTGGTTCATAAAAAAATAACTAATTTAGCTTAAATTATTTTTTTTAAAATAATTCCCTCTTGCATGTACAGTGCGTGTCAAAAGTTTAAGCTCAACAGAAAATTTCAAAATAAAATTTTATTAATGAATGAAAGTTAATTTCCTTTTCACATAATCTACAAATTGTAGTTTTAAAAAGATAGTTAACAGATTTATGTTATAAAATTTATCTTAAATAATAAAATTTATCAAAACAACAAAAATAAGTGTGTCAAAAGTTTAAGCACGGTAGTTTTTAGTCTTTAGCAGAACTATAATAATAAAAAAAAATAATACATGACTACTGCTCTTTTATGCTGAAT
Source organism: Maratus speculifer (assembly GCA_964019185.1). Classification (NCBI taxonomy): domain Eukaryota; kingdom Metazoa; phylum Arthropoda; class Arachnida; order Araneae; family Salticidae; genus Maratus; species Maratus speculifer. Next base: position 239,822,098 of record OZ025293.1, on the reverse strand, counting down.
TACTTTAAATATACGGTCTTCCATCGATAAAATGAGATTATGTATTGTTTCTGGTTCAATTTTAAACCAAGCGTTCTCAATGGCATCTTTCAAATCTTTAACTGAAGAATACTGCTTTCCATTTGGATAAACTGCATGAATGAGAATACCCCACATATTTTCTATAGGGTTTTAATCAGGACTAATTGCCAGCCATTTTAAAACAGACACATTTTTTGACTTAAGCCACGATGAAGTTGAGTTTGAGGGATGGGTCGAAGCATTGTCATGTTGAAATAACCATTTTTCTCATTCCAAAACCTTGGCAACAGGAAGCAAATGATTGGCAAGTGTCTCTTGATAGTTTTCAGAGTTTTCACGACCACTGATGAATGCTAGAGATGTCTGACGATTGAAAGAAATAGCCCCCCCCATTCCCCCCCACCATTACAGAACCACCATTATGTTGTCGGCTAAATACACTTCTAATTTCTTGGCGGAGATCATGCCAATAGTACTTAAACCCATCAGGGCCATCGAGGTTCCATTTTTTTTTCATCGCTGAATATGACATTCAGCCACTTTTCACCAAATGACATATGCTCTTTGGCCCATTGTAATCTAGCTTCTTTATGTTGTTTGAGACACGGTAATCGAGCCATTTTACCGTAATTGATGTATTTGAATTCCAAAACTCTTTTATGAACAGTTTTTTTTCGATATATATCCTCCAAATGCATGTTTTATTTGCGAAAGGGAGTAATTACCAGTTGAAGCCAAATTTCTGATATGGCTATCTTCGCGCAAACTAGTCACTTGTGGCCTTCCTGGACGAAATTTTCGTTTGAAATTATTAGCACGAGCCAAAATTTGATGAATACCTCGTTTTGATTTTTTTAAAGTACTTGCAATTTCAGAAACAGACTTATATTTTGCTCTCATACTCCATATTTTTATCATTTCCTCCTCTGAAAATTCTTTCGACCGAGACATTTTGTACTAACTCGTAAACAACAATTAGCAGCTTCTTATACACCCAGAAATTGTTTGCGTGCGCAACTGCTTACGTCAGATTCTAAAATTTGCATAAAAACGATTTTGTGCTTAAACTTTTGACACGGTTATTTTTGTTCCATTCTTAAACTCCATGGTTTGAAATAAAATTTTAAAGTTAATTTCAATGAATATGGTGTTAAAATAGATATTATTAATATATACAAGACAAATATTGAAATAAAGTGAATATTTAAAATTTTATTTGAAAATTGCTATTCTGCTTAAACTTTTAACACGCACTGTATTATAATCTGGCTTATTGTTGACAAATTTTAATCAAACTTATCCGGAAGCAGAAAATAATGTTTCAAATTTCCGTTGTTTGTCAGTGAAAATCTTAATGAATATCCTAAGAGCTGCTTTTATTTAATAAATATATGTATTCATTACTTTCGTATAAAATTTGAATATTTTCTTATGAGTAGCAATAGTAAACTTTGAATTTTATATACTAATGACCACACTTGCAAAATGTCATTTATTGTTAAGGTTTTAAGAAGGGGCGCCCATTACTGACATGGTTAATTAGTCATTTTCCAATAATGGACACCCCATGCAGGCAATTTCAGTAATGTTTATAGCGCATAAATAATTTGACATAACTGAAAACCTAAATAATCAAATTTAATTTTTAAATTTCACATACCAAATTGGAATAAGAAAGAAATTTTTATAAAATTTGATTTTAAGTTATCTTATGTGGTTAAAAGAAAATTCAATATTTTATTATTTTTTATGTGTATAAGTCTGCCTTCTATATTAAGTAACTTGGCAATCAAACCAATCAGGAGGAAGAAAATTTGTTTAAGGGTATAGTTATATAGAGATTCATAGTGGTTAATGCCTCCCCATTTAAATAAAAACAATAAAATTGCATGTAAATGTAACATTAAATGTAATACTAAATGTAATTAAATATTCACCTCAAATTTGGATTTAAAAATATCTTTACCAGTCAAGTAGCTTAATTATAATTTTTTTTCTTCATTTATATGGGTATGTTGAAAATTTTAAGAGGAATAAATTCTTGGGGATCCATTGCTTGGCGTAAAATATCCCGCGATACAAAAGATTTATCTGAATGCTTTGTTGATGCGAAACAGTGACACAGTAAACATGCTAAAAAATTATTTCTTAATCCAAGTGTTTCTCAGAATTTTTGCAAATATATAAGGCAAAATTTTTGTGTGAATATTGGTTCCAAGTAGTCTGTTGTTGGGCATTCTGGGTGTACTTAATAACCGAATATTTCAGAACAAAAGTTTAAACCAATGTTTTCAACCAAAATGTGTCTTTGCTTTATCTATAAAAACAAACGAATTAAAAATTTCAAAAAAGAATAGGACAAAGACCCGTGAAATAAGCTTTCATTAAACAAAACAATGTATATTTATGCGTAAATCAAAGATATACAAGTAAATAAGTTTATATGTTGCGAGATATTGCTGGTATTGTTTTTAAAATATTATTTTCAAAAATTGCTTTCAAAGTTATTTGAACAAATTTGAATCATATCATTTATTTGGTCTTACAGGCGTGGGCCTCGCTAAGGAGGAGGGGGACAGAGGGGGAGCCTCCCCCCAAACATTTGCGAATACTGTTACAGTTGGGAAATTTACAAAATGAATTGGCAAATTAGATCAAAATTTTAATAAAAAACTATAATACACTCTCTATTTTTGATAGATTTGACGAAAATTACCAATATTAGAAATAATATTAAGCTTTTTAAAAATAAAATTTTATTACATTTTCAAATTGTGGCAACTTGGTCAAATTATAAAATTAGTTGGCAAACGATCAGAACTATTTGTTTGCTTTTCACTGAGTTGGCAAATACTTAATTTTGACTTGGCAACTAAAGGCTTTCTCCCCCACCAATAAAAAGTCTTCGCGAGGGCCCTGCTTACAGGTTATCATTAATGCATGAGTCATAGAAGGAATCCTCTTTTATACAATAATCCACAATTTGCTTTTTTTTTTTTTTTTTTTTTTTTTTTTTTTTCAAAAATTTATTTTTTAAGACGTAACAATTTTATGCCCTCTTAATAATAACTCAAAAGCCATTTTGAGAAAAAAAATCTGTAATTTTTTATACGAGTATAAAAGCATTTATATCATTCAAATGCAATAAATATTAATAATTGGTTAAAAATTCATATTTCAGATCAGGAAATTCTAGGAATAATAAAAATAAGATGTTTATATTTAGTATTTCGAAAAGAGTAATCTTAGAAAATAAAACGTGTGATAATATTATAATTTTTGTAACTAAGTAAAGAAATTTATAAAAGTAATCGAACATACCAGTGGTAACGAGATTCGTGCAATATTTTAAAGAATCCTATGTTTAAAAACTGCACTTTTAGAAATATATTAGAAATCACTCATAAACTACAATTCATGAAAACTTTTTAAAATTTTTAAATTAATCTAAAAAGTATTTGAAGGCGATTTCAATAATTTAAAAAAAATCAATAAAAACCCAAAAGTTTACTGATTCATAATTTGGAAGAAAAAAGGTATTAGCATTAACGGTTAAGCCGAAATACAATGGAAACAAAAGCCCAAACAAGAAAATCAAAACTGTCGTCTCTCAAACTAAATAGCGAAACTCTAATTTCTAGAGAAATATTTCGTAATAATTCATTTATTCGCATTACTTTTATTTTCATACGCGAATTATATTCATATGAGGAAACAGAAATTTTTCATGATTTTTACGAGACTTTTTTTATGTGTCGCAAATATCAAAATAAGTTGTAAAATATTTTGCAATTTTACTTTTTCAATTTACTTTTAAATTTAAACCTTTAATCTACAAAAGAGCCTTTTAAGTATGTTTTTTTTTTGTTTTTTTATTGATAATTATAAAGTAAAACTTGGTGAGTCTTCATCAGAGGTGGGTCTCACCCACTTACCTTTTTAAGAATGTACTTGCGGGTTTCTGAAATCCCGCATGTATCCAGTTGCATTGTTCATTTTACGAATTTCAGTGGAATTTCAATTTATATTTTCTTGTCGATTTCAATTTATATTTTCTTGTGTGAATTAAAAGGGAAAATTAATCACTCGCACAGATAATTGTTGATTCCTGAAAGATTAACTTAAATTTTCAACTGGACACCCTGCGAGACCTCCCACCTAACCCGCTATTATGCGTTGTCATTCGTGATTATGTAATTCTGAAAAAAAGCTCATTCAGAGCAATTTTAATTAGTCAGTGTAAAACAGAAAGATTGAAGAAGAGAAGTTAATACAGTTGATGCTCTGCACAATTCCCAGTAAAAAAATGTTTACATATTGTCCATCAAGTATTTTGAATACTAAATAATTTCATAAAAACATTTCAATATTTTACAACCTGTCCCTAAAGTGAAAGTGTCATAAAAATATCTGGAAAAAAAGCTCAACCAGAGCAATTTTAATTACTCAGTGTAAAACAGAAAGATTGCAGGAGAGCAGTTAATACAGTTTATGCTCTGCACAATTCCCAGTAAAAAAAAAAAAAAAAAAAAAAAAAAAAAAAAAAAAAATGTTTACATATCGTCTATCACGTATTTTGAGTACTAAATAATTTCATAAAAACATTTCAATATTTTACAACCGGTCCCTAAAGTGAAAGTGTCATCATAAAAATATCTGCAACAAAAATCTGAAAACTACATAAAAGGTAAGGGTTAACGTCATCTGTGGAATGAAAAAAACATTATTTTAAAATGTCGAAATGCAAACGAGATATTAGCAAAGAACCTCCCCATAGGTCTAGCATTAGCTCGTCAATGTCTTCGCTTGAAGTGAAAAGAGCTTTTCATTTTTAAGATTTTACTCTTCCTCGGATATATTACTTGTTTTTCAAATCATTAATATTACTATAACAAAATCGTATTCAGTATTATGATAAAAAATCTAATATATTCCTTCATTAAGCAATGGATCATATTAATTGTAACATTTTCCTATCTATATCCCCAAACAGTGTGTGTTTGTTGTTAAAAAAAGAAAAAATAAAAGATGCGAATATACTTATAAATATTCTTTTCAGAAAGATTTTCATTTATTTTTTACTTAATGGAATCCATTGCTCTTTAATTGCTACTATTTAGTGTTAAGACATGTGTATCTATTTTGAACGATTTTTTATTCAATTATGGAACTGTAACAATAGAGTTTTTCTTAATCTATACAGAATTTGATCGACCGAATTTCTCATATTTTTAACCCCTTGAAGGGTAGTGGTATAAAATATACCCCCAATTTTAATTGGCACGTTGACACCAAAATTTTGAAATGAAAATTTTAATTTTATCCAGAACGTGAAGTAAATTTATTATCTGTTTTGAAATAAATTTACATTTAAAATCTGATGTCATTTAAACGTTTCAACATTTTAAAAATAAAAGTGTTTTGTCCCTCAAAGGGTTAAATCTGCATCAATTTGCTCAGAATGACGTTTTAATCATCCCTTTATTGCACCTCTTATTAACTAATTATACTTCACCAACATGCACGTGTTTAATAGAAACGTTAAATCTGGCAAAACAAGACAAATTTGCATCACAACCACAATCTCGTGCTTTAGGTTTCGAAAGATACGGGTAAAATGAAAATAAAAAAAATGCAAGCCAGATATTAAAATACATATTTAGATTTGTTATCAGAATTTAATTCATGGTGCCCATCTTTTTTTTTTTTTTTTTTTTTTTTTTTTTTTTTTTTTTTTTTTTTGAGCGTCAGTATGTGACTGACATTCGCAGTCAAAGAATAGATATACAAACTCTTTTAAGAATGGCAGCACAATCACGGACTCATCATGCTGAAACAGTATCTCTGTACATGGCATCTTTTTCAGAAACTACGACGTATCTAGTTGCAAAATGCAATCCCTGTACTGTGGAATCCCTTTAAATCAATGAAAACTAAATTAGCTCGATTTGATGTTCAAGTTACAAAACCAATATCTGCAATTTCAACTCTGAATATCGTGATTCTGAAACTATTCGAGAAAATAATAACTAAGTAGTTCCTCCAAAAATTATGCTGTAAAGGTAGGGAAATATTTAAAAATTAAGGTTACTCTAAAAGACACTGTTAATACAAAAAAAAAAAAAAAAAAAAAAATTCTATCAACTCATTTTACCTTTTCCGTCATAATCACTACTAATTCCTCAGTATTTTTACATTAGTGAAATGGATTTTTTTTTTCTTTTTTTGGCACGAGTAACATAAGTTTTGACTCTAGTGATAGTTGCTGTGCTTTCATTTTACCCGATAAGAAGATCTGCTCGGCTAAGCCAGGAAGAATTTAATCATACTTGATATAAGCAATAATCTCGCACAATGCACAGTCAAGATGTTATAGGTTGAAGAGAAAACCTATACTTCTACTATTCTCACACGCGCAATAAGCAAATTTTGAAACCTCATTGGAAATTCGGCATGTTTTGTTTGAAGCAATATACGGATTACACCCAATGCAGGTAAACTCATGAAATCTCCCCCCACCCCCTTTCAGTTTTAATTGATACAAAAAACAAAGAAAAATTATTTTTTAAAAATTCGCATGATGTTTTTTCATAATCGCAGTCGAATTCGGTTAAGACGCTCACCGTTAATACACAACCTCGCTTATTACGCGGATTTCTTTACGATTTCTTGAATAGCGCCCATAAGTGTACAATGTTGAAAATCTTGTCCTAGTTTGAACCAAATTTTGGTGCCCAATAGCTGTCACTGTAAGATGGTGAAAACTTGAATCAATATTTGGGGCTCCTGTTGAATCATAGCTCCAATAGTTGGAACGAGGTTGACGTAGGAAGCTCCAAATTGGTACGAGATTGACGTAGGAAGCTCCAAATTGGTACGAGATTTCACCATCTTAGGGTGGCAGATACTGAACACCAAAATTTGGTTAAAAAAAAGTAAATTTTTTAACAGTGTAATGTATAAGTATCAAGCTTAATACTTGAATGATTATTACACATTCCTGCTTACGCGATAAATTCTCTGTCTTTTGAGAGGGAAAAAAAATCCCGCATAAAACGCGAATTCGTTGATCACAAAGCGAACTTCTTCCCTCTTTAATTGGGTTGCCAATTAAATGGGTTTTGCTTATTCAAAAAAAAAAAAAAAAAAACTGTTTCCAAATAGTATTATATAATTTTATTGATTAATTAATACAAAATTATTAATCAGAAATAGTGGTAGATATATGAATAAAACAAAACATCGCTGAAATTGCACACAATTCTTCTTACATCCCGCCTCCTAACATTCTTTGTCTGTGGCTACGAGTATGTTATATAGACGAATTCAGACTACCTGGATACACCATAAAAGTTATTACGAAAAGGAACAATAATGTCTGTTGTTAGTGAGGATTTAAATGTGCTTTGTACCACTAATATGTTTTATAATACATCTTATAAACAACATTATATGAATAAATAAATAAATAAATAGACAACGTTAAAGAGCACAAATGTTGTAAAATAAAGGATGTTAAAAGCATACAGCCGTTTCGGGACTTCTAAAGTCCAGTTTACTTTTTACAGTTGCTTTGCGACGTTTCATGATCAGTTCACCTTAGCGGTGAGCTCTGATGCACGGTTTATTTTATTTTAATTAACGATGTGACTTCTTTTACGTGTTACACTTTTATAGCACTGATGATGGGACGTTAGAAGTCCCGAAACGGCTGTATTCTTTTAACATCCTTTATTTTACAACATTTGTGCTCGTTAACGTTGTCTATTTATTTATTTATATATAAGCACAAAGTACAATCCTCCCCCCTTCTTATCATTATATGAAACTCACAAAGATTAAAAAATTTGACAGCAGCTCGATAATTCCTTTGCGTTTTCTACACTATATGGCCAAAGGTGACCGGTCACTTGCGATTTAAGACATTTTGTTAAATATCTAGAAAAAATCTCCAGGTGTGTAAGCATAATAATACAGATCATATGTTGCCGTGTAGGTTTTTTCCCGAAACTCCGTAGTCGACCGTCAACAAATTGAAAAATAACGAATATCTTTTGAATATCCCTGTCAAAACTAATATAGCAAAAGTGTTCAAACTATAGATTATGATTAATTGGCTGATTGTAATAAACATTGTCCATTGGTATCAGTATAACGTGTATACTCGTAGAGAAATATAAGATTTTTATAAAAAACAGCCCCAAATTTTGCCAAGTTTTTTGCTTATAATCTGTAGAGTTTTTTATATAAAAAATGCTCTTTTCAGAAATTATGACAACACTGTATGTACATTACCCTGTACGCAGTATTAAAAAATAATAAAAGTTGTATGAAAAATTAGAAGGTTTACTAAATAATATTTCACTGCGCATGCGTGAAGGTTATCAAAATTTTATTTGCATATTTTGTTACTAAATGTATAGAACAACTTTTGTGAAAGCCTCAAAAAATAGCTTGAAAATTCTGAAAATGACCGTCGATCGAATAAGGTCAAAATCTGTTGTTCCTAAAATAAAACAAAAAATGAGGGGTTGTATCCAAGTATAGTAATACGTTCCAAATTGTGTATACTATATTGACACTATTCAACGGATATGTGGAAAAAGTCCCTCATTTTTTTGCTTCATTTTGGGAATAGCGGAATTTGATCATATTCTATCGATGATCACATTGAGAATTTTGAAGATATGTTTTTGAGACTTTCACAAAAGTTTCTCTATACATTTAGCTAACACAATGTGAAAATTAAATTTTTGTAGCGTTCACGCATGCGCAGTGAAAAATTATTTAGTAAACCTGCTTATTTTTCCTACAATTTTTATTATTTTTAAATCTTGATTTCAGGGTACAATTTTGTTTGTAATACTTTCGAAAAGAAAATATTTTATATTAAGAACTCTGCAGATTATAAGCAAAATCGAAAAAAATTTCGAAAATCGAAAAAAAAAATACGACTGTTTTTATAAAAACCTTAATTTCTAGTAAACGAATATATATGTTATCCACATAAAAATAAACACAGTTTGTTACAAAAATCCACTTAATCATAATCTACAGTTTGAACTCTTTTGCTGCATTAATTTTGACAGGGTTATCCAAAAGATATTCGTTCTTTTCAGTTTGTTGACAATCCCCTATGGAGTTTCGGGAAAACTCTTCATGGAAATCTATGACCTGTACTATTATGTTTACAAACTTTGAGCTTCAGGATAATTCCTCATGTATCTTTGTAGATATTTAACAAAGTGTCTAAAATCGCAAGTGACCGGTCACCTTTAGCCATATACTGTATGTTTTATTTACTTTTTGCTATGCTGACAAAATATTTACATAAAGATTAATAAGAAAAGAGTAGTAGCAATTACATTCGTATTACTTTGCAGTAGTCGGCTCCTTACATTTTCTTTCATTACTTTTGTGTTGAAATTGAGGATCTTATTATGAAGCTTTGAAACAAATGATTAATTAAAAAATGAGCATAAAATTTATACTGTTTTATACACATCATATTTTCAATTTAGGTTTTCTATACAACCTATTAGTTTTTGAATGCTCTGAAGGAGTTTCAACCCACATCCCCCCCCCCTTTTCGCTACACCATTTTTTAATGATTTCTCATGCACATACTTATTGTGAAAAAAATACACTCAAAGTCTAATTTGTCATTAATAGTTGTAATCAGTTTTGATATATTTCCTTTATATTTGGCCATACACATTAATCAATGTTATTTATTGGCTTAACACTTAGCTTCACTTATAAGTGATTAATTAATCAATCCTTTTCTTTTGACGCTTCAGTTTTATATCTAAATTAATTAAAGATTAAATGGAACTATAATAATTTAAATTTCTTTTTATTTTTTAAAATTAATACTCGATTGAAAAAAAAAACTCATTCTGTTATTCCAGAATTCCTTTTATCATTGAAATTTCTCTTAGGGGAAAAATGCAAAGATACATCTGAAAATGCTTGCTCATTATTAGAGAATTTAACAATAAATAAATAAATAAAAAACAAATAAATTCGCGTTCGTAAAAAATATATAATAATTTGATTTTCTCAAATTCTTTTCATTGCAAATGAATTATTCTTTAAACTATCCTGAATCCAAAAAAGTTTTATACTAACACTCATCTTGTGCCTTCTGAATTGTTTACGAGCTCAACAATGTACATCCGTGATTTGATTATAAATGGTAACATCAGTAATTTCACGCACCCGACCTGTCACGTAACATTATCGATCACAGTCCTCCAGTGCTGAGTAAGATTGTTCCAAATCTTACATGAACTACTAGAAGCGCCCTGTGTTTTGTCTTTGAGTGTTAATGCGTTGTTTGCCAGTTTCAGAATCATGTATAGAATCAGAGGGTGAGCCTTCAAGTTAAACAGCTCATTAAGTGCTCGAGGAATTAGTGAAGCAAACCTAAATTAAGGTGCTGCATAATTTATTTTATTCTCTTTTTCGTACTACTAACACAAAGGCTAAACAATTCACTCATTCTTTAATTAATTATTCTACAATTACTGTTTTTTAGGTAAATTACTAATTGAAGTGTCTTTTATTTAATTAAACAATGATCTTTGGTAGAAAGAATGAAGGAACAGTGATCTTTAAACGAAGTAAAGACGTTGACACTATCAATCAGACAAACATAAAAGGACTTGAATTAAAAGTAAATTTCTCATAAATATACAAAATAATAACGGGGAAATGTATTTAGTTACATGAATTTTTCGTATGTTACATACAGTAACTTTTGCACAATTACAAAAAAAGAAAATCTTTGTGTTTCTCGAATGTACGTGTCTTTCCTGTTACAGCGGCGAAACCAGGGTGAATGTGCAAAACCCAATCATCCATGCTTTCATAATTTTGGATGCCGAAAAGCACAATGGTAAACGTACGAGTCAACCGTTAAAATCGGGTTTTTAGGTGTTTTCCTCCTAGATAAGACTTAGCTGACCGGTTGCGTTTTAAAATGCGAATTCAGATTTAACTAATCTTAGATAGTTACGCATAGAATTGAACCAAATGTTTTGTTTAAATGTTTGAATAACACTAGTAGGTCCTCCCTGAGTTAAAAGAAACTGCCGAAAGGGGTCGCTGTAACAGCAACGTCTGTGCCATTTTCGTTACTGTACCATCGGAAAGTGTATGAAGTTATGCATAGAATTGAACCAAGTTTTTTTGCATGTTTTTGCCTATGGACTGCAGATCTTCATTGAATTTGGAAATATTTCGAGAGAAAAAAGCACTGTGATAGCCATTTTTAAAACATTTTCTCGATTCTTCATTTTCTGTTACCCATCGGCTTGTCCAGATACGAGAACTCAAGTTCAGCCAGGCCGGCTATTTTCAAACATCTGATGACAACAGAATAAGGAAAAGCTATTGATTTTTAAAAATATCATAATCTACATTAACTTTTTTTTTACTTCGATTAATTGACTGAAGCTGAAATTTAAAATGAAAATCAAAGTTGGTATAGTATTGAATAAATAATATTAAAGTATTGACATGTGTAACTACTTTTTGAAACATTAAGATTTACGTATGAGATAGAAGAAAATTTTGGGATTGGCATATTCAACTAGTTTAGATTATAATATTTTATAATATACACGTCTGCTGAAAGAGGTTTTGTGACAGATAAATTTGAGAAACGTATCTAGAAAATCAATTTACATATGACTTTCAGAAGAGGGCGACATTCTACTGTTTCAAAAACAACAACATTTCATTCAAAAATGACGGTCGTATCTACGCATTGCATAAAACACGGAAGTGTATTTAAAGTATATATGAAATATTTATACATTTTTTACTTTAAATAGTGTTATATGTATATACATGGATAACCATTAATTGTAAAAAATATACATCAATAAAACATGAAAAAAGGAATTAAAAGGAATATATTTGTAACTTATAGAACCATAGTAGACTCTTCAAACCCGAAATACTATGGAACTACAAATAAAGTGTGTGGTTTCATCTTCGCATCAAACATTAAAACGTAAAATTATATATATATATTATTTCCACTTTGTACTTATATAGTAGTAGTAGTAGAAAATTATACATGCAGATGGGCTTTCGATTGGTCTTATTTAACAAAATTGGTATCAGTAAAATTTTGAAAAAAAAAATCCAAATAAATACAATAAAAAACGTTGAAACAAAGACAGAATTCTTTCTATGTGGTACCTATTAAGTGAAAGCTACACCCCGCCCCCTGCATTCTTGCCAAGCGCCTTCGGGAACTATCTCGCCGAATAGGTCTGCCAGAAGGAATTAAATATAACAAGAACAAAGTTTTCGACAATTAGTGTGAATGTTGCTTCCTTGTATCAGTTTGCCGTATTCTCTCAGTTCTCCAAATCCTAGGATATAATACTAAATTCTTTTAAATCACATTGTTATTCTACGATGAATCTTAACCCGCGAGAACTCGCGCATGAGATTTTCTTTCACCATCATATCCTTTTTAAGACTATTTTTAAGGCTATTTTTCATTTTAATAAAATTTCAAAACGTAATTTCCATTACTTTGCCTCTTTTTTGAATAAAAGTACTAAGCCAAACAAAAAAATTTATATTAAGTGACTGTAAAGTAAAAGAAAAGAATTGGGCACCGTGAGAGAAATTCTCATAGTGAGTTCTCCCGGGTTAAAGAAGTTTTCTGTTCAATATGGTCAATAAAAAAATTTTTAGAGACGTTTCAATATAATTTACAGGGAAACATTTTTATTTATTCATATATTTATTTATTTTTGTTATTGTTTGTCATTATTTTAAAAAATTCGACAAACTTGCTAATGAATTTACAAATTAAAAACTAAAATCTACATTGAAATAATTTTGTACTGGAAATAGTAGAAGAAAAGGTGTTAATATGGGCACCATGTTTTTTTTTTTAACTTAAAGTAACTTTCATTTAAAAAAGGTCTAAATTTTTTACCTTCATTAACACGTTCGCTGCCGCTTACGTGAAGATGTAATGATAGTTAATAAAGGACTGTAGAAGTGGGTTTTTCCCTGAAGCCGATTTACTTTTTATAACAAAGAATCAGCGAAAGATTTTCCCGCACCAGCGCGTGACTGGCTATTGGACATCACCCCACTTCACGCGCTGGCGCATGAGCGGCCCCTTAACGTTGGCGCCTTGTCACGCGCTGGCGTGTCTGCGACAGCAAACGTGTTAACAAATACAACTTGTTTACGAAACGAGAGGAGGAAAACAATGATTAATATCAATTATTTCAATTCGAAAATGTAAATTTACAAAATGCTATTAAAATAGCACCAGAAAAAATGGGTGCAGATACGAGCGCTCTCTGAAAAATTCGCAAAAGATAATTTAAAATGTTTTAAAACAATACAATATGTAGTAGAGAAATTATTTGCTACAGGGAAAAAATATTTACAAAAACAGCAAAATCCCTGCCACAGTGGATCCAGAGTGTGCCCGCATATCTCTACGAGTGTCTTCGGAGAACTTTCCATCACAAAAGATGCAAATGTATTGCTCGAGTCTCGTTTATCACTATTAATGATATTCATGGTAAAACGATCACCACTGGTCAGTAGAGGATGGTCAGAGTAGTCTCATGAGTCCACTGATCAATCGCGTACCGTTTCGTGAGTTGAATTTTCGTTTTTCGAAGGCCTTCACTATAAATAGAGGTGTCTTAAATTTTCACACATATGTGACTAAAAAAAATTCAGACACTTAAGTATCTTAATCAGAAAATTAAGACATCATAGATGTCTTAATGGAAGACATATACGTGTCTTACTATGATCATGCTGTAAACGAACTGTGAATAATATCTAAAATATCTGCAAACGTCTTTTTATAATACATTTCGTGTTTTAAACGTGTCTTAAGACATTTTATCTCTTCCATACTTTCTACCTAATAGTTACCAGAATTCACTCTCAGTTGCGTACGCGGTTTAGATGTCTTTTGTTCGAACTTGGCATATTATAATTGAAACTGAAAGAAACTTTTTATATTGAAACTTTTCATTTATGCGTATACTTTAATTCGTTTTTTGCAGAATGGGAAGTTCTGTGATTTTAATTCGTATCCATTTAGTTTATTTATTTATTGAATACATACATCTGATTTGTGTGCTTCACTCCAAATGTCTCTTATAATATGTCTTCGATAAAAGGGCGGGATAGATACAGAAGTAGACAACACATGAAAGTTGCATCCGGGAAATATACAAAGTGTAGAAACGGACCTAGTGTTACTTTACTATAATTTATTAGAATACTATTGGGCTATACGCCTTCGTCTTGTTAAAGTTGGCAAAAAAGGAAATTTTTGTCTGGCGGGTCATATTTCGAAGGTGAAACATTTTATTCTTCATTTTATGGATAGGTGAGTGTATTAAGCGATTTCCTTCCAAAATGATGTAAATCTTTCTCCCTCATTGTGATAGTTTTTAAACTTTCAAACCGAAGAATTTTTCTTACCTTTTCAGATTTTGACATAGTACACTCATATTTAGTTAAAAGAGATTTTTGATTTATAAAATCGCAATTAATCATAATTTTATGAAAAATACATCAGAAAATAAACTCAAAGATTATGGTGCGAAAATCTCGCACGGGTCTGTTGATATAACAAAATTAGCTTTAAAATATAACAAATTTAAAATTTTCTTTGGATTATAGCAACATGCAAGTGTGCCTTACATAAATTACCGCGTATTACTTGCAAATATCCAGCATATAAAGACTAAATTATACGGCTATATCCTTTATAATTTCTACTCTACTATTCTTTTGTAGATTACATAAACTAAAGCAAAATACTGAAAACATGTATTCGTGTATTATTTTATATAAATCGAGAAAAATATTTCAATTGGTACGCATACACGAATTTAATCAATCTTATATTAATAATTTCGCGTTCTTCGTTCATGCATACATCCATATATAAGGAAAAGTAGGATAAAACCACATACCATATTGGTAATTTTCCAATAGAAATGTAATGTAACTTATACTATGCATTTATCTTTATGTACCATAATATGATATTGAGTATATGATTAGTTTATCATATTTATAGCAATAAAAGATTGTTTGTTGAAGGACAAATCATTTGGTTTTAACCCACGGATGCGTTTAAAAAGTAAACGCATGTTACTCCTACAAAAATGTATTTTTTTTTTTTTTTTTTTTTTTTATATATATATATATAAAAGGAACAATATGTTTTATTTTACAACATTAGGTCTTATAATAATTTAATAATATTCAATTATTAGTCCATGAGTTAATATTTAAAGACAAAAGGTTAATTATCATCATAATATGTGAATGATTCAACAATTATTATTCACTAGTGCATATAAAATATTCGTATTGTGATGGTTGATGTGGAATATCGAAGAATGCCGTCTTAGATGCCTATATGCTCAAATTCAGAACCGTAGCTGATATATTAACATTTTTAGAAGGGAGAGGTGAAAGAGGGTGGGTGAAAGCTGATTTGGAGCTTATAGTGCTGGATTTGTGATAGTGGATGAGATGTGGATAGTGTCGTTTGGACTCGATATCATAGTGATGTGACCACGTCTTAACCACTGTCACAATTCTAGCCCCATAAGCTCCAAACCAGCCTTTCATCCTACCCTTCTTTTAAAATCCCTGTAAAAATATGTCTTTCAAACTCCAAAACTCTCTCCAAAAATTTGTTAATATAGCAGATACTGTTCTGAAATTGAGCATATAGGCTTCGACATTCCACTTCAACCATTGCAGTATAATTAATTTTATGTACACTAGTGACAATAATTGTTAAACCACTTACGTAAATCGATAAATTGCAAAAGAATTGTTTACCTGTTTTTCAAATTTTTAAATAATAATCTCACTTATGGATTTACTGCCTTTATTTCCAGCATTGATCAAGACAATTATCTAACAACCGTTTTTTAACACTATAATCGCTGCAGCGGTCATATTGACCAACACCAAATGAAAATATTTCTATTCGAACTAGTAATTTCTTTTTAAAATGTGCTAAATATGCAACGCGAAGGAATATGTTAAGTAGTTTCAAATAAAAATTCTGGTGTGAAATATTTTTGTAATACTTGAATAGAATTTTCGGCTGTTCTAGTATTAATCACATATAAAATATCCGTTTTTACCTTTTTAAAAAAATGTTGATCAGAAGAATAAGTCAATAAAATACCCTTTAAAATGCTAACAGCAGTTTTCATGTGGAAAAAAATTGTATTGGATATTCTACACATAATATTGTTTTAAATATTAGCAATTTGAAGAGTTTTTATTTTTAAGAATTTTGAAAACTGTAGAAGAATATTAAATCAAAAAGTACTAAGATAGACTTTTAAACATGGAAACTATTAGAATTTCAGTATGGCAATGTTATAATGGCTGCTTTTTTTTTTCTTACCTAGAGCTAAATATCGAAACCTTTTTTCACTTGTGAACGACTCAAATTATGTCAAAACGCGGAGATATCCGGTCTCAACCCACAGTACGGGTTCACCATACTTTCCCCTATATTTTGACTCAAGTAATATCATGCTGTAATTGTGAGGGAGTGACCTTTCCATAAAGGCACTCTAGTGTTTCTGAGATCGTGACGTCAATAAGTTAACATGTGTAAGCGTAAAAGCGACATCTATCCTCTCTTTTACTTTAATTTTCTAGAGTGTGTGTGCTCTTTCGGATTTTACAGTTAGCTTGCGGTTATTAGTAATATGTTAATGTGAAGTATCTCAGTTTGCAGCATATAAAAGCTTGGGTTTGAGTGAATGAGGAGTGTCTCTGGCATTAGCCAGCGGGAGAGCATCTGTGTCTAGCCAGTGTGTGAGGATCTCTGGTATTAGATAGCGAAGTGAAGTATTGTTCAGCGAAGTGCTAGCCGATTGAAAAGTAGCAACAAAGCCTCCAGTGAGTGGAAAGGAGTTCCGACAGTTGACTTGAGAGTTGGCCGGGGTAAGAAACCTCTTAGTTTCATTTGGATTGTTTGTGAATAAAGGATTACCTACAGCCACGGGCTGTTTAATTAAGATTTATCTAGCAGATCAGCCAAGAGATAGCGGAAAGTATTAGTAGGTGCCCCGACTGAGCTAGGCCGAAGCTTGTGAGTATGTGTTTAGTTTTTTCATAGTCTTCTCAGTTGTGTAAAATCAAGACTTGCTCCACTTCCCTTCAGCCTTTATCGTTTCAATAAACGTTGTTGTTTTATCTTAATCACTGAGTATGTCTACATTTAACCTGCACCACGACCAACCTAACGTTACAAATGACACCCAGTATGCATGTAACGTTACAAATGGCGCCCAACGAAACATCGGACATTGTGAGATTGTGCCACGTGTGTATTTCACCGGTGAGGGTGATACTGGTGAATTTTTGGTTAAATTAGATGATTATATTTTGTTCAATAATATACCTGAGAAAAGTAGGTACGTAGTGCTTAAATGCTCGTTGAAGGGCGAAGCACTTTTGTGGTTGGAAAATATAGGAAAGTTTTTGATTAATGATGAAGCGAAAAGATTTGAACAAACTGTGATTGAGTTAAAGAAGGCATTTCCTCCAGTTAAAGATAAAAGTATTTTGAGAAAAGAGTTCTATTGTAATAAGCAGGATATTTATGAGTCGGCGTCAAAATTCTATCTACGTAAGCTTGAACTAAAAAATAAATTAGATTTAGATATCACATTTGAGGAATTGTTGGACATTGTTTTTCCTCTTTTTAATCCAAATATACAGGACTTTATTGAAGTTAGAGCACCGAAGAATTTTGCAGAGATGCATCAGATATTATCGAAGTATGAGACTCGGCATAGCTCGGATCAACGGGATTTGCGTAACCCTCGTCAGAGACCGGTCACAGATAGTAATTTGAGAAATGAGGGGGAACGTAATTTTGTGAGAGGGGGACAGCGATTTCCGGATAGTAATTTGCGTAATAGAAATGATGGATTTGGTCGTAATATGTCGAATACGAGTAATGGTAACAGGAATGGTGGTGGTGCTAATAATTTTAGAAGTGGTGAGAGAAATATGTATGGAAATAGACAGAATAGTGGTTATAATCGTAGTGGGGGAGTACGGGACAGGAATGTTTCTTCGCAAGTAAGGAGATTAACTTCGGATGAGAATTTGGAAAATAGGTCAATGCAAAAGAGATGTGTTCAGAGGTCGGGTCAGTTAAACTGGTAGGTGACAGTATTTCGGAAGGTATGCAGTCACAGATTAAATCGGAAAAGCCTTCGGTGAGTTTGAATAAAATTACTATTAATCCGGTTGAGTTACCTGAAGTGTTAATTGTGTTAGATGGTATTGCCGTTAAAAGTGTCTTCGATACAGGGGCAGATAAGTCGTTCATTTCTTTTGATTGTTATCGGAAATATTTTTCGTATAAGAAGTTGAAGAGGTCAAGTCTGGTGGTTCAGTCGGCACAGGGAGTAGCTTGCGATAATAAAGGTTCAGTAGAATTGGAAGTTGAAATTCGTTCGGTTAAGACATGTTGGGAGTTTTGTGTGTTAGATGGATTAACAGTGCATTGTATAGTTGGTGTGGATTATATGAAGGATAGAGGAATTAGTTTGGGTTTCTTTAAAAAGTCGTTAATCGTGAATAATGATGAGAATGTGGGTAAGAAAGAGCCAGTTTTAGTGTCAGTTAATTTGGAGGAGTCGGGGTTAAGTGAAATCGATAAGGAGGAATTTAATAAGTTTTTGAATGAATTTGGAGAGGTTTTTTCTGATAAACCGGGTTTAACGCATGTTGCGTGGCATGAGATTGATACTGGTTTAAAAGCACCTGTTGCTAGTAAACCATATCGTTATGATAAAGTTAAACAAGGTATAATTGATTATCATATTCAAAAAATGCTAGCGGACGATATTATAATGCCGATTGAGTCTCCTTTTGCATCTCCAGTAGTGCTATGTCGTAAAAATAATGGGAAAAGTTTAGATAATCCAGAGGCATATAGGTTTGCAGTAGATTATCGAAAGTTAAATGCGATAACGCAATACCCTCAGTATCCTATTAAAGTTATTGATGACATTTTGGCTAATATAACGAGTATGAATTATATGTCAACGTTGGATCTTACGTCGGGTTATTTTCAGATTGCAATGAAGCCAGAGGACATACCTAAGACTGCGTTTATTACTCGGGACGGTTGTTTTGCTTTTAAGAGAATGAGTTTTGGTTTATCGGGAGCGCCGGCAACGTTCCAGAAGGCCATGAATAATATCCTTAAACCTTTGCTTGGTAAGGGTGTCTTGGTCTACCTGGACGACATAATTATAATGGCAGCTACTTTTGAAGAGCATTTAAGATTATTGAGGGAAGTATTTATGTTGTTAAGAGATGCTGGGTTAACAGTTAAGTTAGAAAAATGTAAATTTTTGAGAAAAGAGATAAAGTATTTAGGAGTTAAAATTACGCGTGATGGTATTAATATAGATAATGAGAAAATTGAGGCAATTACGTCAATGAGTCCCCCCAAAAATAGTAAGGAAGTGGCGACATTTTTAGGGATGGTGGCTTGGTTTGCCAAGTTCATTCCACGTTTTTCGGAGTTATGTGAACCGTTGTATAATTTAAAAAGGAAAAGGGTGAAGTTTGTATGGTCATCAGCGGCTCAGAGATCGTTTGAATTATTAAAAGAGGCAGTAGTTTCCCCTCCTGTTTTGGCTCACCCCGATTATTCATCTCAGTTCGAAGTGTATTGCGATGCGAGTGCAGTGGGGGTTGGAGCGATGTTAGCACAGAAAGGTCGACCTATAGCGTTTGCGTCGAGAATTTTAATTGCAGCGGAAAGGAATTATTCGATTACTGAAAGGGAGTGTCTTGCAGTAATTTGGGCTTTGAATAAATTTCGTTGTTTTTTCACGAATATGCCGGTTAAAGTCATTACGGATCATTCAGCTTTGACAAAGTTAACTAATGGAAAGGGTTTGTCGTCTCGTATGGTCAGATGGTGTTTGAAGTTAGCAGAGTATAATGTGGTTATAGAACATAGGGCTGGCAAGGATAATGCGGTAGCGGACGCTTTGTCACGAAACCCGCATGGTGGTTTAGAGGTCACGGAGGAAGTTAAGTGTTGTGCATTGTCTTCATTGGTGTTAAGGTCGCGAGAGCAGTTGATAAGGGAACAGAAGCAAGATGAAGAGTTTGGTAGTTTGTATCGTTACTTGGAAAATCCTGATGATGTCCCGAGCGCAGATGCGCCTATGTTTGAGAAATGGTCCCAATCTTTTAAGCTTATCGATGGTCTTCTTTTTTATTCTAAAATTGTAAATTCACGTAGAGAATTAAGAGTTTTTATTCCGGCTAGTCTTCGTAAGGCCATCTTGAAAGAATTTCATGATAATCCATTAGCAGGTCACTTAGGAATCAGGAAAACTTATGCTCGAATTTGTGAATCCTGCTACTTCCCTAAAATGCGGGAAGCAGTGACATCAATAAGTTAACATGTGTAAGCGTAAAAGCGACATCTATCCTCTCTTTTACTTTAACTTTCTAAAGTGTGTGTGCTCTTTCGGATTTTACAGTTAGCTTGCGGTTATTAGTAATATGTTAATGTGAAGTACCTCAGTTTGCAGCATATAAAAGCTTGGGTTTGAGTGAATGAGGAATGTCTCTGGCATTAGCCAGCGGGAGAGCATCTGTGTCTAGCCAGTGTGTGAGGATCTCTGGTATTAGATAGCGAAGTGAAGTATTGTTCAGCGAAGTGCTAGCCGATTGAAAAGTAGCAACAAAGCCTCCAGTGAGTGGAAAGGAGTTCCGACAGTTGACTTGAGAGTTGGCCGGGGTAAGAAACCTCTTAGTTTCATTTGGATTGTTTGTGAATAAAGGATTACCTACAGCCACGGGCTGTTTAATTAAGATTTATCTAGCAGATCAGCCAAGAGATAGCGGAAAGTATTAGTAGGTGCCCCGACTGAGCTAGGCCGAAGCTTGTGAGTATGTGTTTAGTTTTTTCATAGTCTTCTCAGTTGTGTAAAATCAAGACTTGCTCCACTTCCCTTCAGCCTTTATCGTTTCAATAAACGTTGTTGTTTTATCTTAATCACTGAGTATGTCTACATTTAACCTGCACCACGACCAACCTAACGTTTCAAATGACACCCAGTATGCATGTAACGTTACATAATGTGCAGAATTTAGGTAGAGAAATACGCCAATATTCACGTTCGATGTAAGAGTTTTATCTTTTAGACACGTTCTAGTTATTTAGAATAATTGTTATTTAAATAATCGCCATGTGTTATGAAATTAAAGTTTTTAGATGATTTTTCCCTTTTGTATGGACAAGAATATGAAATTTTAATTTGAAAATGATTTAAGTAAATTATCCGATTTATAGATCCTGTAAATGATTTCAAATGATAAACAGTTATGTTTAAATACTATTTAGGTAATGCGACCTAAATTTTCGTATTTGTCATTTATAGAATGTGATTTTAGAAGATATGTTTAATCTATGTAAGAATCCACATCCAAATAAATCTTGATGAAACTAGAAAAAATTCATATTAAAATGACCTGAAAATATGATTTATATTTAGAAAATTGAGAAACTCTTCCTTAAATTCCATCATACTTACATAAGTTTTGATGTTTTACAAAAATGTTTTTGTTCAAACAAGTTATAATTTTGCGTTTCAATTTTATTTTTCAAAATACTGTTTTTAGTTGCTGCGGTAATTTACGTCCACTCATAATTTATTGTTACTCATTTGCAGTCGCATTTACTGCTTAAAACAGTGAATATAATTTCCGATGAAACATTTATAGTATGAACTAAAATTTAAATTAATTATGGACGTGTGCCTTTTTAACATCGTTTCCAAGATGTTTTAAAAGTGCTTATGACTATGGTTTTTCTGTCTGTTAGTCGTCTGTCTGTCTTTGCTCTAAAATATTTAACACTAGAACCACCGAGAGCCGTCATTTTGATGGCTACCATATGAATATGTTTCGGTTCAAACCAGAAATTTGATAATGAAATAAATTTAAAGGAAAAAAAGAGGAAGGCGTTAAATAATAAAGTTAAACTGTTTTAAATTAAAATCCTGATGTGAAATATTTTTATAAAACTTGACTCAAATTTCCGATAGTTTTAGTGTTAAATGTACTAAGATTGCCGTGTAATTCTTATTTGCTATTGAATTTCACGTTTGTATCCTAGATAATGAAATAAATTTCGTTACATTTACAGCTACTTTACAGGTATACAAAAAAGAATTTCGTTACAATATGGATATTTGTGTCAAAAGCGATTCAGTTTTATAATAATACTTTATTTTAAACATGCTAAAAAGTGATATGCATCATTAATCCTTTCCGGCGCAGTGTGTCCGGCCTGGACACACCAAATTTTAATTCCAAACTTGCAATTGGCACCAATAATATTTTAATAAAATCTTGCTTTTACAGTAAAAGCTTAAATTAAGGAGTTCTTGATTTCTTAAAAAGTCGTTTGTAAATTCCGGTGTCAGTCGATAATTTCTCATTTTACTAACAGAATTTGTCCGCGTCGGAAAGGGTTAAGGTGAACTACAAAATGCTTTCTTTAGAGTATAGTTTAGTAGCATTTATAGTTTAATTACAGGGAGGCACAAAATATTGTAATGTTTATTTCCCAAAATGATTTATGAGAAATGTTTTCGGAATAATTCAACATTCTTATACTGCATTCAATCACAATGAAATTGGTATGCATCACTGAGACATGTTTTCGATAGTTTATCGAATGCTAGCATCTATCATTCATTTACAGGGACACACAAAATAATTCCATTACAGAGCTGATCATCAGAGCTATTATTACTGGGAATGCGTTTTCAACTATATGCATTTTTATAGAAATCATTCTTGCTGTTTTAGACTTTGTATATAACTTCCACAGATTATATAAATGGATTTATTAAAGAATTCTTACACATTACCGACTATGCGCAACAATTGCTGAAAAAGGATTTTTTATAACGTTCTATGCAGTTTGTATTGTTCATATAGATATTTCATTTCAAATTATGAAAAAATAAAATTTCTTAACAATGTTATAATAGAGTAGAAAAGTACTTCACAATTGATGCCTGAATCATGATTAATCGTTCTTTTACTTTTTTATTCCAGTGAATGATATTTGAATAATGATTAAATTATGGTGGCAACGAAATATTTTATCGATATTTTTCAAATGCAGAAAATAATGCAAATAACTCACAGTGATACTCTATTATACATAATCATATATTAATCAACTATCAATCGTAATAATTTATCAAATGGAAATAATTATTGTCACTGTTATTTATTTTTTAATTTAAAGTGCAGTTTTCTTAAAGGATTAGATTAGAATTCTTTAAATTATTTAATACAAATTAATTAAATTTTATATGTTGCATATTTTAACAATATATTTAAAATTAGGATGTAAAACGTTATGATCGCACAATAAAATAATTGATATTTTTCAAACATATAAACCAAATTGAACCAAAAATTGTATAGTTTAATTTAAAAATCACAAAAATATAATCTCGAAATATAAGGCAGATTAGATTCTTTTTCTGAATAATAAATTGATACAGACAGCCATGTAAATCCAATAAATCCCAGCATTTTTCCTTCGTTGTGACGCTGTAATAAATATGCATGATTGTTCTTTCTAATAACATTTTAGTCGCACCTTTTATTTATCAAGACTGAAACAAACCAACTGAAACTTCCAAACAAAATTTGCATTGAATATCTTTTTATAATACGAACTCTTTTACAATTGTTTTATTATAATACAAAGTTTTATCGTGAAGCATCTATAAAGCAAGCTCTTAAATATCCAGTAATAGAAAACATATAAGATTCTCTGCATCACAATCTTCCACAAAATAACTGAAGCGTCATCCAGAAACACCTAAGGAAATGCTTCGAAATTGTAATGACAAGGCAGTACTATCACGTTACATAATTGCCGGTAAAAATCTCTCCCAACTCTATTAATTTATAAGTCTCAGAAAGCCAGGTGCCGGTGACATTTTCTTACAGACATCTTTTCTCCTTCATCACGCAATCGCTACCTCACGGAAACTTCTTTAGTAAGAATATTGACTGATATATTAAGCTAATTTTATTAGCAAGAAAAAAGATTTCTATAAATCCAATTATCAAGAAAGTATGAAAAATGTGTTTAAATACTTTTTTCTTTTATAGAATAATATTTTTATTTCTTTAACAATGCTTTATGCATTTAGAATTGCATTGTCTTGGTTTTATTGTTAAAATTTGTCATTATAATTATTTAAATGTCTCCAAAAGTATAATCATGTATCCCTTCTAGTATTAAGGTTGGATTTTTTATTTTATTCTGTTATATTAATTTTTTAAGCGGCAAAAGTAAAAACAAAAATATAGAGCATATTACAAAAATAAAGTTAATGAATCAGTTACTTTTTATAATAATGTAATAGTAAAACATAAAACAAGCTGGTTAAGCCTGGAGAAATACAGAATTATTTGAAAATATCCTATATTAAAATATTAACAAAAAATTCAGATAATAGCATGTTTGTGCAAAAATAATACATTACTTATCAATATAATTTATTTGTGTGTAAGATTAAACTAGAAGATTGCCGATTGAACCAAAAATTTTTGATTTTTGAATATTTTCATATTTTTGAAACTCAAATAATTAACACTTCGACTACTATTAAGATGATATGAAAAGAATACTGCAATAAATATATTTAATAATAACGAGTTTTTTTCTTTTTTATCAGTACTTAAATACTGCAAAACATTCAGGAAAATTCCTAACTTGTCCATTTATATAGTTAAAGTGACGTCGTATTTTGAAACTCTAGTGATTAATAAACACAAAACTATTTATACTCTTATTGGTACTTTATTAGAAATATTTCTGATGATTTAAATAAGGTTTTAGAAGTTCCATTTATATCAGTTTATCAACAATTTATATCATTTAACACATTTTTAGATGTACACGGAAAAAAATCACATGACTTTTAATATATTCTGCAAACAGATCTACAACGAATGTACCTCAATAAACAATATTTATAGATCTTTGAATTTGTTTATTTATTTGGAAATATATCAGCCATGTTTATATAAATGTGTCTTTACCTACTGTATGCGCACCCATAGGTGACAGACGGGTCGCTTTTTCCTTGAACTGTCCAATGTGTCTAGTTTGGTCCTAAAAGTTTACATTTGATTTGAAATATCTTTTACCTAGCTTGAATATTTTAAGCCTTATTTTCACTGTATACAAGTATTAAGCAGCCTACTGGAAAAAACATATAAATAAATAAATAAACTAAAAAATAAACTGTTTGGTATACTCGAATCCGGATGGTGAGTCGTGATAGTGCAGCATACTGCGCTAAAATTAGTTTTACTATAACAAAAGATACCCTAAATCAAATAAATTTAGTTGTAATGTCATCAATTTTTTAAAATATCCTTTATTTACTGGATGAAAAGTTCACGTGTATTGTATCATCTACGGTATCACAATGAAAATCATCGAATGTGTAAATGCAATTTCATTTAAAATGTGCGCTCTCCAGAAAAACGTTACACAGAAAGAAACATAATTACCACATACGCTATTAGAAAATGCAACTGTTTGGATAATATCTATTAGGATGAACAATTTGTTCATCACAAACCCCTTGCTTTCCATAAAGCAACTGGGTAGGTGTACGCGACCATTACTGGTCATCACACCGTGCTTTCCATAAAGATATCAAATACCACCAGAAATTTAGAAAATAAAAAGGAAATAAAATCATAGTTGCCTATCTTCATAATTTTTTTAATCAATTATTTTCAGAAATTTTAAAAGTAAAAAGAATTTTGAATTTTCATAGGTTTCTTAAATTAAGTACAAATGTACTTAATTTTATATTTACTGTACAAATAAATCTAATAATTTTGTATTTAGGGCAATTTTAGACATCTTGAATCAAGAGTTACCTTTACAATACTTTTTAGTTCATATATAATTATTATGATTTGCTCGGTTTAATTTTTTTAAACACTGTAAAATATTTGTGTAACATTACTCATTAAAACTGGTGACAGCTTTGCTGCCACCAGTTATGGTGTGATTTTTTTTCACTTATATAATGGTGTAATTTAAACGTATGCTACTGGTGTAACATTACATATTAGTGTAATGTTACACTGGTTATCTTGGTTAAACCGGTATTATATGTTATTCCACCATAAACTTGGTGGATGCTTGGCTGCCACAAACTTTATGGAATAACGTTACACAAATGTTTTACAGTGAAGTTATTTACACTTTTTTAAACAGTACTTGATACCTCATATTAAAAAAAAATCAACAAAGAAAAAGGGGTGTAGAACCTGCCTGGTGAATCAACTAAATCATGAAAAAGAAAGATGAAATATATATATATATATATATATATATATATATATATATATATATATATATATATATATATATTCTTTTTAGACACGAAAATGAAATTTTGAAAATTTCTGTCAGCTAGATTGTATTCAACTGAAGACATTTACAAAGGTTCAAGCTTTAATTAAATTGAACATAAGTTTATGGAAGCTGAATTATCAGAATCTTCAGAGTCACATTGTAAAATCATGGCTCAGTTCCCCCACATAACTTACTCTTTCATTTTGTTGCGGTTGTTCAAAAATTGGAAAGACAGTTTTTTTTTATGTATCATGTTTAATAAGTGAATTACATAATGACTCTGTGACTATTTTTAAAGTAAATATACTATAAAGTATCAACCGTTATAATTAACCATAAAATGGAACTGAATATTAACAATGACATTAGCCTGTCTCTTTTAAAACATGGTAACGCGAACATACAATAGAAATGGTAAATTTGAAGATTTCTTTAATCTTCTAAGTTTTTTTTCTTCTTTTAGGATCAAACCATAATAGAAAAAGAGTAATAAAATTCTTTTTCTCTCCTCAGTTTGAGTTCACTAGAAAATTTAGCTATTATTTGTTATACAAAATATGGGCAAGATTTAAAAAAAATGACCGCTGAAGAAACATTTGTACGAAAATAACCAGGAAAAGAAGACGCCTTGAAATAATGAAAAATAATCCAATTACCTAATTCCATATCATTACCATACCACATACCACACACTAAAATTATTAATTATTACTAGAACCGCGATAAGGGATCATTTTGATCCGTAACCAAATCAGTATATTTCGACTTAAGACTGGATTTTCTTCATGAAAAAAAGTTAAATGCACTGTAAAAACCCAAATAAAACTTCACGCGGTTCTAGTATTAAAGTCATGAATCAGACGAACGGTTTCTGCTGATATTTTTTTTATAATGACAGCCATGCAAACATTTCATTAACAGAAAAAATGGGGAATTAAACGGAAAAAAATTTTAATCAAAATTTTCCTTTTTCTGAAAATAACCCAAACCTTACATTCTTTTAAAAATGATTACCGTAAAACAGCGTTCTAACGATCATTACTATGATTATGATACCAGTAGATTATAAAACAGTGTGGTTGCAATTAAACTTCGCCTATAAACAGAATCTTCAGCGCAAAAGTGTGAATAGAATACAACGAAATTTGGTATGTAGACTGTACGAGATACACTCAACTGAATTTCGAAAAAGAAACGTTTAGTTCCAAAATGTCCACCAGAGGACGCCTTTCCGCAAAAACATTAAATTTAACACAATAAACGGCCAAAACAGAATCCAGAAACAATATTAATATTTGTTGACTTTTGCTGATAACCTTATCATCGAGTCACATGAAGTAAAGGTGAGAAAAAAATAACAGTACGCTGTTTCAGAAATAAAAAGTTCAGCTTGAAGAAACAAGAACGGATTAGGACGAAATTGCACAAGAGGAGCAGTTGATATTCGTGTCCAGTGCGATGTAGAAAAGATGCTCCATGTGATCACCCTCATTCATCTGCAAAATTTCAAATCGATGAGGTTGGAAAATATTCCTAACATTTACTTGGCGTGAGTTCTCTAAACCTCATCATTAAATTATAGCTCTAGATGTCTCAACATTTAATTCAGGTAAGCAAAAGGAATAAATAAATATTCTCTTACCTTTTATAGATATCCAGTTCTCGTATACCGGCTAATCCAAAGGGATGTAGTGCACTATCTATAAGTGTTGGCATGTTTATTTAACAGTGTATATCCATTTGTTGACGTTGAATAAATGATGTTATGTGCCCCGGGTGGGGATCAATTCAGTGTACACTCATGAAGAAGCAGTCGAAGTAATTACTACTAACTTTAAGGAAGAAAATAAAGAATATTTAATATAGTAAATTTAACGGAGCAGCAAACATTTATGACCTCTCGGTGCGAGAGTCAAATATAGAGTAAGTAACATATGCTTAATAACATTACAAAACATTAACAACAAGCACACTTACACATTATGGTGCAATCAGCTAATTAATTTTAATGGGTTATTTTTTAAAGTCAAAGAATAAAGCATACTAGAAAACGTCTATCAGTTCGTAATATAGTTTATGCATAAAGTTCTGCAAACACTTTCTAATGACTGGAAATATTGCATATGTCTTTTGTAACTTCCACATGGCACAGAAAAAAACCCAGAAGTAAGTTTCGATAATCATTAGTGTGAATTCTAACTTAATGATGTTTTTCGTTCTTATCGCACCAGATGGTAGAGTTCGTTAAGTATCTTGATTCGGGGATTATTAGATCGGAAAATATATTTCAACATGTTCCCCCTTAAGCCCCTAATCAAGATTGTTCCAAAGTTTCAACCTTTCTCTGTTTTCTTGAAACTGAGGTTTGGGTTCTGGTTTGGTGAGGATGTCCGCCAGCATCGATTTACTAGGACAGAAAACATTTCTATTGTTCCATTTTCTTTTATTTGCTTGATCAAGTGATATTTTAAATCAATATGTTTTGATTTATTAGTGTATTTTTCTGTTTGTATCATTTTATGTATGATAAATTATCTTCGTAGACTGTTATAGGAAGATTTTGGGGTAAATGCAAGTCTTCCAACAGCTTTAATATCCACATTAGTTCTTGTATGGCACTCGCTGCTGCTACGTACTCAGCTTCTGCTGAGGATTGCGCAATACACGTTTGACGTTTTGTGATCCACTGAATGGGAGTATTTCCTACAAGAAATAAATTTCCGGATGTTGATCTTCGAGTTTGCATATCACCGGCCCAGTCGGCATCGGTGTACACTTCCAAAATTGGTGCATATTCGGTGCTTATTACTAAATTTAGATCGTTGCTGTGATACAAATATCGGATCAAGCATTTGACACCCCTCCAGTCCTTTTCGGTCGGGTTTTCGTTTTTCCTGCTCAAGACATTTACGGCCAATAATATGTCTGGCCTTGTAATCGTAGCAATGTATAATAACGCGCCGATCGCCTGACGATATTTTGTGTTATTAGGCATGGAATTCTCATCTTTATCTGATTTTAAGAAACCCGTTTCCATAGGTGTTCCGTAAGGTTTTGATTCTTCCAGATTAAAATTTTTCACGATTTCCAAAATTTTAGATGTTTGGTTAAGATTGAAGCCATTCGGTGTTCTCTTAATTTTTATCCCCAGATAATTATTGATTTCACCTAAATCTTCGAGTGTATACTGTTCCTTTAATTTATTTATGACATCATTAATTTGCACATTGTTTCCTGCTATGAGTATATCGTCTACATAGGCAACTATGTAGACTGTGTTTTCCCCCTGTCCTCGGGTAAACAGGCAGGTGTCTGCCTTGCTTTGCGTAAAACTTAATTCTTTAAGAGATTAGCTAATCTTTGTGTACCAGGCCCGAGCTGCTTGTTTCAGCCCATATATTGCCTTCCGGAGCTTACAAACTTTTTCCGGTTCGTTTGCGTTCACATACCCTTCGGGTTGTGACATATACACTTCCTCTTCTAGTTCCCCGTGCAGAAACGCGGTTTTAATGTCAATATGCTTTACACTAAGATTATGATAGGCTGCGGCAGTCAAAAAACATCTTAAAGTAATGTGTGAAACTACCGGAGCATACGTTTCGTCAAAATCTATCCCATGTTTTTGCTTGAATCCCTGAGCTACTAATCTTGCCTTGTAACGCTTTACCTTCCCCGATTCATCATATTTAGCTTTATAGGTCCATTTGGATCCAATAATTTTAGCTCCCTGTGGTGGTTTTACCAAGGACCAGGTTTCATTTTTCATAAGCGAATTTATTTCGTCGCGCGTTGCGTCAATCAATTCATTTTTTCTTGTGGGTTCTCGATGCTTAGCATATCTTGCCAACTTTTTGGTTCATATACTGGATCATGCCGGACTGCGTAAGCAAACCTGTCCGGTGGCACGCCTCTATTATGTCTTTCTGATCGTCTTAATTGCTGTGTATGTTGAGACGCGGATGGTGTGTCCGAAGAATTTTGGTTTTGTGTCAGATCGAATTCGATTACGCTTGTGTCGCTCTGAGGTGTTTGTTTGTTTATTTCTGACGTTAACTCATTCATATTTGAACTTTCACCAGCATTCGAATCACGCATCTTATTTTCCGCAAATTTTACGGTTCTAGCTAAGATGACTCTTCCATCACAAGTATATATTCTGTATGCTTTAGATCGGTTATCGTAACCCACTAAAATGCCTTTTTCTGCTCTGTCATCCAATTTGCCGCGTTTAGATTTGTGAATATATGCGTAAGCGGTACAGCCGAATGCCTTTAAATATTTTAAATTAGGTTTTCTCTTTAGCCAAAGTTCGTATGGCGTGGTGTTAATGGATTTCGAAGGTAAGCGATTTTGTAAATGATTCGCGGTGCAAATTGCTTCTCCCCACAATTTGTGTGGAAGGTTCGCTTCATTTAACATACTTCGAGTCATATCTAATAGTGTTCTGTTTTTCTCTCAGCAACGCCATTTTGGCTCGGACAATATGGTACGGTGAGCTGGTGTTCGATTCCGTTATGTTTAAGATACTCTTCTAATTCATCGTTAATGTATTCTCCACCGTTGTCTGATCTGATGGCGGTTGGAAGTTTTCCGAACTTATTTTTGACGGTCGAGATGTATTCCCTTAATTTTTCAAATGCTTCACTCTTTTTCGACATAAGATAAATGACACAAAATCTAGAATAGTCGTCAATGAAAGTAATGAAATAACGCTTTCCCCCTATGGTGGGTGTATTTATTGGACCGCATACATCACTGTGTATTAATTCTAACTTTTTCGTGGCTCTATGTGCACCCGACTTGGGAAATGGGGAGTCGTTGATTTTGGATTTTATGCATACCTCACATTGTGTATTGTGTTTGCAGTTGTTTACTGTAATTCCGTTTACAAGTTGTTTTTGTACAATGGTTTTAATTGTTTCATAGCTTCTGTGGCCTAACCGCCTATGCCATAAATCGATGCATTTTGTATTTGTGCAGTTGTGTGTAATGTTGACATAATTACCTTCCCTTTGATTATAATCGTTTATTTGCACTTCATATAAATTGTTTTTCAATTTGCCTTGTATAATTAATTCCCCGTTATGTATAATGTCACACGTATCTTTTTCGAATTTGACTTGACATCCATTTTTCGTGGCCCTGCTTACTGATAGCAGGTTAGTTTCTATTTCAGGTACAAAGAGTACGTCATGAAGCGTGATTTGCCTGTTGTTTATTCCGGTGTAAATTATAATTTCCCCTGAGCCATATGAAATTAACTTGTTTCCATTCGCGACTGTTACATTTGTTTCGGCGGTGCTGGTCATTTTTGAAAACATTTCCTTGCAATTGGCAATATGGCTGGAGCTTCCGCTATCTATAATAAAAGTTTGTTTATTTACGGGATGATCGATTAACAAAACTACGTTTTTATCTTCATTTTTTCTTGCGGTTTCGTGGTTTTAATTGGGACATTTTCTTCAAAACACAGAGAAGTGGAATGAATTTTATTCTTGTAAAATTTATTATGTTATACGGGATTATTATTATTTTTCCGTTTAAGAAACCAGCATTCACTGTATGAGTGGTTTTTCATTTTGCAGAACGTGCAGAATTTATTACCTTTCTTGCGATCTGTGTTAACTAATTTCTCGCGAGCTTTGTACGCTTTAGTGCTAAGTTCCGAATTTTCGGAATTTTCAATTCTACGAGTGTACTCATCGACCAGTTTACTTTTAATAAAACTGGGTGTTAATTCTACTTCTGCTCTCGATTCCAGAGCTATAATTAGTGTATCATATGACGGCGGCAAAGAACACAAAAAGAGCGCCGAAATATGAGAATCAGTAATATTTTCTCCAATCGCCCTCAACTTATCGATAAGTTCCAGTAATTTCGTTATATGCACAATTAAATTCCCTCCTTCGTTTAGCTTGGTGCTATACAATTTCCGAAGAAGGTGTAGTTTACTGGATAGGTTTGATTTTTCATGAATATCTTTTAAAGTATCCCATGTTTCGCGAGCCGTGTTTAAATGTTTGACATTTATTATTTGCCCATCTTCAAGTTAATAAGGGCCCTTGCCTTTTTGTCCTTCTTGACCCAGTCTGCGGTTAATGGGTCTGGAGCTGGGTCAGTAATGACATCGTAAAGCTCTTCTTTAATTAAAATCATTTCCAATTTAAATTTCCAATTGGAATAATTATTGGAATTCAGTTTTTCAATTGCTGCACTATCTTTTGCAAAGGCCATTGTTTTTCTTTCCTCAAAATTAATTAGATATTTTTTCCCTTTTTCGGATTACCGGGTTTTGTTTAGCTAATTTTATTATCTGACTGGATATCTATATTTATTTAACTGCAAAGTGAGACATCATGAAATCGGTCGACATAATCAATATTTGTTGGAAAATATCCCTAACATTTAATTGGCGTGAGTTCTCTAAACCTCATCATTAAATTATAGCTCTAGATGTCTCAACATTTAATTCAGGTAAGCAAAAGGAATAAATAAATATTCTCTTACCTTTTATAGATATCCAGTTCTCGTATACCGGCTAATCCAAGGGATGTGGTTCACTATCTATAAGTGTTGGCATGTTTATTTAACAGTGTATATCCATTTGTTGACGTTGAATAAATGATGTTATGTGCCCCGGGTGGGGATCAATTCAGTGTACACTCATGAAGAAGCAGTCGAAGTAATTACTACTAACTTTAAGGAAGAAAATAAAGAATATTTAATATAGTAAATTTAACGGAGCAGCAAACATTTATGACCTCTCAGTGCGAGAGTCAAATATAGAGTAAGTAACATATGCTTAATTACATTACAAAACATTAACAACAAACACACTTACACATTATGGTGCAATCAGCTAATTAATTTTAATGGGTTATTTTTTAAAGTCAAAGAATAAAGCATACTAGAAAACGTCTATCAGTTCGTAATATAGTTTATTCATAAAGTTCTGCAAACACTTTCTGATGACTGGAAATATTGCATATGTCTTTTGTAACTTCCACATGGCACAGAAAAAAACCCAGAAGTAAGTTTCGATAATCATTAGTGTGAATTCTAACTTAATGATGTTTTTCGTTCTTATCGCACCGGATGGTAGAGTTCGTTAAGTATCTTGATTCGGGGATTATTAGATCGGAAAATATATTTCAACAGATGCAAAGTGTGTTCAACAGCAGATCATAACTTATCAGTTGTAACGCTTCGCACATAAAGTGGTATGAAGTTCTTTAAGTCATTCAAAGTCGTAACACCTCCACGATGCATTAGACAAGAAACCCCAATAACCAAAAATTGCACAGATTTAGATCCGACGAATATGGTGGCCATAGATTACTAATGAAGCGACTAATAACACGATTGTCTGTGACGTGCTGGAGCAGTAGCGTCTTAACGAACTCATGGATATGTGGGTATGCGCCATCCTGCATGAAAATGGTCGATGTAACGACCAGATTTTGCTGTATATGCGGCCAACAAACATCTTCAGAATGTCATTGTGCTCACCGCCTGTACTGAACATGCATAAGGACTACGTGCAGTTATTTCCTCAAAGAAGAATAGCCCAAGGATGAATGTCGCCTTGAATTCACACCAGACAATCACATTTGTAGAATATAGGGGAATTTTATCGTGCATCCGAGGATTGTCCTGAGCACAAGTGAGGCAATTGTGTATGTTGACTGTCTCAAAGATGTAGAAATGAGCCTTGTCGTTCCACACAATATATCAAAGACCATGACAGATCAACAGTGATTCTGTTGAGAAAACTCACTGCGAATGAGAGACGTTCTGGCTTCTCCCTATCCAACAAATCTTGGGTATGGAGGTTCTTGTATGGGAAATGGTGCATTATATTTCTGAGCACTTTTCGGACAGTGGTGTAAGAACAGCCCATTTGTCAAGAAACTGCACGTGTGTTGTTGGTTCCAAACTCTGATATCTGTGATTGTGTGGCAACTGCTTTCTTGACGTCATCAATAAGTACCGGTGCAATCGTTGTTTACGGCCTTTTCCCGGTTGAACACCCAATATCCCCGTCTCTTCTCCCTCTTAATATTGGCCAGGATACTTTTAGTAGAAATTGGTCCACGTGCTAGATAGTAAAATAGATTCACCAAAAACGCACGTTCAATAAAGATACCGTCATTATTACAAGCGGAAACACTGACATAAAACATGACAACGTCTGCAAACGTTTTATACCTTAACCTGTTTTGCATAGCGATCCTCTTCTTCGTAAGCATGCAAATCTCGAAATTTTTTTCCAAGAGCAGACGGCTTTTCCCGGTTTTACATTTTATTACTCATAAATCTTATACCGTATTGTTAATAATGTTTCTGTATCCGATTTTGGTCGTTTATTGTGATAAATTTTATGTTTTCTACGAAAACCCATCCACTGGTGGACATTTTGAAACATTTTTTTCTAAATTCTTTGAGCGCATCTCGTTAATAGTATGTGTACCAAATTTCATTGTTTCGTTCCCCCATTTGCGCTATACACTGTTAAAAATTTTGCTCTAGTTTGAACCAAATTTTGGTACCCACCATAGGATGGTGAAATCTCTTGCCAACATTTAGAGCTTCCTATTTCAGTCTCGTTCCAACTATTGGAATTATGCTTCAATATGAGTTCCAAAATTTCGCTCAAGCTATCGAGCACCAACATTTTGTTCAAAGTTGGACAAGATTTTTAACAGTGTAGAATGCTGTTTATAGGTGACGTTTAATTATAACTACCCTGTATATTTATTTTCTTTAGACTTATTTAAAAATTGGGATACAAAATCTGCGCAAACAAAAAGGATTTTTATTTATTATGCTTTCTATTCACGCAGTTAAAAAACAAAACAAAAGTCTAACGCTACTCCATAAAATTGGTAACAGATTCATTTCTTCCCTTTTATGGAGTAATTTAGCCGATATAAATGATATTGTTTTACACCACAATAATGCGAATTCCAATATTTTCACATTAGTATAAATCAGTTATATTAGTTTCAATTACACCATTTTATATGGTAAATTACACCGTAATATTTGTCGCAGCATGCTGCCTCCAATTTTAATGAGTAAATTTTACATTTTTTTTTTTCAGTGCTTTTTGTATAGTTCTTTTTTTTAAGTGAAAGTAATTAAATTCTTGAAAATATAAACCAGCGTAGATTTACATGTAAAAGTATAGGTAAAGTCTAGTTTACATCTGCATTTTTAATGTTCATTGCGCAAGAGTTTATGTATACTGGATAAACTTTTCTATCTCTTCAAGTATTCTGAAATCCAGTGTTTCATTTTATCTTCCCATAAGAATAACACTGTTCATGTTTACTTTTTTTTTTCAAATTTTATAGGAAAAAAAAAATACTTTTCTCTGTGTGTGTGTGTGAATTTGTTACAATCAAATAAAATGTATTTCATAAATGTTATACTCGTCCAGGATAGTATAATCTATCGCACATTTTTTCATATTTCATATTTCATTAGAGATCCAATTGTTCATTCTTAATATTATTCTAAATCAAATTCTTCAAAAATAATTAATATTGTGCATGAAGTGAATTAATAAAATTAATATTTCCATGCTTCGCATTAAAAAAAAATAAGTTTATAGTAACAAAAATGTTTTACTCTAAAATCCATTTTAAAAATGACTTAATTTGAAAAAATTTATGCATATTCAAAAAGTAGAAAAAATGTGGGATTTTTTATTTATTTTTGGTGATATTTTTAAAAATCTAAGCCTTTTGTTTTTCTTTCTTTTTTAGCATATGGAAAATGCATGTCTGCGCGATTTAATCTTATCAAACGAATTCCAAATAATTAACTAATGTATTTTAAGCATTCAAATTTTTTTTTTCACGACTTCATAATACTTGTAGTTCACAATTACATCGGTCTTGCGTATGTTTTGTCCATATAAACAACAATAACAATTGTGGAGTGCTTTTTGGACTAAATACATTCCAAAAATAGCAATTCTAAAAATGCTTACACATAATTTGATTTTAAAGAAAATCAATACAAAAATGCCATTTTTAAAAAAGTCTGTTGATTTGATATTTTAAAAAACGTCTGCAAGAATGAATATAAAAATGATTAAAAATACAGGAAAATGTTAGTTTATTTTACTGCAAAAATATCTTAAAAGAAAATTCTTACTTTTATTACAGAAAGGACATAATTTTTGCTGGTGTATTGTTTGAATAATTTTTCTTTTTCTAAAATTATCAAGACATGTTTTAAGTGTAATTAAAAATCACTTTCTAATGCCAGAAATGCCTTGAACGTTGCGGAGATTTAATGCAAGGCTTTCAGCGATACTAAAATTTTCACAGTTTGCCACCACTATTTTAAAAAGATAATCTTTATTGTACAGTTATATTGTAGAAGTTAAAGGAATCTGCCACGAAGAATTTTTATTTAAAATACCGGTAACAAAGTGTGAAAATTTTAGGAACGCTGCGAGCCCTAGTTAATGTAATACTTTGAAAAAGAAAAAATACATTTTTTTTTTACTTTTTTCTACTGATATTAATTTACCAAACACGTTAATGCATAAATTATACTATAAAGGATTTTTTTTTAAAAAGGCTTTTCCTCACAAATAGAAAAATTACTTTTAATTCTGTTCATGGACCATTAAATCTGTGTTTTCCTAAAACTGGCTTTTCTATAATATGAATTTATAAATGTATTACCGGAATAATTTATTCTTTGTTGGGAATATGCGTGATATTGTTGACTGAGTAAAACTTCGAATTCTGAAAGCAAAACCTCAAGTTACATTAATCATTTGTCCAATACAGTGGCGTTCTGTTTCACTACTTTTTTGTTCTCTTCATACAATATTATATATCAGTGAGAAACGCTTAATGAGAAACAGATTTTAAAAGTAAACATGCATATGGATATCTTTTCCCTGTTCAAATATGTAATTTAATAATAATAAAATTTAAAGTAATTAATGAAACTGAAAAAAATATATGTATTTATAATTATGTTTTTGTATTAATTCAATGATAATTATAATTCTTATAACACAAACATTGCTATTTAAAGCTAATTATGTGTTTCTTGAGCATTTATTTTTATTTTTTATTATATTATTCTCACATTTATTTGGGAAAAAATTAAATGCGTTTGTTCTTGCCATTACCTAACATTAATTGTTATGATGGAGTGATAAAAATGGCGATCATTAATGTCCAATAATTGTGAATCTTTTTGTATGAGAGCAAAATGTAACATAAGAAATTTGTACATGTCATTAAATGACTAATATGTTTGTCAGATATTTCAAGTGTTTGCCATCGCTTGTAAATTAGCGTAAAAAATACTAAATATTCTATAAATAATAAGATATGAATTTTAAACATATTTCATAATTCAAACCAATTATAATATGTAGCAGTATTATTATTATTATTATTATTATCATCATCAATGTTATTATTTTATCAAAACGTGCCAGAAGAAAACGCAAAGCCAAATGTGATTTCCCCCTCCTAATATGGAAATAAAACTGTTTGTGTTTTATCCTAATTTACTTATTTAAATTATTTCATGGATTGAAAAAATTGTCATTTTTTATTTTTTTTTTATTTTTTTTTTACATTTTTAAATCTAAAGATCATTTATGAGGCATTCTGACAAATTTTTTACTTTTAAGTCCCTGAATAATCATTTTTATTTTAGTACATGATCTTGTTTTTATCATTATTATTGTTTCTTATAATATATAACATTCCATTGCATGACTTTATAAAGGTATTAACGAGATAAATAAGATTTAGACGATGTTGGGGGTCCAAATATATCACGAAATTCCTTACCGTCCTGTGTCTTATGCTGGTTTTTACGTTTGAAGCTGGTTGTATAAAATTGTTTCAACAACAGTAACTCGATGTGATTTTTTTCCGAAATTGGGACTATTCTTTTATATAAATATGTCACAAAAAATTAGCCTGTACACATTTTTACGGTAGTTATTAATTTTTTTAATCCTGTCCCGCGATTTTACATTTCTTACCTTGATCTTACAAAAATTATTCAGAAAAACATGCCAGATACAGAATTTTTTTAAACTTTTTTCTCATGCAAAAGTATGTTAGAGAAAAAAATGGCTGTAATTCTTTGACAGTAAATTTACCACAGAATTTAAATCTGAATTTAAATAACAATTTCAAGCATTGTGACTTTATTGGTACTCTTAACCGTCCCCAAGGTTTATCCTTGTACTCTTTAGGGTAAATTTAACCTTTTTTAATTATTTATTTAATCCAATGTAAATAACTTTTCTTAAAAAAATTAAAGAATATTGTGATTATCATTTATTGTTTAGTTGTTTTTCTAAAAATAGGTGGTAATTTTATTTACCGTCTCATTTTTTACTTACCGTCCCTTCTTTCCCTCATAGTCCTTTTTTTTCCATACCGTCCATTCTTTAGCATTCCTTTAAGAAAGTATTATACCCAAATTTTGTACTAAAAATACTGCATTGCTATTATGTATTATTTAAATGTTCGGTAGGTAGTATGCAAATCCATGATAAGTAAAAATTTAGAGAAAATAAAAAGTTGGATGGTTAAAATGTCAAGGAGACGGTAAGAAAAATTAAACAGGCAAGTTTAATTTAAACCTCAATTAAATGAAAAAAATGTCACTATTGACTATAGGTTCTTTATTTTGAATCGTTAAGGCATTCCTTTATAAGCTTAAAGTGTTGTTTTATTAAGTTTAGTTTTGCCAAATCTTTATTCCTGAAAATTATAATTTTGTGAGAACGTCCAATATGTCTTTATATTAGGTGTAAATCGCAGATTATCTAAAATATCAAATACAAAATTCATATAAAAGTAATTTTCTGGCTCCTTTCAAGTCCTGAATGCAACTTTTGAAGATAAATTTATTAAAAATAGTATAAAAATATTTTAGGTTAAATAGATTCTTTTATGGGATGTTACCGGGCAATACGTTAAGCATGGGGGTGTCAAAACTATAGGGTGATTATAAATAAATATCCGAACTTTACAGGGATATTAAAAGAAAACAAAAGAAATTAAAATCCGGTTGTTAATTAGAAATTAAAATTAATAGTTTTAGCTTAATTTCAACAAAGCTATAAGTGTACAATGTGAGATCCTTCGGAATCATGAAGGATAGTGGTACGATAACTCATACCACACATTACCCTCCTTTCAGCATGTCCTGCGTAACTCTTTGATTGACTGCAGATAAGCGTATTCTAAGTTTTTCAACATCAAGGTAGCGGTTGAATCTAACCTTTGATGAGACACCCCCCTACCCACACTAAATATATATATATATATGCAAAGAAAAGTATGAAATGAGTTATCGTACCGCCTCGATATCGTTCGTGTTTTTGGAGGGTCACAACTTGAACACTTAAAACTGTGCTGAATTTAAACTTTCACCTGTTATTTTTTATTTCTTATGAACAATAAGGTTGTACTTTTCTTTGTTTTCTTTTAATACTCCTATATCTATTTATAGGAGTATTAAATAGATATTAAACATATCTAACCTGTGTTACGTATTTTAATGTAAATTAAAAATATGTATAACTAAAAAATGCATGGGAAAAAAAATTATGCATCTTAATTCAATTAAAATGCATTGGTCTCCTTTATGAATCCTTTTCTGTGAAATAACATCTTATTTTCTGCCAGATAAAGAAAATATTTGGGCTTCATTTCGTTTTAAAGCCGTTTTAAAGCATTTATAAAAATATGACGTTTGT
The DNA here is from genome assembly GCA_964019185.1 of Maratus speculifer. Lineage (NCBI taxonomy): Eukaryota > Metazoa > Arthropoda > Arachnida > Araneae > Salticidae > Maratus > Maratus speculifer. The sequence goes on along the minus strand of OZ025293.1, from coordinate 239,781,788 downwards.
TCCATTATTGAATAAAATACATAATTGATATCTGTAAGTGATCCTTTAACAATATCCATAATAAAATGCGTAAGATTTTACTATTTCATAAATCTTTTAGCTATGTTGCATCTTGCTACATTGGAAAAGTTGGCCGTAGTATTCAAAACTTTTTCTCCTGAGAAATATCTCTTAACTGTTTAGCATTTGCTTTTAATTTGTTGCACGAGTATCCTACTTTTTATGCACTTTGTTAGGCGCATTTAGTAGTAGTGAGAAGTAAATTTTAATTGCAACGTCATATGTAAGACAAATATAAAATCTATCGTTTTTGTCGTAAAAATTGTGAAAAATTGAAAAAAGGCCCATTTGAAATTTTAATTTTCTATGAATAGTAAAACATCTTAAAATGCTATCAAGATATTGAATCATTTAATATTGCTAAATTTCTAATAATTATAATGAAATTATTACAATTTAAAATTTCGATACGTTTTATAACTTCTGCAAAGAATGCGTTGAATGTGAGATTTTAAGCAGTCACTAGTTTTAAAACATTAACTGATGAGTTAGATATACTAATACAGTGAAACTTTGATAACTAGATATCAGTCGTGGAATATTTTTGTTTGTTTTTTAAAGTCACATGTGCCTTAAATAACGTGATTTAACACTAGATCTAATTCCAATGTACATATCTATATTAAGTTTTAATGACATAAAAGATGAACATTAATTGAAAATACTTGTCGGACGTTCCCCTCAGTCCACACAACTTTGAAGAATGTCCGTGGTAGATATAGCTGCCACCACCGATATTACTAGGTGATATCGGTCACCCACTGTGAGATTGGTGTAAATGAAGACTTACGCTAGTAACCGAATTATCAGTTTATTAAGAATATATGTACACACAAAATACGCTATTTACAAATATATACAACTACAACTCGGTTATAGATGATCCGGTTCAACATTAAATTCGATACCGTAAAGATTGGTTGTGTACTATTCCAATTACACTTTCCACCTCACACTCAATACACGTTAAATTCACTTTTTTGGAGCTCAACCTTGAGTCTCCCAACACAAGTATACTGGGCCTGCACTTCTTAGCCCAGGGCACTAAACACCATGACGTCTGTGTCCTTTGCGCACCAGAAAACGCACACTTTACGCTCTTCTACACAGAGCAACCTCTAGGTACGACACCTAGGTACCGAATCAATGATCTCCCAGACAAACTTGCCCTCTCAACTCATGGGGTCACACAAATGCCAACACCCTCTGGAGTTTCCTCATTGGGCACCTTCCCTCACTCCTTTCTTGCCTAGTGACATGCTGCTAATCTGCTTATCATCCGCATACTTCACTGACAGATGGACATGCCTCTGAACCATCTCCTTTCTCTAACACACCACCTGTAAAGGATTAGCTGGCAATTCCCCTTTCCACGAAGAGGGAATGTCACCTTGGAAATTCTGTACACAACCATACAATATACTAGATATTCAAATAGAGAAAGAGTAGACATTACATTCTTTAGCACAGGTGCTATCAGATCCTGACAATACTAGTATCGCATTAATCAATATATTTCGAACCAGCCCTCTTTTTGAAGATATAAACATCTACAAATTTTTCCTAATATCACAAATTTATACAAAACAACTGTATCTATATATAGTGCATCTCAAAAATATATGGACAGGCAAATGTTTGAAATAACAGTTGAAAAAATGAAGCAGTAATCATGTAAAAAATATTTAGCATATGTAATCATAAAACAAGTTTAATGCAATACGGAAATATCATGCTTAAATCACAGATTGTTTGTAAAAGAAAAAAAAATTCAAAATAAACTGTCCCAAAAAGATATGGACAATGAGAAGTATCATTTTATTATCAAAAAATTTTTTTGCATATTTTGCGTTCTGTACATGCGACTATGTGACGCAACCACTTCAAAATATAGCTAACATTTGGGGTAGAAGGCTCAAAATGTTAAAGTTTCTCATACTGGTGGGCAAATTAATCATAGCGGATATGTGGTATGATATTTTATTGAAAGGTGACAATGCGATTGCCAAAAAATAAAAATAAATTAAAAGAACACTTAGGTCGATCAATAAAACCATCTAAACGATAAGCTCAAGAGATTTTAGGAGCAGTTTCAACCTAAAGAAATTTGTTCGCGAAATTGCGAGGACTCTAGCGTTTTTTGTTTCAAGAACTACTAACAATTTTCATAAATATCGCAGAATGCCTCAGCCATTTGTCATGAAATTGCATCATGGAAATGCGCGAGTTCTTTAGACTGAAAAATACACGCATTGCACGAGTTTATGGTTAAAACTTTTCTTCAGCGACGAAAAAAAAATCAATTTCGATGGCCCCGATATCTGGGTATACAACTGGGAAGATCTACGATGAGCACATCGCAAGTTCTTTAGTCGACAACAAACTGGGGGCTCTCTCATGGTGTAAGGGGCATTCTGTGTTAAGAAAGAAACGGATACGGGTCGACAAGGATTTGGGGATTACCAAAATGTCCTCAAAAGCAATCTACTTTCAATTGGAAACAACTTAGAAGGTAAAAACTGGAAATTGCAATAGTACCATTCGTCGATTCATACCGCCCACTCAACAGCAACTTGGTTTATGCAGAACCAAGTGTCTGTTATAGACTAGCAAGCCATAACCGCAGTCCTGAGTCCAACTGATAACCTTTGGAGAGTACTTGCACGAGAGATACATAAGCATGGTTGTCAGTTTTCGACTTTTCAGGAGTTAATGTAACAGAGTTCGTTCTCTTTGCGTTCTCTTTGCACATTTTCCAAACACTAGTTCGAAACAAGCCTGATATGATTTAAAGATAATTCGAAAAAATGAATACAAAATTTGAATTTAAATACAAAATACTAAAAAGGTCTATTTATTTTTGTGACAGCCTATTTTTATTTTGATTTTTATAGAAAACTTCTCTAAAACTTATGCCGTAGTGGAAGATGGGAATACTTAAACCATTTTTTAAATTTTAATTTTTTAAAATTTTTCAGAATTTCTTAGAACAAAATAAAATATTGAAAATGAAAATCTTATATTTTTTCTTCCATTGGAAACCACTTTCAATTAATTTTGAACTATTTTTCTATGTCTAATAAATTTTTACTTTTTCTTTTACATCGTGGCTCCAGATGTCACATTCGCACCAGTATTTTGCAAAGAAAAAAACCGATTTACAATATACGCGAAAAAATGCATTAAACCTTTTTCAAATAAATTTGGTCGAATTTTCTGGTGTCGTGACATTTCAGAATTAAAATTTTGTGGTAGAAAATTCTACCAGCAGAGCTCAAAGGGATAATCACCATACTTTCACAATGGTACCAAGGTATGTGATTTATTTTTTACATGTTTAGAACTATAAATATGTTACCATGTTGCCAGTTTTAGAAAGAAAAATTTAACAACTGTAGAGATAATAGGGGTGGCTCAAGTATCCCCTATGCTCAAGTATCCCCACTCTCCCCTATTTCTTTGTCTTAATTATGTTATGACTGTATATGTTTATCAATTTTTTTTTCAAGATTATCGCTTTCTTTTGTGACTGTTAATTCAAAGAATTGCCTGTCCATATACTTGGTGCCTTTCAAATTTATGATCATATATCCGGTCCAGTTGGTAACTCAAATTGTTCCACTTAAAGCAACTGTGCCATTTTTCTAAAACACATAATCTCAAGGCTGCACTAAACCGAAATCGAACAAATCCATTTGAAAAATATGCACAATAAACCCATGAATTTAGATGTGTATGTTAAAATGTGACAACGTGCAATAGTTTTAATGTGTTTTCTTTACGTTCAGTAGGGAAAAATTACATCAAAGCAACTAATTTTACTTTTTTTTAAAAATTGTCTTAAAACAGCACGTTGGAAGGCTAGTACTTCTTCTAATTATAAATTAAATCTTTCTGAAGAGTAAGATTTAAGGGGTAAATGGCGTTTCTTTCTATAATTAAAGGCAGAATGGCAACATTTTATATAGGGCAGCAGTCCAAATATGGCTATTCTCCCCTGAATTCATTTTTCCACATTAGAAATAAATATAATAAAAATGTAATTATAGTGTAAATGTCCATAATTATATTAAAATATGGATCAATTTATTTCCATATCGTGTTTTGGGTCTGTTTTTATTTCTTAGGGTTAGGGAAAAACCTACCCGTGCAGTATTTTAATGTAGCTTAAAAAAAAAAAAAAAAAAAAAAAAAAAAAAAAAATTGTTAATATACAAAAAAATTTCCGTAAAAATTTACGGGATAGTTTCATTTTTAAGAGAAAACAGTATTATTTCCGTAACTGACATTTTGATATTACAAATCCATATGAATGCAGTCACTTTTTCATCAATTTTCCGGAAACAGTACAAGTTCTGTAAATTATGTTTAGAAATAGTTGGGGTTTTTTTTGTTAGAATAGCGAAGTAATTGTTGTAATATTTGTCTTACAGTCATATTATTTCCAATGAAAGTCCTATATATTAGCTAAATATGGTTCTATGTTAAATTCATTCAAATCATTCCCAAAAATTTATTAAACTGTTCTTATGTTAAATTCGTTTTCAAATCGATAAATCTCATGGCACTATCTATTACAGGAATAGAAAAATATATTATCGAGTTCTTTATAAAACAATAATTATAATAATTTTTCTATTCCTTTCTGTTTTAATAATAAAAAATTAACATTTTTACAATATTAAAAAATTATAAAAAAAAATAAAATTTTATCATTTTTTTTTTTAAGTTTGAGATAGTTGAAAAGGAAAGTTAATTTATTTTTCATCATGATTTTAAAATAATGATGAATTATTATCAAACTTATTTGTAGCATATTCTTTAAAAAGTGCGTAGGATATTTTAAAATGAAAAAAAAATCTACTTTTAATTTTAATATATCTACACATTTAACCTGTTAACTTCCAGAAGTTCGCACATAAAATTTAAAACATATCAGAAATATATTAACGAAATTATTATAATTTTGACGATTATCTAAGAAATAAAAAGAAATAAGAGAAATTTATTTTAATAATCCGTTGAATTATCTTTATTGAATTTTCAGTAGATCGTCATTTGTTAAAATTACATTTATTTTTTTAATATATTTTAGTATCTTTTCTAAAAATAAATAAATAAATAAACAAATATGAATAATATTCCAATAAAATTTTAAAATTCTTCCAAAAAAGAAGGAAACAAATCTCTTAATACATTTCTTCATGCATGCAATATTATAACGGCTATTTTTTTTTTTTTTTAAGCTGAAATTGATTGTCTTACTGACAAGCCTGTGTTAATACATTGTCTAAGATCCAGGTTTCACTGCAATACAAGTAATATTTAAAATAATATAATTCAGCTGATTTAATGGATTTTTAATAAGGTGTTCTAGTTTAATTACGTCAGGGGGGTAATAACGCCAAGTGCTAATATTATGCTTAATTATGAAATAATCTGGTAAATGACACCCATGTGCTCTGCGCAGAATGGTTTTGTGTCATGTAAATCGCAAAAAATCGCTTAAAGTTAATTTGTTCTATTTGTAGGTCTTATTGCTTTTACAAGCATCTAAAATTAACGCTTGATCTAAAATTTGCGATATACGTTTGTGATGTGAAGACTATTTTTTTTATCCGGAAATACTTTGTTTATTACATAAATTTGTAGTGCATTTCATGTACTTTCAAAATGTTGTAGAAGATTTTTGGATATCTTCTTGAGATAATTTGTAGTTTAAAATGTACTGCGTAATAAGTAATAACGCCAATCGTTGGCATTAATATCCCGGTTGATTCCCAACAGTGGCCGAACTACATCTTAAATACTGATTCAAATAAACACAGTTAAAACCATGAAATGTTTCTAATAATTCTATTTAAACGGTCCTTTTAAAGCAAAAAGTAGCTTAGAATCTGATATTATTTAGCCTCCTCCCCCCCCTCCCCACACCACACTTTTATTTTTCTTACACTTTCACAAAAAATTGAACATTTTCAATAGCTTAGAATGCAATTTGTCAATTTCTAGAGCTGTTTAGAATTTATATTTTTAGATTTGGACAATCTACATGCCATTATTCCATCTTATTTTATAGTTTTGTTTGCATGGCGTTATTACCCATATAGGTGGATAATAACGCCAAATGGCATTGGTCGAGAAATCACATTTTATGAATACATATCTGTTAAATTATATTTTTTATATAGATAGTCAATGAGTTGCTGTATGAAATCCTATATTTGTTTGAAAAATACAATCTAAAACTAAGCCGTGAAAATTGATAGAACTTTAACGTGGCGTTATTATCCCAGGGTACCTTACATTTAACGATGACTAATACTCTCAAGTATAACATTCATATTCGTAGATAAGATTTTTATACATTTAGAGAAAAGATTTAGATAAGATTTTTAACATTTAAAACAAAATGCAGAGAAAACAACATTACAATTTTGCCCTTCTGCAGAACTGTCAGAGTTAAAAAGCTAAATATTTGAAATTATGGAAAGAAAATATGTATAAAATTTAGAACTGTACACTCAATATATAAATATTACCTCTATAAAAATAAATCCCGTGTTCAACTTAAGGTCTTTGCTTTATAAAATGCATCCGAAATAAGTAAAGATATTTGAAAAAAATTTACAGTAATATATCAGTATTTTTTTCCAAATTTCAATTTAGCGCAACAGCACTGTATTATTTGTATAATATGATTATATTTTTGATCTTCTGTAATTTGATTCATACCGAAATGGCGTATTTTAGCAAATGCGATCTGGCAATGGTGTTTGTATTTACATTAATTTTAATGACATTGTTACCATTATGCCAATGCTTGAAAGTAGTTTCAATCTCGGAAGATTGCTATTGAAAAGAAAAGAAAAAAAATCTTTTAACTTCTTTGAGAAAGAAATTACTTTAATTCCGGCAATTTTGTTATTAGCTATCTTGCATTATTGTAACAAACAAATGTTCATTATTGAGATATATTATAAAACATAGTCATGCAAGAAAATTATTTAAAAACCACAAAGCCAATGGAATGAGTTACAGTTTTCAAACAAATTTAATTATAAATCGCATTTTGTTCTGTATTTCAAAATGTGAAAATTAAAAATATATGATTTTTTTAGAAGTGATGAATGAAAATTAAAAGCGAAACCCATCGTTTCCGACATCGTTAACGTTTTTAAAAAAAATAGCTACCGCGCTTTTAGGCAGTCCTCCAGAAACGAACCATAATTTTTTGTAGCCGATAGAAAAGTTTGAATTAAAAGAATTAGGAATTTGCTGCTCTGAAATGTTGTGATTGTTGTTCAGCGAAAGTTTTCTGTTTTGTATTCGATTATCATGTAGATAATTTTTCACTTGAAGTAATATGTATTAATCAGTGAGGGATATCATTATAATATATGCAATGACTTTTAGTCATTGCATATTTTATAATGATTTGTTGTGACTGCAATCACACTATCGGATAATCCCAAAGGATTCGCATGCGTATATCTGCTGGACGGATTTTTGTGTATGTGGACCTGAATGACGAATTTGTAAATTGGATTAATGTAGGAAATCTATTTTCTATCCTTTAAGAATGCAAAACATTAATAAATATTTGTATATTTACAGATTTCCAGGTAAAAATATTTCTGTCAATAAAACTGTGAAGGATTTTTTTTTCTCTTTATCTGTAAATTTTTAATTTCCTACTAAGATTGAATAATAAAATCCCCGAAACATTTTTGGTTTTTCATACAGATTTCCAGGAGTTTAAAAGTTCAAAAACTTCCTTAAAAATTGTTGTTTCTAAAATCAGGAGCAACGTCAAAGTAATTGTATTTTTTGTAATTGACTGATAACGTATGTAGTTAATGATTTAAAACGTCCAACACCGGACGATACTGAATTTTTACGTAAATTAAACTTATATATGGTCGAAGTCGCTAATGAGGTCACTCGGAGGTAATGTGAACACAGTTTTAACGAATAAAAAGAAAGGAACGGCCAACTATAAAAATGCATTATTAGAAATTCCGTTGCAGGCAGAAAAACTCTGTTATAACGAACAAAATTTTTGAAATTTTATAAAAATATTTTCGCGTACGAGATTTTAAATATGGCTAAAATGAGAATTCCTATGTAACAAACAAAAATGCTGTTGTTTCCACCCCATAGGGCCTGATTCACTTGCTTTATATATTGCAAAGTAAAAAGAAAAAAAAGAAAAAGAAAGAAAAGAGAGAGAAAAAGAGAGATGTTTCTGATTCTAGAAATATGGTTAAAATGGGAACTCCTATGTAACAAACAAAAATGCTGTTGTTTCACCACATAGTGCCTGATTCACTTGCTTTATATATTGGACAGTATAAAAAAAAGAAAAAGAAAGAAAGAAAGGAGAGAGAGAGAGAGAGAGAGAGATGTTTCTGATTCTAGAAATATGGTTAAAATGAGAATTCCTATGTAACAAACAAAAATGATGTTGTGATGTTGTTTCCACCACATAGGGCCTGATTCACTTGCTTTATATATTGCACAGTAAAAAAAAAAAAAAAAAAAGAAAAGAAAAAAAGAAAGAAAGAAAGAAAGGAGAGAGATGTTTCTGATTCTAGAAATATGGTTAAAATGGGGACTCCTATGTAACAAACAAAAATGCTGTTGTTTCACCACATAGGGCCTGATTCACTTGCTTTGTATATTGGAGACTAAAAAAAAGAAAAAAGAAAAAAGAAATGAAAAGAAAAGAAAGAAAGAAAGAAAGGAGAGAGAAAGAGAGAGATGTTTCTGTTTCTAGAGATATGGTTAAAATGGGAACTCCTGTGTAACAAACAAGAATTCTTTTGTTTCACCACATAGGGCCTGAATCAGTTGCTTTATATATTGCACAGTATATATATATATATATATATATATATATATATATATATATATATATATATATATATATATATGGGTGATTCTCAAAATAGGGGACAATTTCAAAAATGAAATCTTAAAAAAATTACTGTTAGCAAAATTTTTGAAAAAAATAGGTGTTGTTAATATAGTATTAGGTATACTTTATATGTAGTCAGCAGAGCTAAATATTTAAAAACTAACTTTAAAAAAAATAATTAGTATTTTTGAGCCATGCTAATGACAAAACAAATTGCATGGAATAAATATGTTAAGAAATTTTTATTTTCATCCTGTTTAAATAAATTTTTCTATATTTATTAGCCTTCCTTTTCAGCAAATGGTTTCCATTTTTACATATAAACATATAAGGAGAATAAAAACAGTACCAAAGAGCAAACTTTGTTTACATGAGCAACATTCTGACACTAACAATGTAAGAAGCTGTCTTAGTGATTTTCTGACAGATTGAATGCATATTTTAGGGATAGTAAATGTAATACCTAAATTTATATGTAAAATTAAACTTTATAAAGGATACAATACAAGCACTGGTTACATTAATGCACATAGGAGTTATTAGCATGGACAGAAAAACCATGCTAATGACACTGATATTTGTCCATGCTAATGATAAATTTTAATTTAAATAAGATTATGAGCCATAATATAATCACAATGAAATAGTCCTTTCTGGGGCTTTTTAAAACACAAAAGTTCTATGCAAATAAGTAAAATAAAAATTTTGGCTATAAAATAAACATGAAAATTATTATCCATTCTAATGACATACAATTGATGTACGCCCCTAATATTCAGCTTCTATTCTTAAAATACAATACATGCTTCTATTTTATGGCTGGGATAAAATGGCTATTTGTTGCCATGGAGAAACTTTATATTTTCAAACTGTCATATGTGAAAATGAAATTTTGATTAATAACCAGCTGTTCTAGTATGACCTTGTTTTGAAAATGGAATATGGAGGACAAACTTTAATTCTTTTTTTATATATTATAATTTTATTTTTAAAAACAAATTTATTGGATAAATCCTCTTCTTGATTAATTTAAAGAAAGAATAACATTTGTTTTATTTTATAAACATGATATTAACTCTTGAAAAATGCTAGTATACACAAGGCACAGCTGCTGTGGACATCCATGCTAATGACATTTTGAACATTTATTCTGTTATTTTAAGGTGTTTTTAACTAAAAAGTGCGTAATTCTTGAGTGCAAATAATGAATAATATTAAGACAAACATATCTAAATATAAAAACATGACAGAAAACCTCTCAATTTTTTTTGTATGCCGAAAGACATAAATTGTCCCCTATTTTGAGAATCACCCATATATATATATATATATATATATATATATATATATATATATATATATAAAGGAGAGAGAGAGATATGTTTCTGATTCTAGAAATATCTACAATAATACAACGAACGAAAATATACAATAATTCCGAATTACCAACGATTTCAAAAAAACATTATTATATTCAGAAAGCTTAGAAATCTACACAGTATACATTTATATATTTATAAAAACAGGCATAGTTTGGTATAATTCAGCTATATTTGATTTTTGGAAACATTTCCGATTTGTTTTTACAGCTTTCAAATCAGTTTTCTCAAACCAGAATTTCGGTTTTTCGGAAGCTATCCATTCTCAAGTAAGAATTTTCATGTTCAGCAAAATTGTCTTGCAAATGAGCATGATAAATTAATAGCATTGAGATTGATAATAAAATAAAGATTATTTTGTTACTCTTGCATGTATAAATTTAATTACGCAGCTGGAAATGTTTAATTGAGAACTAATTGCATCCTGAAATCGATGTTACAATTTGAGAAAACTAATTTATACACCATAAAACTCACGGAAATGTATCCAAAAATCAGTGGTAGCGAAAGAAAGTTTGATTTTAAAAATTATATTTAAATTGCAAAAAATTATTGGTTTTAGAGTTTTACAACGATAATGAACATTTTTCAGAATCATGGGTAACTCTGAAGATGTTATTATTCCTTTTCGTTTGTAGTTACGATATTCTTTCATAGATTAAGAAAGCTGTCTTTTTTATAAGTGTGAAATTCGGTGTTCTTATTAGTATTTCTAACTATATTTTTTAAAAACATTCATCTATTTAGTACTTTTCAATTATTAATAGTAGTCTGAAGTTAGTGTCACAAACCTTATATTGTATTAATCTTTATGTATTTACAAAAGGGATTTTTGATATTGTCTGAGTGTTATAAAAAGGAATTTCTTTGTAAAAAATATTGCATTCAAATTAAAAAAATTATCGTTCGTTGCATATTCGATAGACAATTCACCTGTTTGAAGCAATGCGATAGATAATATAAGAGGTGGTTGTATTATCATGTAAAGTATCATGTATTTATCTAATATTTTATTTTTCTGTTATTGTATATATATAAACATAATAAAATTTAAAATATCATAATAGTTACTTCATTTAAATTAGTTTGCAATATAATTAATTGTTTATTTTTCCGCACATCTCTCATACCAAGCAAACACATGACCTTTATACACATTATAGAGAGTATTTATAATTATTTATCATATTCAAGATATCCAGTACCAAAGGTGTGCAAAGACTAATTCACAAACCGTTTGTCGGAGACATATATAGTTCCAATTACATAATGAAGTGAAAAAATATTTTAAATGTAATTTAGATCAACAGAACATTTCTTAGAAAGCAACGAAATTTAAATTTTTAAACGCTTCTCCGATCCTCCGGTCGTATAATTCATAGGTAGTAAAAATTTTCTATAATAACAAGTAAGAGAAAAAAAAATCCCATTCATTTAGCACTAAAAGGAGGTGGGTCAATAAGGGCTATTTTTCGCCCATCATATACCCGGAGAAAAAAAGTTTCTAATTCAGATGATTGTTCTGTGGCTTTGTAAAGTTAAATATATGTATTTTTGTTTAATATAAGTTTTACGTGATAAATAAAATAGTAAGTCATGGAAATTATCGCCCGAAAGTAGAGTATTTTGGCTTTTTTCTGCATTTTTGACGTTTTTTGTGTCTTTGAATTAATTTTTTATTAAGAAGCGCTCGATGAACCAAATTAATTTTGACATGCAATGATTCTACTCTTTATAAGCTTTCATAGGAGCATTATTTTATTTGGGTTCAGTGTGCGCTTCTACCTATTAAAGAAAAAAATGTGTTATGTGAGAGAATCAAATGCACTACTATCGGAGCGCGTTCTGACTTCTTTTGCCGTACTTAAAAAGTATTAACTTTGTTCAAATATCAATGTTGTTTTCTAAAATTGTTTTTACGAATATTTATTGAAGAAATTACTAATAAATAATGCTTGGATGCCAATGTCATTTTTGTAAAGTCTCGCAGAAAACTTTTCCTATTTGTTCTAACAGAAAAGTTATATAGATACTTAGATATTCGAAAAACTTTGATTTACGGAATGATTTTAAGTAGTGCTCTAAATACAAATAATATGTATTTCGTGCTCCCCAGGCTCTAAATACTACTATTTTTTCTTCTGATGTAACAATAAGAGATTAGGAGCTAACGATTACTGTCGATGAGACCACAAATAAGAAACCTAATATATATTTATCAATATCTCATTTTCAGAACTCTAACACTTGTTGTATAATATGTAAAGGTAAGAATTGTTTCGTTATTGTAGCAAAAGCTATTGAAATTCAAGCCTTTATAGAAACTGGAATCTATATTTCGTCGCAAAAACGATGCTGTAAAACTCATATTTTACTTGATCGGTAATTTGACTCTGCAAGATTAATGTCCTGTAAGTGAGAATATATCGATGTATGAAATACGATGCATGAAAATATTTAAAGCAATATCAGAAATGTAGCAAAGGAGGCCTCAATTTTGATACACGGGGACACTTTTCCGAAACCTATTATTATATTCTAATGGGTATATTTAGGTCTGATTTTAACTATATTTTTAAACTTGTAATGTCCAAAATATGTTCTTCAAAAAAGAGGTCATCTTGTACTTGCTTTGCAGTGTTACTTGTAAAACTTAGAACTGGTGTCTATCATGGTGTTCTGTCTACATTATTCAATGTATGAAAAATAATATCTTCTGTAAAATATGAAAACCAGGCTGCGATTGGGAACGTTGATCCAAAACACCGTAGAATGGAACACATCACCAGAACACAAGTTATTGAAAAATATTCGAGGCCTTCAGCAGGAAGATTGTTTATTCCGGATGACGATAATGATACTGTGATGATTGCTTTCGATAGCACATACATTTATATCTAGAAGAGTGTGAACTATTACTTTCAGAGACATTCATTCTGGATATACAAAGGAAGACCTTTCGTTAAGCATATGGTATTCGTATTTGCTTCAAATTACATTTTGGATTCTTCGTTCTTTACTTCACGGAAACAAAGAAAAAGTACGCTAATATACTTACAAACACATTTAAAAATATATTCATATAATACCAGAGAGTAACTGAAGCGAAACGATGTTCAGAATATTGATATATTTTACCGGGATTGTTTGGAATTTCTGCACGAAATGGATATTGAATTTAAAATGCCAAGATTCTTAAATAAGTAGCAACAGTTTTCCACAGAGGATGCTAAGAGACACCTCTCGTAAACAAAATTTGATTTTTCAGCGTACAATTTCTAAAACCTATAATATTTGGATAAAAACACAGCGAAACATCATAACGTAATGATACTGTCAGTGTAAAGTACGCGAAAGTGTCGTAGAGTGCTGGGTGCATGTTTTTTCATATTATGGTTTCTGGCTTACAATACTTACTGTAATGTGCCATAGCTCAATCAAAATTAAAAAACCAAATATTGAATATGTTCATATACTATACAAGACCCGGCCGCTGGATGGTCCATTAGTGATTCTGGTGAAGCAATCAATAAGGGAAATAATCTAAAACACATTGTCCAAAAGGTCTGAAACTGTACGACTATTATTATTATTTTTTTGTTACTGATTATTTCCGATATTTCATATATTGAAATAATAATCTTAGTAAGCTCCATTCATCATAAATTTACACTTATTGTTGTATTTACTATTGAATATATGGATTAAAACTAATGACAGTAGTGTTTATATTCATTAATACGCATAATATTTACTTAAATCTATATTTCGTTTTTCAATCAATTATTAAACTTTCATTCAAGATATTATTATTTTCTTGCTTGTTACGAGGTATACTAATTAAAAAAAAATGTATGACACGTCTAGGTGCTGATGGACGAAAAACGGCCTTTATTAGCCCACCTCCTTTACCGAGTTATTAAACTTTGAATTGCGCGCTGCATCTGAATACAGATAAGTTATCTGTTTCAATTGATGGTACACGTAGTGTTCAATGATGTCCAAGACACGTTTCAAAATAATTTTTATTTATTGAGTTAAAATGTTGAATTTTTTTGTAATGATTAACCATATTATTTGTAGACAAAATCACCTCATAAACTTTTCAGAATTTTTTTAATTAAAATTTAAAATTCATTAAAAATGTGAGCTAATTTAAAATTGATATAGCTCAAAATATTATTTTTAGAACTTCATTTTTTTTCATTTAAATAAAGAAGAATATGTAAAAGGAATGTGTAGGTTTTAATTTTGATTCAGTGTTTAAAAAAATGCTAAATAAAAAAAAAATATATTTAAATTATAAATCATTAAAAAAGAGGTGTAACTTAAAAAAAGCCTCATATTTTCAAAAGTAATTACTTTTTTTAATTTGATTCAAAATTAAAGAAAAACAAATTAAAAAGACATGTTCTAAATATGAATCACTTATCTTTAACGGTTCTTGAGTTATAATCATTTATATATGGCTATTTCCATGAGTACTTGTAGTGTAAGCACAGGCTACGATTTTTGGCTACCAGTATTTTAGTACGAAAAATGTGATTCATTTTATCGGCACATTCTCATTAATTGAATAAGGCCAAGCAGACTTTTCGAAAATAACGGTGGCAAACAAGCATAGCAATTATAAGGTAATGTGACTTACACTACAAAACCCACGGAACTAGCCATATGAGAAATGGTGAAACAATCCATCATGAAGAAAAACTGATTTTCACACGATGTCATTATCATGACTTCCACTGCTTGGATTTTGAAAACAAACCGAAACGAGAAAATTAATATTTCCGGTTCCAGTCAAGATATAGACATGATTTAAACGTTATTTTACGTAAAAAATACAATAAAATAATAACAAAGAAACAGAAGTTTTTAGAAAATTTGAAGATTTTTGTGTCCCGGACCCCCCTTAAAGTTTTAGAAGGATTTATGCCGCATTAAAAATTCTTGCATTACAGCTGAAGAGAGTCACTTTCAACAAGTTTTAAAATAACTTTAATTTTACTTAATTAAATTTTAGATTACAGAATCTAAAAACATTTTTAAATATGAATAATTTTGTAAAGAATTGCTACTGTTACTTTTCATCATTTTATTTAACAAAAATTTTGTTATTTCTAATCTTACAAGTTGTTCATTTTCCCCTTAATGTAACAGAATGAAAATAGTATACAATATATATATTACGCCTATTTAAATTTCTGGTAAATTTGTGAATGACCCATATTTTACTGCAAAAAAGATGTTTCAACTTTAAATAGCTATTACTCCATCAGTTTTAACCACGCAAGACTTGAACTTCTTTTGTTTACTTGTTAATGTAATAAAATATTTTACTGAATATAACTTACAGAACCTTGTGATGGCAAAAAAAATTAAATTTCATAATTTTTAAGGAATGTTTTTATTCGCCAAAATTTCTTTTAAAATACTTCTTTACCTT
The DNA here is from genome assembly GCA_964019185.1 of Maratus speculifer. Lineage (NCBI taxonomy): Eukaryota > Metazoa > Arthropoda > Arachnida > Araneae > Salticidae > Maratus > Maratus speculifer. The sequence goes on along the minus strand of OZ025293.1, from coordinate 239,765,983 downwards.
ATTTAAAATGCTTTTGTAATTGGAACAATATGTCTATAACGGATCAGGAATGAGCCATTGAACACCGTTGAGAGTAGGCATCGTGTACAAAACTAACTGCAGCAATTAGTTACTGCCGGTTACTGAAACGATCTTCCGATTTAAAGTTAAAAATATCATTAAATAAAGCTTAAATACATCATAAGAAAAAACAGCATAATGCGTTGGCGGGTGACTTCTTTTAGTGTTTGCAATGAAGGCGGTAACAAAAATTCTTTTTTATTCAATCATTCATTTTTTCTTTCGTCTTAAAAATATCCGGCTTCTTTCACACCTGTTTGGGGAAAACAGCATCTTTTAATCTTTCTTCTTATACAAATTATTATTTTTTAAATTTTTCCTAACTTTTGAATCACCCGGTATATATTACATATGGCAATTTATGTCTCACATTTTGTGTTTAATAGCATTTCAGTTATAATTTTCACGTGTTTTGTTTCATTACCGATTCAAAACTTTTGTTTAATTTTTTATTTTTGTTACAGTACATAGGACATTACCGAATCAGCCTTTATAGATCATGATCGCTGTTTTTCATTCAGAAATCAGCTTTTATTTTTCTTTTTTCTACTTATATGGCAAAATATTGCCCCTGGTGAGAATTTTGCTACATAATTTTCCACTTCTATTCGCGTTTATTACATCGCTTTTACTAGATTTTCAATTACTCCACTTTAGCATATTACATTTTGAATAGAATATTTTTGTGGTATCATGATTTATTTCATTTGTTAAAATGGTTTATTATTACAAAAAGTTTTTCTATATATATGTATAGCACTATCATTAATGAATAAATAGTATTATTATTATTTAAAATTTTTATTTTCATTAAGAAAATTTATGTTATTGCAGCTTCTGTTTAGATATTCATCTCTTATTTTGAATGATTGATATAATTGATTATAATAGAATAATTGATTATAATTTTACCAATAGTGGAGATTCTTTACTAATGCTAGAATGAAACCCATTTAAATAAAAGCTTTTAATTTACATCAATTTTATTAATGTAAATAATGTATAATAATTACTATATTCAATAGAGATCAATCAAAAATATGGGTTTGTTTTTGGCCCAAAATCTGAGTTTTGGCATTTTTAATAATTTTTATAAGTGTTAAATACATTATTTTATTGCTGGTGCATATGCGCATAGTTTGATGTTATTTTAAATTTCCTTAACATATTTATACTATGCTGCGTTATCATAATTTTTTGTGATTTTTACCATTGTTATAATATTTGATTCTTCAATTTTGGCCATTGCCATTATATCTCTATATTTTATAACTAGTATTTTGTGCTTTTGTTTGAAAAAAGTTTTTATACATATTTTTTTTTTGTTTAATTTCATATGTTTATATGGTTTATAATCACAAAAAGTTTTTTGTATATCTATATATATCGATTTGATGACGATATTTTAATTTTCAGTAATAACACAGAATTGGAAAATATGCTAAAGGCTTTAGCAGAAGTTGGCAATAACATGGCAATAAAAATAAATTTGGAAAAATCTAAGGCGATTGTCAAGTCGTTTGTACCAAAAAAGAAAATCGTCTATTCCCACATAGCATGCATGATCACAGTGACGTCACTGCGACGTCACTGCAAGTCACTGTCGTCACATCACATCTGTGACCAAAATGCCACCACTCTGTGACGTCGCACTGTGACTTAGATGTGAACATCTTAGAAAACTTAAAAAAATTACAAAAAGTCTTTAAAACATGACATTTGATGTAATTTTTTTTTCAATATAAAAAAATTACGTCACTGTGATGTCACTTCATGTAACGTTCATCACAAATATGTGACATAATACCACCACATGAACTTGAAAAACTTTTAAATCAACTCTTGAAGCAATTTTAAAAAGTAAAAGATAAATTAAATTACCAAATTCATTAAATAAAAAAGTTCAGCTAGAGACACTCTTATTAAATTATTGTGTATTTAACTTCCAAATCTGTCGTTTACAAAATGAAATAAACGGTCATGCGCATTAAAAAATTCATGATCATCTGCAGGCGACTTTTTACCGGAGAATAAAACAAAGTTCTAAGGTGCCAGAAATAATTTTACTGGAGAACATATAGCAGTTATGTGCACGTATTGAAACAAATTTAAAAATTTAAACAAGAAAATCCTCAAGAGCAATTTTTAGCTGATATATCAAGCAAAAAATGAGTTCAATAGAATTAGTGTGGCATTGGCTTGGTGAAAATGATTCCAGTCTGTGTCACAATAATTAATATTGAACTTAACATGTACGGCAAAAAGCAATTTGGATAGAAAACGTCAACAAAACATAGGTATGATTTTTTTTTTCTTTTTGCTGTTTGCTTTATCATTATTGTAATTATTAGAATGATTTTATTTAGCTTTTCACAAACATGTTAAAAACATAAACGTAATAATATAATACATTATTTATTTTGTTTATATACAAAACTTTACCATCAAGAATTTGGATCAGGTTATTAAAATTAGTGATTTTAATTGCATTTTAATCTGTTTCTTTATTTAGAATATCTGGTTAAAACAACATGTTTCCATAAATATAGCAGCATATGGAATATTATTATAATCAATCGTTTATATAATTACTAAACAGTTATTGCTAATTAAAATATATAATAAAGAAATCCTTTTTTTAGAATAAAATTATTTGTAAACATACTTTTAAAAATTTTGTATCAAGGAATGTTATGCAACATGGCATAGTTTTATTTTTTAAAAATTGCATATGCTCTGAAGAGAAATTTATAAGAAATAGGGTAACAGAAAGAACTATTAAAAAAAATCGTGAATATGCAATAATAATAATAATAATTGTTTAATGTATTTTTCAATTTAGGAAATGTTATAAAATTTATAAAAGAAGTAATCATAGTGGGTGAAAACGTCTCACTTAATAAACTATTCTAATTGGAATATTTTTAAAGTATAACAACTATAAGTCTGAATGAAAATCTAGAAGTTAATCAATCAATAAGAGTTAAAAAATGATTGTGCTTTAGAAATAACGCTAAATTTTAAAATATCTATTACATGCATTATTAATATACATCATGATTAAAATGGCTTTCATATTTATAATTACCCTCTAATCTTGTAAATAAAATATTAATAATTTTATTTAACGTGTTTGTGGTTTTATTTTATGTTTATGGTTGGAATTTTCATAGGGTAGGTGTGCTAGTAATAGACAACCTTCCAGAAATGGACCCCCTTTCATGTTTTTCGGTTCATAAAAAATAACTAATAATTATTTTGCTTTAATTATTTTTTTATAATTTCCCTTTGCATGCATTACAATCTGGGCTATTTTTGACAACTGTTAATTAAACCAATCAGGAAGCAGAAAATAATGCTTTAAAATTCCACTGTTTTTCAGTGAAAATCTTAATGAATATGTTAGGAGCTGCCTTTATTTAATAAATTTATGTATTCTTTATTTTCTTACAAAATTTGAATTTTTTGTTTGAATAGTAATAGCAAATTTTGAATTTTATATACTAATGACCATTTAAAAAATGTCCTTTATTTTTAAGGTTTTCAGAGGGGTGTTCATTATTGTGATAGTTAATTAGTCATTTTCCAATAATGGACATCACATATACACAGTTTCAGTAATGCTTATAGGGCATGAAATATTTTGACATAACTGAAAACCTAAATAATCAAATTTAGTATTTAAATTTTACATGCTAAATTGGACACAAAAACAAAAATATTATTTAATTATGTTATTATTTAATGTGTATATTTTCATAAATAAAGATGTAATTTTGGCAATAAATTATTAAAGTTATTTTAATCAATAAGCTGTTTTTAAATATGTTTTTTACGGCAGGTAAACTTTGATGTAAAATTACCCCTTTTAAATATCTGCAACATGCCCAAAAGTCAATTGCTTTTACAGTGAGCTTAAAAATAAGATTATATTTATTGTTACTATCTTCCAACATAGCAATTGTTTCCAAAATATAATTTTTAGAGTTCTCAGCATACTTGTATTATTGGTACGAGTTATATTTGTTTTCATACTAAAGTTACGTTTATCAATGGACTAGTTTCAGATCGTTGTTAGTAAAATGTAAATTTAAGCTTTATAAATTTTGTAAAATTAAAAAGCTTAGAGATATCTAGAAATAGATAGTTGCAAAAGTAAGTTTGTATATTTTATATATTTTTTTTTTTTTATATTGACAATATTGATGAGAAGTACGTCATTTTCTGCTTATCACAAGTATAACAAATATTCATAATTTATTATTTTTATGTTTGAATTTATTTTTTTTACGTATCTAAAATAACATTCGAGCATTTGCAGTTTCAAAATTAAATTGCCTTTAAAATAGTTGTTTAATTTAAAAACTGTGTCAACATATCTTTATATATATGAATTAGTCCAGTCAAAATAGACATTTAACTTAGGAAAAATTAGAGAAGAGCTGAAAATTTGCAAAAACGTTTAGAATATCATTCCAAATGAAATCCCAAAAATCTTAATCAATCTGGCTGGAGCAAAAAATTTTATTCAAGGTCAAGGGTCAAATATACAAAAAATTCGTTTTTTCAGATATCTGTTAAACAGTAAGTTTTATCGTAAACATAATTATTATATAAATTTAAGGTTATTCTAAAAATGAAATTTTCTACAAAACAGTCTTTACACTTTTAAGAGGCTACTTCATTCAAACGAAAAGACCCGTTCATTAATACTAATCCTATGAAGAAAAATTTATAAAGATGTCTCGGTTGTATTTTAATATTTTTAAAGGATTTTTTTTGCAATGGGTAGCTGAAATCGATTTGCATGCAAGCCATTTTATACTTTTTTGATTTTGTTTACAGGTATTTTTTACGAGTACGCTTTCATTTTCGGCACCGGTTTGGAAAGCGAAAGCACTCTCCTAAAAAATATCTGCAACCAAAATCGGAAAAGTAAAAAACGGCCTGCATTCAGATCCATCTCAGGAGTGCAATGAAAAAAAAATCATTTAAAAACACTGAAATGCAACCGAGATACTTTATGAATTTCTTCCATAGGATTAGCATTAGCGAAGAGATCTTTTAATTTGACTGAAGTAGCCTCTTAATAAATTTATCTTACTTGTTAATTATTCATCTGCGAATTATGTTTCTTGTTTTATTTCCATCTTTTTCTTCCTATGGTTGCTAAGTTCCTGTCCATTTCTCTGAGAAATCCGATGGATCAGGTATTTCTTCACTGATGTCAGAAGAATCATCATCTGTTGTATTTGTGGCAACATTTGAACAAAACTGGCCGTGACAATTGTTATAAATTGGTGAACAAACCAAACCACCAAGTTTTTTCCACCCATAATTTAAATTGCAACCCTTTGTGTAGTTACAAAAAATTGTAGGGAACGATATATATGGTGCAAGCGAGAGTAGAGTTTTAATTGGCTTCAAATCGTTATTATCAATACCCATCCCCAGTTTTCAGGGTCAAGTTTATTACCTAACCATATTTGGACTTGAAAATAAACTCGGTATAAATTTTGGAGAGCAGCACTAGATGTTAGTGGAAGAAATGATACCTGGACAACTTTATTGTGGAGTGTTCTCTTCGCAAAACTTGGATATCTATAGCTAAATTTAGAATCAATGTTTTAGGAGCTCTGTACATCGCAAGAAGTAAACAAATTTCATTAGAAATAATGATATCCGGAGAAGAGTCATTTTCTTAAGTGTTTCAGCATAGCAAATTAAGTCATTACTTTTTTCAAATAACTTGAATATTTGAATTTTACCTTTTCTGAAGAGAGCTGACGATGTGTCACAACCAGTTATGGCACCTAAAAATAATCAATGATCTCTACACTTTGGATATAATTCCAAACTTTTCGATGAATACATTTTCGTTTCTATCTGAACTTTTCCCGGTTTCAAGAAATAAACTGTTTTATCAGTAGGCGTTCGTACAATTTATATGATTAACAAATAACATCTTCCACAACAACAATAGTTGTACCTGTACTTGACTGTTCTATAGTTGTTTTAACTATAAGGAAGTCACCCTCGTTATTAGCCTGTTTAACAGAAATACCAGCAGCATTTAATTTTTCGCATAACATTGAAATAAACCGAATCTTTTTATGAGTATTAGAAAGGAATTGTTTTTGGTTTGTCGGAAGAACCATAAATCGATCAAAAAAGTACATTAGCAGAAGAAGATATTTAGTAGCGATGTTGTTCTGCCGCTTTTATATATATTTTTTTAATAATCAGCATAACCAGCAAATACTAAATAACGTTGTGACCATAATGCTTATGTACATATCAAATGTACATAATATCAAATCAATATTTTCTGAACCTGAGGAGATGGATTATATAAGAAAACCGGACATCCACTTTTATCTCCAGTTGCAGGCTTCAAGAAAGAACGAAAGCAATCAAGATTATACTTAGCTTCAACAGCAACTAAATCGTATTAACATCCTATATATACAAGATACAAGAAAAGTCTTTTCAAAATTATTCGAATTTTTTTTTTTTTTTTTTTTTTTTTTTTTTTTTTTTTTTGCTACCTCAACGATAGTATCTTTAAATGAAATTGAAAATGAACTCGATATAATACGCGCCGACGATCCTTCATTTTTTCTTTTCATTTTCTTCATTCGCTTTATTTCCACAAAATAAACAAAAATTTCCTAAATCAAAAAGTTGGCTCATCTAATCGTTCCCTAGTCCAAGGTGGGATCAGTGGCGCAGCCAAGGGGGTGGTTTTGGGGTTAAAACCCCTCCCAGCGCTAAGAAAAATCGATATAATTGCCGCTTATATGAATCAAAGCCAAACTTTTGCGCATTTCTTTGGCACATTTAGGAATTCGCCGCTTTATTGAATCAGATTTCATTTAATAAAGTGATTCAATTAAATGGCGAAAATTCCACTTAAAATTGTGAAAGTGCATATTACATGGATTAGTTAAGTAAAAATTGGTTATTTGAACTAAATCACTTTTCTGAGACGCATCATGCTAAAAAATGGTGATTTCCTGCCACACAGATGCTCTTTAAATTTAAGCATTGTACAGTGAATATTCTAATTAATACTGATTCCATTAACCGGCGATTCTAGTAACCGGCAATCATCTTTATCAGAAACTCAAACTCCCCCTATAACCGAATTCGGGCTGCGCCACTGGGTGGTATGCTAGTAGTTAATTACAAATGAAGCAAATTTCCGACATTTTAATGAGCGTATACAAACTAATGTTTCGATATTTTTATTTAAACAAAACAGAATAATCTCTGCACAAACGAACTGGAAGGTAAAAGTATGCAATTAATCCCTAAAGAAAATTATATTTCCAAAAAGGAACCATTTGACCACGGGACGGCGCGCGCTTCTATTGCTCAGTGGGAGGAGAGGGGGTGGGGGAGATTGATCACAGCTTACCTCGAGTGTATTGGATAAAGTACGCCCGTACCTCACATTATTCTACTTAATTTTAGTATAACTACTTATATCAATTCCATTCAACAGTTAACAACATGAATTACTTTCAAGAAAATGTAGATATGCAAAATATGATAATTTTTGAAATTTTTAATTTTTACAATTTTTGAAATTGCAATATCTTATGAAGGAGGTAACGAAGGTGTGTGTAAAGACCATTTTTGTAGAAAATCCTGAAATATTCAATTTTTATGACAATTATTTTTACAATAAAACTCACCGTTTACCAGTTAACTGAAAAAAGCTAATTATTTTATCTTTGACCTTTGACCTTGAATAAAATTTTTTGCTCCAGTCAGATTGACTAAGATTTTTGGAATTTCATTTGAAATGATGTTCTAAATGTCTACACAAATTTCCAGCTCTTCGCTAATATTTCCGAGGTTTCCATTATTTTTTGTCTATTTTGACTGGACTAAATCTTCTGTGCGTGTGTTTGTCACGGAACTCCTCCTAAACAATTGGACCGATTTCAATGAAATTTTGTGTGTGTGTTCCAGCGGATTCAAGAATGGTTTAGATTCACATTTCATCGAAATTCATTCAGTATTTTTTTAGTAATAAGTAAAAAACTAATAGTTATTTTGCTCTAATTAAAATTGTTGAATAAGTTCGCTGTGTAGAGTGCGGACGGAATGACCGAGCGGTCAATAACTTTTCCTGTATTATCATTTTAATTAATCGACTTCAGAAAATCGTTAACTTTTAACTAAAGAGAGAAAAATAAACTTTTCTATCAAAAATTGAACCGAATTCAAAAACTACTTCAAAGTGAAAAATAATTTCCTTACATAATTGTAATAAGAAACTAAATTAAGAGCGTAATATTTATCGTGCGTATTATTACATTCACGTACATTTATTTGATTTTTTGGAGTCGGTGACAGGACAACGTCTGTCGGGTCCGCTAGTTTATCATATATGTTTCTACACCCTTTACGTGCCCTGACCGTGTTTTTCAGTTACATGGTTATAGAATTTAAGGCGCAACACTAGTCACAGAAAAAGACCCGGATGAAAATGTAAAGTCTATGGGAGCACTCTTTTGAAATATCACTCTCAAATTTTAATACTTTTACATGATTTTTTTTTTCATAGGATAGCTGAGGACGATCCACAACCAGTCTAGTTTTTACTTTTTCAATTTTGGTTTCGGATTTTTAAAAAAAATTTAAATTTTAAAACCGGTTTCAACCGGTTCTGAAATTGAAACCATCACAATATAAAAAGTATCTAAGCAAAATCGAAAAAGTGAAAACTAGGCCGGTTGTAAATCGTTCTCAGTTATCCTATGAAAAAAAAAAAAAAAACATATAAAAATATTAAATTTTGAGCGAGATATTTAAAAAGAACATACCCATAGACTTTACATTATCATCCGGTTCTTTTTCAGTGAATACTGTGGAGCCTTAAGGACTGATTTAATACAAAATTTATATTAATATCTTTTTTTTTTTTTTTTTTTTTTTTTGCAGTGAATAAAATAATCACTATTCTGTGACGATAGTGACAAGATTGTTAAGACACTTTGTGACATTTTTGTGAATATTTGGTGATCTGTGACGATTTTGTTACTAACTTTGTGATGGTGGCTACATTGCCAGTGTTGTAATTTTACACTGAGACACAATTATACAGCTATGAACATTGCTATATAGTGTAAAATCATTTACATCTTTTAAAAAATTTATTATATTTTGACGATATAACTCAATTAAAACTTGAGAGCTGCTATAAAAAGAAAGTTTCCGAATCAAACTGCAATGCCATACAAACTTTATCAAAACGAAATATGTTTTGATTGTTAATATTTAATGAATCATTAAATATTCACGAAAGAATCTGAAGGCCGCTTAAAAGGTTAAACAGAAATGTTTCTTTCATAATTTTAATGCTTTAAAAAAAAAATAGCTAAATTTCAAATAATTGTGATAGATCGAATATTCAATTGTGTTAAATATTCCCATTTATTGCAACAGAAAAAATATATGTAACAAAGATTAAAATCTGTATAGAATTGCAGTTTGATTCAGTAACTTTCTTTTGGTGCTTTCTTTTTATAGCAGCTCTCAAGTTTGAATTGAGATATATTGCCAAAATATAATAAAGTTTTGTAAAGATGTAAATGATTTTACACTATATATCAATGTTCATAACTGTATAATTGTGTCCTAGTGTAACATTACAACACTGGCAATGTAGCCACCGTCACAAAGTTAGTAATAAAATCATCACAGATCACAAAATATTCACAAAAATGTCACAAAGTGTCTTCACAATCTTGTGACTATCGTCACAGAATAGTCACAGTTTCAAAGACAATTTTGTCACAAATGACACATTTTTCACATTTAGGTCACACCGTGACTTCACAAAGTGGTCACAATGTGACGTCACAAACGAGCTCTAAAACGGCCATAACGACTTCACATTTTAGTCACTGTGACTTCACATCGACGTCACGTGACGTCACATCGACGGTCACAAAGTCACAATGTGACTTCACAACGACGTCACCGTGACGTCACCATGTCTTACGGGTTGTGACACTAAGCAAATGCACAGTTATGTGTACTTTTGACAGGAAATATTATCGCACAACAGTATCGTGAACGAAATCAATACATGAATAAGTTATGGATGGAGTGTTTTTTGAAAGAACAAATATTATTCTAAGAAGTAACATACCTCTTTGATTGAAAAGAAATGCTTTTAATCAATGTGTTTTCCCTGCACAAACTTATGGAACGGAAACATGGACGCTAAAGAAACGGATGATACAAAGATGATAAACTATACAGCGAAGTATAGAAAGATATATGCTATGCGAAACTAGAAAAGACAGAAAGACGATAACTTGGGTAAGAAGTCAAATGAAGGTATTTGATATTGTCGAGAGCATTAAACGGATTAAATGGAAATGGACTGGGCATATTGTAAGAAGACAAGACAATAAAGGGAGTACAAACACTCCGCAATAGTATTCCAGAGATGTAAAACGACCAAGAAGACTACCTCAAGTAAGATGGGGTGAGGAAATCAGAAACATGGTCGGTGTTGATTGGATTACTAAAGTACTAGAGTGGAAACAACGGAAAAATGTGGAAGAGAGCTATATCCAGCCGCACAGTTGTTTCTGTTGATGATGATATGTATGTCTTTGTATTCACAAAGTAACTTAGAAATTTGTATTAGGAATATTATGAATTAGGTATACTAAAAAAATAGTAAATTTGTAGTATTATTTCAATTTTACTGTACAGTGTATGCAAATAGATTACTACGCACTTCTTTAGCTTTTAGAGATTAACAGGCGATGCCAATTGCATAAAAACTATAATAAGAAATAAAGTAGGAAATAAGATTACGTTAATGAAATCGGGAAACAAACCTGACATATTTCTTTTGATATACACATATCCAATTTCTTTTACGACCCTCTATAGAACATTGGTCCTTATAGAACATTTTCACTTTTGCTACATTAAGATTATTGCAAAAATGCGTATGCCACTATCCTTAAAATTAATTACTATGAAGTAAAGTATTCTGCTGACTTGTACCCTTATTTCGCACAAATTAAAATGATACTATAAGTGTAAAAATAGGGATCTGTAAGAAATGACAAAAGTCAGAAGTTCGTTGGATCAAAAGTGTGTTAAAAAGTGTAAAAATATTGCATGACAAATTCATCTAAGTATAGCATAACACAGAAAGAAACAAATGTAATTTAAAAAAATAAACAACAAAAAAAGCTATTCACAAGACATTCCAAATCCTTTTCTTTCTATTTCATTGGGTGACTACGCGATTCTAATAATAGTTTCTGTATTTTTTCATTCTTTTTTTCTTTTCTTTTCTTTTCCTTTCTTTTCTTTCTTTCTTTCTTTTCCTGCCCCAAATATTGATGCTACCATCTATTATCTTTTCTTTAAGTTTAGCCACATTTTTGTTAACATCCGTAGTTCCTCTTTCTTACAGTATCTTACAGATTCATATTTATAAATTGATACACGTCTCCATTCATGTTGTTAATTTTTTAATTAAGAGAAAAAACCCATAACTGATAAACCATTCCACTTTTAAAGATATAGATATGCAGATTTTTTGTGGTATTTTTGATGCACAAAAAGGGAAAATTTTCTTACCGACTAATTGTGTCTGGGGATATGTTGTGATGGTACATAAAAATTTAAAAGTTTAACATTTTGAAAAATTATGGCAAAATTTTTTCATTGAAATGATTTCATTTTCTGACATTTTTTGACTACATGTCACACATATATAAATGTATTTATTTAAAGAAAATTATATATACATTCAAATAGATAATTACTGTGTGTAACTGATCTTACGATTTTTTATATTTATTTATTTTTTAATCAAAAGCCATTAGTACGATTCTAACAAGTAAGATTTTACAGATTAAAACTAATAAAATTTATAATTTGTAACTATTGTAAATGAATCTTAGGAAAATCATAACTAAATTCGCTAAATCTATCTACAACGAGGAAAAATAATTACGAAATGCTGCTGCATGTGTATATGATGCAATAAATTGCAAAAAATTCAAATGCTTGCGCATAAATTTGCACATTTATCGTTCTTAAGGCATTAAATAAAAATACGTACGCTTTTAACTTATATTTCTCGGCCCATATCACATATATTATTTCACTATTGCACACATTCTCTTTTCTTCCATTATATCATGTTTACATCAATTACTTCATGCTTTGATGATTTAACACCAAATAATAATTGGTTTTAGGACCTATTTCTGTCTTCCATTAAATGATATGCCATAGATTTAAAAAAAATCCTAATGGCCTTTCCACTCATTGTTTTACTAAAGACTATAATCTAATCGAATCAGTATTACCTTTTTCATCTACGTTTTTTATTAATGGATCACTCGTACAAATGTATAATCCAAATATATATTTATATAATATAAAGTAAAGACCCCCAAACTAATTTCGCGAAAAATGATACTGACACAATTAGATTTGGATTAACTTTTTTTTTTTTTTTTTTTAATCTTCAAAATGCTTAGCGCATCAGTCTCAGCGCACTCTCGCCAGACTGCAAAAATAAATTTCGCACAAAAATCAGATACAGACAGTTCATGGTGCGTTAAGTACACGACCAATGATTGTTTATTTTCGGAATTTTCTGAACCTCCCTTCGATTTTGAGCATGAATTTTTAAGTGACTCCCGTTTCATTGTGTTAAATAATGACGTTTCAACACAAATAGGGGCGTTATTACTTTTTAAAAAAGAACTAAAAAGAATGCATTTTGAATGGCCGTGAATAACAGGATTTTTAATTACTTTTATTTCAATTCCTTATTTGCTATGCTTTCAACTTCACTTCTAGCTGTCCTTGTCGGTGTTTCTTTCAGGCACTTCTGCTGGAGAAGGGAGAAACAGAGGGACGGGGGGGGGGGGGAATTCTACGCCCAAGCAAATGTAGACTGACACCATTGATAATTTTTCGCATTGCATCTAATGACCTCTTTTACATTTATGTAGTGCCATCTCCGAAGCAAAAAATATGAATAAATCTCTGGTCCTCTATCGAATACCTTCAGAATTCGGTATAAGGTTTGATAATGTACTCAAATTTTTAAATTGAACGGAGTTTTGCAATAGGATTTCAAAATAAAATTTTAAACTATTTTGATAAGCTCTTGTAATTCAACAGTTTACAAATTAAAATCATTCAAAATAGCAGATGAACACTCATAAAAAAATTATCTAAAAATTCATGCTCACTTACTATAAAATAAAAGTTTAATATTTTATTTAAATTTTAGCATTTGAACCCGGCATTCTATACACCTCGATTATTTTATTTGTTTGCCTTAAAGAAAAAAATGAGCGTCATACTATTTTCCTTTATTGCAATTTACAAAAATGCTAATTTAATTAATGACATCTAAGAAAATATTATGTAACACATCAATATTACATTAAATGCGAAAGTCCTATTTTAATTGTATATTTAATTAAATAACTTGTTGAAAGTAGATCATATTTAATATCATATATTCCTACTTATAAACAATCTATATTAAAATTTAAATATTAAAAAAGCATTTAACTCTTGAAATAATATTTTACTAAGTTTTTCTTATTAGCAAAATTATCTCAGTTATTTTTTATTTTTTTATTTTTTTAAACATGAAAATAAAAATCACAATTTCACTAATCGGTGTACAAATTGTTGTAAAGACTAAAAGCTATACAAAACATTAAAGTTAAGATAATCAACGTTTTGATCTTCATCAGGAAAATGCTATTATATTGCTTCCAAAACAGAGTAAAACCGTCTTGAAGTTTAAAAGTTCACTAAATTACCATTTAATTATTCCTCTAACCAATTATTGCTTTAGTCAATTATTTGATATTCTTATGCACCGTATCTCAAAATTAAGATTTATTCATTATTGTGAGAAATCGTTCATTCGTCGTAAGAAAATTTCTCAATTAATTGCGGCAAAAGGTTAAAAAAATAATTGACAGGTAATACAATGAACTTTTAAATTTCAAGACGGTTTTACTCTGTTTTGAAAGTTATATAACAATATTTTCTTGATGAAGGTCTCAGATGAAGATCGAAATGTTGATTATGTTATTTTTTTCTTCGAGTTTTGTATAGCTTTTAGACTTACAATAATTTATACACCATTTAGTAAAATTGTAATTTTTATTTTCGCGTTTACTTGTAGCATTTCATTGTGTAAATGTCGAGCCCTTTCATTTTTTAAAATAGCTTTTTTTTTACATTTCTGGGAACTTGATATTCGCAATTCTGCTAAATGACACAAAAGTTTCAATTTTCTATCTTTCTGCTTAAAACGGATTTAAATATTCGTAGCATATTCTGATGAAATTTCGAAAAAAAAAAAAAAAAAAGGAATAAAATAAAATAAAATAAAGCATGGCAGAAAAGCATTATACTGCGTCCATTTCCAATGAAATGATTCCGAGTTGACACCATTAAACTATTTTTTATCAGTTTGTATTATTCAGTTACATTGGGAGATATAAACATATGGAAGCCTTGTCAGTATGATAAAAATGCAAAAGTTTCGGAAACATATATTTCAGTTGGCTCAATTTTTTTCAGTACTTACAAACGATAATTTAATAAAATTAAGAGCCAAGTTCGTAAGTAATATATTTATTTTATTGTTTTATATATAAAAATGTTAAGCAGATAGTAATTTTTGTTAACATATATTTTACATATGTCATGATATTTTTTGTCTTAAATTAATTAACTTTTACATAATTATTAAGGTCACCTATAAGAGATATAAATATATATAACCTTTTTCAAAAAATAATTCTTGAACATTTTAAAATTCTATAAGAACTATAGTTTTATATTTTCTTTGCATTTTTCATTTTTTCTTTCTTTTTCCACAGTTTAAAGAGCACAATGTTTAAATTTGACTTGCACAAATGTGTTTAGAGGTGTGTAATCCCTGATAACGAAACTCTCGAAAACTTATTTCGATCTAATAACAGAACTTCATTCTTCGCTTTACCAGATGGTTGAAACTGCATTCTTGCGGTTCATGCCTTCCCATACTACATCTATGTAATGTATATGCAGACTTCTCTTTTCAGTTGCACTCTGTACTCTTTTTTATTTTATTATTGAGAACTGCTTTTGCTGTGAATGTATGAAGTCATACCAAGCTCCGAGAAGAATTTTATTCTCTCGTTACTTGTATTATTCAGATATTATAACCAAGAAAATTTTATTAAAGATATTGGGTAATACTCAAGTCATCCCTTCAATCATCTATGGCACAATATGTGTTTACATCATTATTAATAATCATAATAAGTGTTTTCTTCGATTAGTTAGATTGACGCACGGTTCTCTATGATGATCATCTAATTACGACGGATTGGGGGTAGATAATGAGCTACTGAACACAGGTAAGAAATATCCTTTCCTGTTTATTTTTACTTCATTTGAATTCAGAAGTTGATAGCAGACATCACGCACACAAAAATTGTATAATTTATTTATATTGTTAATAAAGAGTAATAAAATTTAACAGCTAATAAATCATGCACAAACAAATCGATTAAAAATGAGATAACACTGGTTTGACGTAGTTCTTTTTAACCCTATAATAATATCATATCCACGCATGTAAGCTACGAAAATTTAGTCTTGTGTACACAAAATTTTAACAATGCAACGGTAAAGCATTGTTACCAATTTGTAGTGTTTTTTTATTTAAAATACATAGCAGAATTTCCTAACAGTATATTTCTCGTTACTTAAGAGTAGATGTTTCACGATTAAATACAGCGAAGATTAATGATTGAAAATTCAGAAAATATTTTAAATAAATACCGCTAAATCGGCATCTCCGAAAAAGAAACTTTCAGTGTTTTATGATGTAACACAGTCTATAATATACACGGTCCACCAACCCTAATAGCATGCATAGTCACAGTGACGTCACTGTGAGTCACTTTGGTCACATCACATCTGTGACTAAAATGCTACCACTCAGTGACGTCACATTGTGACTGAGATGTGACTTTCTTAAAAATCTTTAGAAATTTATAAATATCCGTCAAAACATGTTATTTACTTTAAAAACATGTTTCTGGCAATTTAAATATCGTCGCTTTTGTCACAGTTTCGTCACAATGTCAATGCCAAATTAGTCACAGATGACACATTTTTCACAAATTTGTCACATTGTGACCACTTTGTGAAACGTCACAAAAAAGCTCTAAAACGGCCATAACGACTTCACATTTTAATCACTGTGACTTCACTTCGACGTCACGTGACGTCACATCGACAATCGATGGTCACAAAGTCACAATGTGACTTCACAACGACGTTGCGGTGACGTCACCATGCTTTACGGGAATGCTCACACCCAACATTCCCCCTTCTCCACTTATAAATGCGTGGTTATTTCGGAAAACTGTGAAAAATATATTTAATAAATTCAAAAAGGAACACATTTTGCTAATATGAAATCGGGAAAACTCAACTTTGAAATTTTAAATTAAAAGAGCGAAATAATATTCTTGGAATAATATTCTTCTCCAGGACTAACAAGTTAATAAAAAATATTTTTATTAAGATATTTCTTCAGAAAATGTAATCGAAATTTCAACAACTAATTTTATGAGAATGGAATTTTTTCTAATCTAACTGAATCTATCCTGTTTGTTTTTTTTTTTTTTTTTTTTTTTTTTTTTTACGGACGATTTTACGGAAGTACTACTGGTAGTCTGGACGCCAGTGCAATTTACTATTTTTTAACGGAAGAATTTCCGTAAATTCGAAAAAAATTTCCATTTTTTTCGGCATTTTTCCTGGAATTTACGGAATTTTTTTCCGTTAAAAACAGTAAATAGTACTGGCGTCCAGATTACCTGTAGAATTTCCGTAAAATCGTTTGTTTTATTTACAGTGTTGCGTTCTACTTTTTGGCAGTATTAGAGTCGCTTCAAAAATTCATTCCTATCTTAAATGTCACAGGAAAGATGTTATTAGAACCTTCCATAACTCGCCCTTCAATGAAACTGGGAGTTATGTTTTGACTTTTGGTGAGCCCTGTTGATCAGAATATTTTCTGTAGAAAGACGAACCCTTTTATCTCCTTTATTTCATCTGCAGTTTTTGTATAGTGTTTGAAGCAAGAATTCTTGTTTAAAAAAATAATAATAAAAAAAATAATAAATAAATATTGCTAACTCGAAGAGTGAACATTGATATTTAAAAGCCGACAAACTCTAAGAATAATTTCAGATTAAATTACATGTAATGCTTCAACTGAGGCTTCTTCAAAAGTTTTTTTTAATTTAAATGATGAGTATTTCAACTGATGATTTACATTATTTTTGCGTTATTTTTCCAGCATAGTTAAAGACCATTAAAAAATGATACTGATTAACACGTTTTAAACATTTATTTGTAAGGAAACGAAAGTCGTCAAAGTTGGTATTCAAAGAGGATTTTTTTAATCGCTTTTCAAATTTATTTTTGTCTATGAAACGATTTGCATTGGCGCGTAAAGTTTCTCTTTTATTGAACTAATTCCAATTTCAATACCACAAATATATAAACAGCGAACACTGAGGGGAAATAAACCGGCCAGGTGATATGTCAAGTGTCAAATAACGTTCTAAGTTAATCAATGTCATGTACGTGTTAAAAAATGATGAAGTGAATATCTTATATAAGCTAAAAATTTCCAAACCGATAATCACTTATGCGAAACATTAAAGCTCATAGAGATATCTACTCATCGTTTAGAGCGAATACAATTTGGTGGCAACAATTTTTGCTTGTGTTACTTGAATGCTTTATAATTTACACAACAGTTAAATGTAATTATTAGCCTATCAATCATATTTAGGGAATGTTTATGAGGAATAAAATAATGCAACGGAAAGATTAAAAATAATCTGATATATGTCATGGTCTTTCGATAATAGCACTTAATTATGTAGTATAAATTCTTTACCATCATAACAAAAATTGCAACAGAAAAAGATAAATCACATGAAACTAAGTGGAATTCACAATGAGAAAAAAAGTGCTTCGAAAGATTAAATCAAATATTAAGGGGGAGAGGGGGCATGTCATTGAAGTTTTGTTATTCTGGGTGCGATTCATGATTCCGCAAATTCAAGATGACTAGGAGCCGTATATCAAATTACTCAAAGAAAGAAAACTGCATATAATACAAGTATATAGAAAAAAGTTTTTGTTGTTAATGAGGATGATATGCTACACTATATGGCCAGTAAGCGACCGGAAGCTTTCAATTTTAAACATTTTGTCGAATATTTAAAAATATGCTTGTCGTATACTTCTAGAACTTCAGGATTATTAAGATTATGCTTGACATGTATCAACGTTTGTATCATGCAGGGTTTTCAACCAAATTTAGTGCAAGTCTGAGAAAAATTGGCATAATGTAATAAAAACAATATAGTACAATTGGAATATAAATGCAAAGAAATCGTTATAGTTTTCTGCAAAGTCTAAATAAACATATACTACCTCTATTTTTTTTTTTCATAATTTTTGTTTCTGTAAATTAGGAAATAAATGGGGCGGGACATAATTTTACACTACATTATTGACGATATCTCTGAAAATATAATACCTAAAATTAAACGAAATGTATTTTTGAGTTCAGCACAACAAAAGCTCCCTCACGATACTTCATTCGATATACATATAAAATATTTTTTTTCCTTCTGGTAACTTAATTACCCCCCCCCAAATTTCTCTGAAATATATTCGTAAACGTTTAATAATCTGTAAATATGTAGATCAATATTCTTTATTACTCCCCCTCAATTTGAACTTTCCATGTTTCATAGCTTACGAGTTAAATGGCTGTAATTGACAGATAGACAGAGGAAAGTTCTTATAATAAATCCATTTTTACTTTCTAAGTACGGAGCCCTAAATCATATATTTATGCCTTTTGTCGAATGCAAAGATAATTTTCTTCCCGAAAACTTAAAACATAGTGTCGGACGTTCCCCTCAGTCCACACAACTTTGAAGAATGTCCGTGGTAGATATAGCTGCCACCACCGATATTACTAGGTGATATCGGTCACCCACTGTGAGATTGGTGTAAATGAAGACTTACGCTAGTAACCGAATTATCACTTTATTAAGAGTATATGTACACACAAAATACGCTATTTACAAATATATACAACTACAACTCGGATATAGGTGATCCGGTTTAACTTTAAATTAGATATCGTAAAGATTGGTTGTGTACTATTCCAATTACACTTCCCACCTCACACTCTATACACGTTAAATTCACTTTTTTGGAGCTCAACCTTGAGTCTCCCAACACAAGTATACTGGGCCTGCACTTCTTAGCCCAGAGCACTAAACACCAGGACGTCTGTGTCCTTTGCGCACCAGAAAACACACACTTTACGCTCTTCCATACAGAGCAACCTCTAGGTACGAAACCTAGGTACCGAATCAATGATCTGAGGAAAACTTGCCCTCTCCAAATCACTGCTTTCCCCCACATAAACCCCTTTGGAGCCTCCTCATTGGACACTCCATTCTTTTCTTGCTTAGTGGCATGCTGCTAATCTGCTCACCATCCGCATACTTCACTGACAGGTGGACATGCCTCTCAGCTATCTCTTTTCTCTAACACCCCACCTGTAAAGGATTAGCTGGCAATTCCCCTTTCCACGAAGAAGGAATGCCACCTTGGAAATTCTGCACACAACCATACAATATGAGATATTGAAATAGAGAAAGAGTAGACATTACATTCTTTAGCACAGGTGCTATCAGATCCTGACACATAGGATATGTAAATTTTTGATAATAGCTATATTTTTGATATTTTAATGTTTAATATTCACTATTTAATTAGTTTTTGATTTTGTTGTTGTTGTTGTTAGTATTGTTGTTAGTGATGTCTAATATTGCTTAGTATTACTTGTTATAACTGATATTTATTCACTATACTGATATATATTGACTAGTCGTATGCTGCAAAATTTAATGAAACGAAATGAGTGTAAGGTATCTAAGAGAAGAATTTTACACATTATTATTATTTTTTTCTAACAAACTTACACTGTTTTATTAAACTTTCTATATTCAGGCAGAAAAAACATATTTTATTTTTCCCATTAGATTAATTTCTATCTCAGTTTAAAACAGATAAGCTAGCTTCTCTTTTTTGGTCATTATGCATGTATGTCCGCAATTTTCTCATCAACCACTAAACGGATTTGAATGTACAACAATGTAACCACACTTTTTCTACCACAATTGAATTACACAATGAACAATGTTACGTTATAAATGGTTATTGTATCGTAAATAGTTTTTTTTTTTTTTTTTGCACAGGGGCAGATATAAAAGCTTCAATGTCGGTTTATCTATTGTCTGTCAATCGCAAAGTTACAAAGGATAGAAAAACCCTGGAAATAAATCACATTTGTTACTCCATTCAAATGAAGACGCAGATGGAAGAGTGCATTTAACAACAAAAGAGTAATCACACACAAACTATAAAATTTGATTAGGCGAAAGCATTTTTATCAAAAGTTTTAGAGTACCACATTTTCGCCTAGCAAATTTTTTTCTTCACTTGTCCCAATTGTCTAAATGGAAATTGCACGAGTGATTATTACAAAGTTCTGGAATGTAGGTTGATATAGCATGGACAAAAATCCTTTGCGTATGGTCACCATTCTTTTGCTTATAAAAACACTATACTGGCAAAAAGTAAATTAAGTTGAATGTAGGTAGCACTAGAAAGTTATCACACACACACACAAAATATTCTGTTGCATGAATTTACAGAACTAGCATGGAATAAATAAACAGAAAAAATATATTAAAAGATTTAATAAAATAAATTAAGACAGACTTGAATACATTTTAAAAATTAAAATTTATATAAATTTTATAAATAAATAAATATAAATATATATATTTATGTATTTATAATAATTTTAATTTTATATAATTATGTATATTAATATTAAATATATATTTTTAAAATATAAATTTGGATTTTTTAAAATGTTTTCAAGTCTGCCTTAATTTATTTCATTCAACATTTTAATAGCCTTTTAAATTCAGACGTTAAATGTATATGTATTGCAAAGGAAAAATATAGTTAATGTTAATCATATTTTTTCTTACATTTTAAAGCAATTTGTAAATTAAAAAACAGGTTTTCTTTTTAATAACACAGTTTTTCATTTTCAGTTTCAGTTAAACATATATGTTTTTACTGTTTAATCTGTATTTAATTTCTTTAATCTATATTTTAATATACAATTGTAAATCTAAAGACGTTCGTATGTTAAAACTTTATTTATGTAAGATTTTAGCATTAGAAAGAAAAAAAAGAAAGAAAGAAAAGAAAAGAAAAGAAGAAACAGGCATATTTGTGACTTGTTTTTATAGATGACATTTGTAAAAGTACATTCGAAAGAGACCACCTAGAGGGGAAAAGGTGATTATATTTGACATGACTTTCTCCACTATTCCATTTATGTAATTATTTTAGCCAAATATTGAAGGGATCGTCTAGTAAAAGAAATTTTATTACTATTAAGCCACCAAAAATAATTTTTGTGTGCTGCTTTCAAATATTTCGTAATTATATTCAACGTTTAATCTATATATTATGAAAAAAACAATTTTTCAGACTTTAGAAAAAAAAATATATATATATATATATATATATATATATATATATATATATATATATATATTGTATGTTTACGATCTAATCACGATCGGTCTAGTTAACATTTAACAAATTCGTAGTACATATTGTTAAGTATAAATGTGAAAATTATTATTATTATTATTATTTTGAAACGACATAACCCCTGTCACACAATGTGTATTCAAAAATTAAAGAAAATTTTTTTTGACTGCAAGTACTCAAAATTATAAATATCTAAATTAATATTTAAAAAATATATGTATGTACTTATACATGCGCGATAACTGGAGGGATTGAACATATAGATCTGTAAGTTCGGATAAGAATTAGACAAACACAGATTCGAAAAAAAACCTGAGACTCAGATTTTAGATTTTTCGATTACATCTTTTCGTTTTCTAAGTGAATGGAAAGAGTTGTGTAATTCCCAAATTTTTCGACTTTAACATCGATTTTGAGCCATTTATAACAGCAATACAAATTTATTTATTTTTGTGCTGCATAGTAAACTCTTTTCAATAAAGTTTACTTTGAATTCATACGTAGACTTTTTAATCATTCGCAATTTTTTTAAAGAAACGTCTGTATCTCACCGAAAATTAGAATTTTGTTTTTTATCAAACAATATCAATTTGATAACTTCTCGTCACAAACTTATGTTGAGAGTAGGCATTCGGGAACCGATTAAAAAATAAAAATATACTTATAAATGTAAAAATATTCATGGAACTGTGCTGTACAATTTTAAGTATCGAATTTATCATAAGTTATTTAGTATAGGAATAGAAAGTGTAAATAGTGTAAATTTACAAGTAAAAACTGAAAAAAAACTTTTTACTTCATTGTAAATCCGATACTCAGTTTTATCAAATAGATTATAAAGAACAACCACAAAAATGTTCGAGCCAGTTGAAAAATATACATGAAAGTTTTATCACTCTGAACATTCCTATTCGTAAAAAAAAAATAAAAAAAAAAAAATAAATAAAAAAAAAACTGAGAAAATTACTTTTAAAGTGTAATGGATTGTGGCAGTGAGGTCGTTCAAGTATTACGTAAGCGTAGATTTAGTCATTTTGTACCCATCTCCTCTTTTGTAATGAGAAATAATCTGAGGCTAGGTATCCCCCCCCCCCCTTTTACGTTAGTAAAAGGGGTTTTTTCTATTGATTACTCTATTCGATTGATTTTTAAATTAATTTTTCTAACATCAACACTATTTACCATGAAAAATTACAGTTAGCAATAAACTACATTATTAATCCAGAAAATTTACACAAATAGAAATATAGGGGTTGTGGTATCGAAGGGAATCTGTTTAATATACTATACTGTTATTTATAGCATTAAACAATCCATAGAACATAAAAAAGTTTTTAATATATTATTATTTATTAAGCTATTAAAAAAATTAAGCAATATAATAGATTAACTTATTTAGGCACATAATTAAAAAGATTATCAAGAATAATAGGAATATTATGTGTTTCGTGTTCATATTTATAATCTTTTGTTCAAGATCTTCGAATCCATGTTTCTACATTGTCTATTATTACATTTTCAATGCAGTTGTGGCCCAGAATGTTCTTCATTTCTAGTGCCTTTTTACTCCACGTCTTTTTCTCAAATTGTTCATCATACGCAGAATGCTCATCCAAATCCTGCTTTTTCGCTTTCTGTTGATAAACTATAGTTGTTTCATTTTCTAATGCTTACATAAGAATTTTCGTGAACCCACCCCCAAACACACACACACCACCAACACCAACACCACACCTTGTTAGCAAAAATAAATAAACACCGAATCCCTTTTAAAACGACCCCTTTTTAAGGGGCACCATTGTTATAAAATCACTTTAAACTCGATTTATAAATCTAGGATATTTACGAAATTTCATCAGAATATAATAGGGATACAAAAGTATCATTTAAGCAAAAAATTAAAAGTTTTCGTCAAAAATTTGAAATTTTCGTTTTTTTGCCGAATAAAGATTACAGAGTCCCCTTAATGAAGTTGTGGATTGTATAAATAAAATATGCCTTTCAAAAAATATCAACCGATCATATTTATGAATATATACACATAAAAAAATAATGAATTACTTTTTTGAAGTCAGTGCCAAACAGTCACTATCGAAATCACCATTTTAGTTATGGTACTAGGCACAATATATATTGACAATTCTTATTGTACTTAAGACAGTTTGGCACCAGCTTCAAAAAATAATTCATTAATTTTTATATATTTTTTTACATTTAGTACATTACAAATATTCGGTGTGATAGACCGATATTATTAAATTTTTCTTTCTAGAATTTGTGTGCATGGGTGTGTGAAAGTATTAGAGACATTCACCGAGCTTTATTTGGTAAGTTTAGTGTTGCTTACAAATCAAGGGAATAAGTCATTTGAAATATCATAAAATGACAATTATATTGTTAACCATCAGGCTTAATTTAATTTAAATAAATAAATGTGGCAAATATTTTGTAAATCTTTAAAAATTAATAGCCCTTTTTTCATGATACTATGAAACAAAGTATTAACAGGAAACTTTATTCACTTTTATATGTGTTTGTGGCAACCCTGTATTGTTATGCACACTAGAGTTAGGTATAGGAGTCAAGTTTTACCGGACCAAATCTGAGAAATCAGTTTAAGTCAGGCCAAAACTGACGAACATCAACTTGCAATAGTCTCGAAAACCGAAATAAAAGGACATTTATCGATTATTTTAATTCAATTTTAAAAATCATCAGGTAATAATGCCTAATATTAATTTTATCTTTTATGTTGAAAAGGAAGCACATATTCATATAACTCATTTATAATTAAAATATAGAGTTCTTAAATAACATTTTAGATAGTCTTCTGAAATAACTGTTACCAAACTCGATTCCCGATAGCCGAAACTTAACTTGAAAACGACTCGAACTAGAAACAGTGAGAGTCAGTCAAACCCAAACTAAGTGATCAGTAAGTTTGGATAAAATCCGGATACTCAACATCATTGATGATTGTATCAACAAATCTTTTATGCCTTATTTATTTTTGCTAATAATGTTTATTGTGACGCGCAGTAGACGATTATATACATTAATTTTTTTATATACAGTCGTAGGAAAAAAGTAAACACGCCCTCCTAACTCCTCAACAAATTATCGTAGAAAAAAATTGCTAGTACCGAACGATTTGAAATAAAAGTCTACTTTTAAATGATGTAGGTAAAATTTGCCTAGGGGGTCATTTACATATTAAAACGAACCCAAGCTTCATTTTTATCAATGGTAATACCAAATTTTAATACGATGTTTCAAATCTTTGGTTCAAAATATGCCTAGACACCAAATTTGAAATTGTTTGAAACGTAAGTTTTTGAATTATAAACATCGAAAATTTAGTGCTTCTAATGTTAAATTACATTTTCATAATTATATCAATATTGCCTAAAATTACACTCCTAATGTGCGAATTTTTTATGTAGCAATAATATTAATATACCAAAACATAAATACGTTGAATTTGCATTTTTTTAAAAAAAAAATATGAATTACGAATTATAAAGTTACTATTCGAAAAAATTATGAATAGCAACCTACAATTTTTTTTTTTTTTTTTTTTTTTTTTTTTTTTTTTTTTTTTTTTTTTTGATGGATTTTGATTTATTAAGTCCTGCTTTATGGAAATCCAAAATTTCAAATTTTTCAAGTTATGCAAAATGATGGTTTAAGGGACCGTCTAGGAAGAAGTGAGTAAATATTTTGAAGCTTCTTATGCTATCCTGTAATTTAGCTGTCTTCAATGACTGCTTGAGTGGCGCCTAATATGCTGTGATCAAGAAGAATGCTCCCTCGGTCAACAGTCGAGTACCGAACTTCAAGTTGGTTACAGCCCCCAAAACAAGCTCGTTTCAAAATTATTAATTTCTTGGAATCTGATCGTGCTAATTACATGAAAACTTGTTTAAAGGCTGATTGAAGGGTTTAGAGTTCATTAATGGTATCAAAATTGGGTCTTGCTATACAAAAACAACGTTTTAAAATGTAGCTAGCCCCCTATTAAAATTTTATTACATTTTTTGAAAATAGACTTTATTACCATCCGTTTGGTACCTATAATTTTATTGTACGATAAATTGTTGCAGAATTAGTAGGGGATATTTACTCCCCCCCCATGACTGTATGTGGGGATGATATAATGGGGATGATACAATGTTTGATGAACAGGTAAAAAATACTACCCTGTAAAAAATAAAATAAAAAAGGCCTATAAAAAAACTATACACGATACGACAACTATTTTAAAAAAGTAAAGTAGTGCTGTGTACCTGAATACCATATTTAAATTTGGTCATTTTTTAGGAAAGTTATAAGAAAAAACTAATAATGTAAAAAATGGGAGAAACAGACAATGCATCGTTTTTAGATTCTATTGACATGATTATGGGGGGGGGGCGGGGGGGCATTTGCACACAGAGACCTTTCCAAAATAAAAAGTATGAAAATCGGGCCATCTGTTTAAAAGTTATGTGTAAATCGAAAGCAAATGTCACAAACGATTTCTCCAAATACATTCGTCGAAAGATTGTTCGGGAAACAAGACTGTCTGCAATCCTATGGGAAATATGCGAACTTTAAGACCCGTTCTTCGAAAACTACCCAACCGATTTTAATGAAATTTAGAATCCAAATTTACTGGATTATGCTCAACAATACAGACAGTTATTTTCTGTGAAAAAGACTTTTTATTTTGGACCAATGGTATATTCTCAGAAATGTTTTTTTTATCAACGACTTTTTTTAACTTACATTATTATATATTTATACTCCTATACATTCTACCTATACCTAAATCCTATATTTATACTACTTATATATATTTATACGCTAGAACAAAAAAAGAAGAAAAAATCGAAATTGCTCCAGTTCTTTAGGAGATAATGGGATTTTTAGCTGAAAATAATAATTGTTTGACGAGCTAAGAAACTTAAACTCTTCTAACTTTTGTAAAGTTCTTGTGTAGTTTTATCAAACATATGCATTAAAGTATATATAAACACATGGATAAAATTTGGTCGCATGAAAAAAAAAATGTTAGAGTAAAATTAATATGAGTGGGTATGGGGTCCCATTTGTGTCTTCCTTTAAAAAAAAGTTAATTTATTATTTCTTTTCCGTCTTTACCATTTATTTAGAATTAATTCTGATAGTCGTTTCTTTCGGACAACAAATTGCTTACATTTTATGGCAAATATTAAGGAGATTTCGACGGAAATTAATTTGCTCGAATGGATTAGCAGAGGAAAAATGAAATTAATTATAATAAATTAATTACAATTAATAAGGTTGATTATTGATAATTAATAAGCATAAATGATAATAAACGAAACAATACACATATTAGAATGCTTTGTATTATTTTTTAAAGTATTGTAGGACGTCATAACAACCGTTTCGTTAATAAAGAAAAAATTAGATTAGATTTGAAAGGATAAAATCAAACATATAAAAAGAGAGTGATAGAATAAATTTTAAAATATTCTTATTGCATCATTCATTATTCTGATTCACTAATATGGCGCAAATAAAATAAGATTTTCTGTAATAAATTCAATTTATGTATTTAAATGAATTAAAATTAAAACTTTTCTAAAGAAAACTGTTTAAACCATTTAATTTTATATCAGCGACCACTCGTTTATTTATTAAAAAAACGTGTCATTTATTCGATGTTTGAAGAACCGAACATTAATAAATGAGTTAAAATTAACTTCAGCGCACTATAATTCATCAAAATGACATATATAATAATAGAATTCTAGTAATATATTTTTGGCCGTATTATTCCTATTATGACCTTTATTATTAAGACAATGATTTTAATGACATTTAAATTAAACAAGCAAAATCATAATAGTCTATAAAAATTTTATTTGCATCTTTCAGCAAAAATGTAAAAATATTCTATTTTTAATTTAATTTTTGGAAGCGGGGGAGAGGGAGGGTAGAAAGAAGAACATGCAAGAAATCTAAAAACATAATTTCTTTCTCAAAAACTTTCTCCCTTTTTTGGAGGGGGTAAGGTGAAGAAATAAATGGAAAATACATTTATTAGGAAATATATTTAAATTGCCTTATGTATATCAAAAGAAATATTTTAGGTCTTAGACTCATAAAAGTATAAATGAAAAGAAAATATATTAAGAAAGTAAATAAATGAATATCGATACTTTTTCTAATAATAATAATAATATTTAATCCTTTTTTTTTTGTAATTACTGCGAATTAATAAAAGTTACTTGAAATCGGATTAGCTCAAATTAAAAAAAAAACGTGTTATTTGGTATTTTTTCAAAATTCATGCATATGAGGAATCAAAGATGATTATATATATTACAATAAATTTCCCACATTCAATCCTTAAAATACATCAACATTTCTTTGTCAGATGTAATTTTCATTTTGAATAAAAAATTTAAGGGATATCTATTTTTAGTTTTGATTCAATTTGCAGGGGAGTTTTTAATTACATTTTGTTTTCACTAAACTGCATTTCTTTTAAAAGGAGAAACTATATTGATTTATTAAGTTTTTTGCATTTTTGTTAAAAATATTATCAAGAAAATTTTATATTGTTAATTTTTTTCTGGTGAATTTTATATACAATAGCATACTTTTTATATATTTTTCATTTATGCAACTTTCCCATTTATGAATAATTTCGCTAATTATATAAATACTTTTTAAATGTCTTTTGCCTTTTTCTAAGAATGTTTGCTACTATACTTTTTAAACTGTTTTAATTATATAATCTAAGAAAAAGAAAAAAGAAAAAGGAAAAGGAAAAAAGATATTGTTACTTATTTTTTACTTTTATAAACTATTTACGTAGGGCAAATATTCATTATCATATATTTTTAAAAATGTTCACATTTTTGGCTATTAACGATATAAAACATTCGTATTAATTACATCAGAATTATTAATATCTGAGAAAAATGTTGAACTGTCTTATGCTTAGAATTTTTTTTAATAAAATAATTTATCTTATAAATGTCAGAAAATTTGCTATTAAATAAATCAAAATTTATGTTTCGGAAATTATTTTTTCAGGTTAAAAAGGTTGTGCATCGTTTGATTTACATAAAAAAGGACACTCACCGTGAAGTCTATCTTTTACTAATGTTGGTCCAGCAGGACCCATCCAAGGGAAGCTCGCTGCTGTGGCATAGGGCATAGGCGCTGGCCTATGGGCCGGAACTCTGATGACTGATCCATTGGGTGCCCGATGAAGCGCATCGAATGCAGTCATGCCGGGCATTTTCATTTCAGCTAAAAGTGAAGGTGGTAGACCGTTGGCTACCGCATTCATTGCGTCCATAGCTGCTAATTGCTGTTGATGAATTGTGTTAATAGTCTGTCCTTGATCTTCAGACCCATCATCCGATAAGGGAGACGGAATGTTGTTTCTTTTCTTTTCATCGCCTAACAGCCTGGATATGCTAAAAGACAGACGGGGCTTAGATACCAATGGAGAATGTATAGGAGTTGGAGATGGATTATTATTATTTGAATTGTTACTATACAAGTGGTGACTGTTTAGTGTTGGAGATGATGATGTTCTACCACTGTTAGCCGAGCCTGCACGGCTACTACTGACAGTTTCCGCACTGTCTGCGTCGTCCATGACGACTGTTATTCTGATAACTACTACGGAGTTTACCTGAAATTTTGAGGATTCATACCAATAAAGTTTGATGTATTTATAGTTATTAAACCACTGAAATTCCACATGGTGACAAATATCGATATCGTACTAATTTTCATAGATTTAGATTTTTTTTAGTGTCTTTCTGTTTAATAATAAGCAACAAGACTACAATGACAGTATTTTTGCACTTGATTTCTTTTCAATATGATGTTTCGCTTCTAAATATCTTCTTATCTCCAATTGTTTCGGAGAAAGCATGCTGAATCACGGCGCTCGTTTTCCGTCCACTAGAGTCCATCAGGGACCGACACATGAATGACTTTTTCCCGTTACAAACGAGCTTCGAAGTCACTTTTCTTTTTCTTTTTTATTACTCTGAGAATGGCAAGCGCAACTTGTCAGACAAGGTGAGCTCAAATAAACGAGTTTACGTTGATAATGAAGTCTGCGCTCGTTCGGAACTTTTCATCCCCTCCCCACCGCTGTGGGTCGGACAAAGGGCCTAATTGGCCAATGAGACGTTCACTAGTCGATCGAAGCGCCCCTCTTTCTTCTGACATGCAATTACAATAAGCTTCGCCCCGCCTTCTTGAATGGCTCTCCTTTTCAAACCGTGTACAATTGATTCTGACAATGGTTTGCGCCATTACAACTTCGCGCTTTTTTAGCATCCGAACAACCTGGCCATTAAGTTTCGATACTCGCCCTCTTCAACTCTTTCACTTTTTTTTTTTCGTTTTCTTTTTTCTAATGGATAATAAGAATAGTTGGGGGAGACTTGATGTGACGAATACACGTTTATACAATATGTAAAACGATATGCATATGATGCGTGAAAGAGTACTTATTAATGCAGTATTACAAGATTTCAAACCACCGTATTTTATTATTATTATTATTATTATTATTTTATTTTATTTTATTTATTTATTTTTTTATTTGTATGATTTAAGTGTATAATTGAAGATTTATTTGGCAAATATTTAATTGGAATATTACATAACAATTCAATCCTAAAAAATAAGTTCAAGAAATTTTTTTTTAAATAATTTAATTTATTAGACAAAAGGAATATTGTATGCTTTAAAATGTATTTTGAGGAATATCAGTGTATAAATGAAAATTCATTTCCCAGAGATATTTTATAGCATCAAAGATTAAATAAATATTGAATGCACTCACATAATCAAAAAGTATACATAAATTAAAAAAATAATAAAATAAAACAAGAAGACTATGTACTTTCAATTGCATTTCAAAAGTACACCCTCTTAATTAAAATCTCCGTAATGAAGAAATAAATGCCTTGTTCGTTTCGAAATCATTCCTTACGCATCCTATATATATATATATATATATATATATATATATATATATATATATATATATATATATTTCACTGGCCTTTTGACCCCGTGTTTATAAAATGGGTAAAATTACTAATAAAATTTAACACGTAACTGGAGACATAAATTTCTTACGCGATGATTTTTCTTTTCTTTTTTTTTCTTTTTTCTTTCTTTCTTTCTTTTCTTTTCTTTTTTTTTTTTTTTTTTTTTGTAAACAACATTGCAATTTATTTTGAAAACGCATTATATTTTGGAAATCAAGTAATAATAAAATAGCTACTTGGTGCGTACTGAGGAGATGATTTTATTCAAGAACAAAAAATCATTTGATAATCAGATTCAAAGAACAATGTGCAGTCATTTTGACTTCCGCTTTCAGTTACGGGTTAAAGACAAAGAATTATGTATAAAATCAAGTTTTAAACATAAATAAAAATTTATATCAAAATAAAGCAACTTTAAAAATCATTTAAAAAAAGTGATAACTCAAACAATTGTAAATCGAAATGTCGAATTGTTTCAGAAGTTATAAATAGAATGGTCATGAGATGCTTTGGTTAAACCACTGAGTTTTAATCCAGCTCTATTTATAGTTACTTTAACTTTGGTTATTATATTTTATTTACATTATTTATATTTTTAATTTCAGAAAAAATTTATAACATTGAAAAGTTTAGGGAATAGTTTTTAAGTTACGAAATTTAGGACAATATAATAATAATAATAATAATAATAATAATAATAATAATAATAATAATAATAATCTCTAAATTTAAGTGTTTTAAAATGGAGAATTCAATTTTCAGACATTTTAAAATGGCTTAATTTTTTACAAACACTGTATATGTTTGAATTTCAGATTCTTCAAACTTCTAAATCGCAGTCATTTTTTGTAAGCATTATACGCTATCATGTCTTGAATAAAATCATTATTATTAGCCACGTTGAATCCTGGAAAAATAATTGACTAAGGTTCTGCTCCCTCCACCGCCTCCCTTTTAGGGTCTCCCAAAGTTGGTATGCAATTTTCGTAAGCTTCATAATTTATCTTTTTCGACATCGTATGTATTACAATCAATATTTTGAACTTATAGAGTAGAACAAATTAATATATATGTAAATTCAATAAAACATCTCAATAGGGGGAACCTAGAGAATTTGTCCTCAATTCGGAGAAGTCTGTCTTTTTGAGGTAAAGTGTATAAAACATGTGCATGTTGTGAATGAAAAATGTGTTTCTTAAATAATTGTCTTTTTTACAGATCAAAAAAAAAAAAAAAAAAAAAGTAGTATTATTGGAAAATCTGTAAGCAATTAGGATTCCATAACTTTTCTAGTAACCAATACTGTTTCTTTAAATAACATTACTGCATTAAAATTAGTAAACAGCACGCAGTCTTCTTAGTGAACAAACTAAGAAATCATTAGTAGCCATTACAAATGATTATTTAGTGTGTATACTAATAAATGATTAGTAGTATTACTGATAATTCTCTAGTTATCTTAACTAAGAAATTGTTAGTAATCATTACAGGTCTTTTTTAGTATGTTTACTCAAAAATCTTTACATTAAAAAAATACAAAGAATTGCATTGCATTACAAGAAATTCTTATGCATATGTTCACTTGCATAATGTTAAAACATTTATAAGAAAACATCTGTAGCACTACTGAGAAACTGTAGTAATGTTACAAGTACTTTTCGCATAATTTACACTACATTTTTAACTTTAAAGAGATAAGTTAATACTAGTTAGGGCAGTTTAAAAGAATAAAAAATATCTGATAAATACTAAGCCAAATATTCTGCAGCAATTTCTGTATGCCTTTCATATTTGAAACTACAGAATTATAAAAATCAATTTGCACCAAATATAGAGGCACCCTTTAATGTAACTTTCATGAGATTTTTATTCCTATTAAATTTAAATATTCGAATATAAAGAACTAAATCTGTAATAGGAGCATATGTATTTAGTAAACAAATATTTTAATGTAACAAATCTGTATTATAAAATAAATTTGTAATAAATGTAACATTTTAATAAACTAAATTAGTTTTATAGCATAAAATATTATCGAAAGAAATATTTCGCTTACTATATTTCATGTTTTTTTCAACTGCTCTATAAGTAGCATTCTCAACCTAACTGATTATTATTATTATTATTTTAAATTCCTGATTATTATTCCCTTGTAAATTCTGTAACACTTCTCCACACATTGTACTTATTTATAATTGCTGCACTGAAAAAAAAAAAAAAATTCAAGAGGTTACTAAAATTTTTTTAGTTAATTTGTATTCCACAGAATTTTTCAGTAACTATTACAAACTTTTTTTTTTTGCAAGCGAAACACATATTTTTTTTGTAAACTGAACAAAAGAATTTTTTGTATAACTAACTTAAAACTTTTTAGTATGAGCCACTAAGCAAATTTTAGTAATAGCTCCAAAATTATTTTTGGTAACCATTACGTGTGCCCGAAGGGCAGGAGCTTCCTTCGAGCTGCATCCAGTGGTAAAAAGACAGACTTCTGAAACGGAAGATTTCCGGTAAAGCCGCAATAGATGGCAGCACCAAACATTGCTACCTGCTCTATTTCGACATGTTTATAAAGGGGAGGGAAAGTTCAGAGATCATTACCCATGGTAACTGCTACGACAGGAATTTAATAATCCTTTATTTAACAAGTACTAACATTGCATACATTCGGTGCATATTTGGTGGTGTCCAGCATCGAACCCAGGTACTTTCAGCCTGGAGTTCGGTGCTATGACCACTAGGTTATCACGGCCACACCAAGTGAGTTTTAGTAATAGCTATTAAAAATGTAAAACTATTAACTCTATTCGTTGCTAGCTTTTTTCTAGTAATTCTTACAAATTCCTTGAAACCGAGTAAAATTACAAAAAAATTTTTAGTAATTACAAGGATCACTAAAATTTTTTTAGTAGATGGACCTTTTTTTTTTTTTTTTTTTTTCTTTTTTTTTTTTACAGTGTGTATTGGATGTTTATCCACAGCTATTCTTAATAAATACATATTTTACAAATAATTTTCTTAAATTTAAATAGGTATCTTGTTTTATTATCTGTTAATTTAGATCCAGAAAATACTTTTTTTTTTCTTTTTACTAAATAATACTTCTATGGAATTTCTTTAAAAAAGTTTTTATTTCTCACAAAAACCGAAATAACAGTACCAATGTAGAGAAAAGTCCCCCTCCCCTATATATCATTAAAAACAGCATTATTTTATGATCTGTAGACTTGAAATATCATTTTCCTTTTGATATTGTCGTGTATTTCTACTTAAAATTCTCATTTCCTGTCCCAAACCTCAATTCTAAAAAAATCACTAATGCATTTATATAGAAATTAGCATGAAATAAAAATTTTACTCAGTGCAGGTTCACTTAAGTTTTTTGAAATTTATGCAATAAATTATACAAATATATTTTTTCTTATTGTTGTCCCTTGCAAATTAAACACATTATAATATTATTTATGTTATAAAGTCTGTCTATGAGTAATCTGACACATATGAACAATGACAAGAATTCATTTCTCCTTTTCCTAAAATTTAATAACTTCTAACCTTTGTTAGCAACATTAATCTCTTTCAGAAAATCATTTACAATAAATAAACTTAATATCTTTCAGAAAATCATTTACAATAAATCAACTTAATATACTTCAGGAAAATAATCACCATAAATCACGTTGATTATTTGTTATGATGACTGTCAATCTTTTACTAAAGTACTCTTATATTATTTACTCGTCATAAATCTATTTGATGAACTGATTTGTAATTAAGTGTCAAAAGAAGCAATAGTTTTATCATCTATTCATCAGAAACAAAGAACTAGTTTTATAAATTTATTCATTTTAAACAAAAATAATAAGAACTTAATGATAATGTTTGAATAACTTTTATTTCTTTTATTTTTATGTAATCATTTTTCTTTGTTATTATTTTCACTTCTCTCTGTGTGTTTAAGCAGTAAGGAGCTAAAAATGTATGCTCCAGTTTGTAATTTTTATCTTTAAGATTTATATATAAATTAATTAATTTAAAACTTGCTCAGATGATTTCCCAGTGAACACACATACACATTAATAAAATTTACCAAGCTTTTCTAGGATTATTAATCTCAATGGATACTTCAATGGACATTTAAAAAAAAGTAAATTAGAAAAGACGTGGACGATCGTGGACAAAGAAGGTAAGCTACATTATCTTACCTTTTATTATTTAACTTTGATGCAATTTGATTAATTTTACACATTCTCTAAAATTTTTACAACAACCTTCAAATAAGGCAAATAATGCAATAAGTTATCTGAAAACTGTATTTTAATTTACTGATTTTTCAAGATTTAAAAAAAGAAAATTTCAGGTGTCAAGATTTTGTTAGGTTGCATTAAAAAATCTTAAAAGTTGTGAATTTGAGAATGAAACTCTTGCAACTAATTCTGAAGCAGACTTCTGATGTTTTAGACATTTTTTTAGAAAATATACTAAATTGTTAAACCCAGTATAGATATTTCACGGTTAGCGATTTTTTCATATCTCTAATATTTAATATTTTTTAACAGGCTGAAAGGTTTAAAAATACCCACCTTTAGCAACTGGTTTCATCGATTTTTCTCCAATTGAAATTCTTAATCGCACCGATAGCTTTGACACAATTCAGTAAAAGGAAAACACACTTTTATTTTTAAGTAACAAATGGGTTAACTAATCCAATAAGGATTATAAGTATTCAAATTTTAATGCTTACTCTATTAGACTTATTTAAAAATAGCAGGTCTGTCACAGTCAAGTATTTTTTCTAAATGTTTCTTATGTTCCTTTAATTATTATTTCTAAACAATAATATACAATTATTTCTAAATAGCGGTAAGAGAAAAAAAAAGTTGTCAATGGTAGTCCGCAGTATTAGCTGAAATATAAAAGGTCACATACACAATAAAAAAGAAACACAATTCAGTTTGTTTGCGGCATGACGCTCCATTTATTGAAAGTACAAATTATATATATTAAAAAATATATGCGACAAATATTTAATAACAATACATTTTACATTAGTAAGATTTCTCCCACACCAGTGTTGGGAGGCTGCTAAAAATATCTGCTCTTTGTTTTTTAAAAAATAGCCACTTTATTCGTTTTATTATTATTTTTTGCATCAAAATTATACGGGGTATCCGCAATCTTCGTATACTTTGTATGAAAAATCGAAGTTGGTAAAATTGAAATTGCTCCAAACATCTGGTTAATCTTTCCACCTGTTTTGGTAATCAACGGATGAAATTTTTAAGATATAAAATTGATATTTTTGCAGACATACAATCATTTTACAGAAGTATGCAGAAATTGTAACAAACAAAATAGTCAAATTGAAGAAAACGTACCATTTTGCGTTACTTTTGGTTCCATAATTCAATCAAAGAAAAAAAAAATATCTATTGTGGCATAAATTTTCGATTTCAACAGCTTGAAAATTTATTATATTCTATAGCACATGTTGTGTAAACCTAAAAAATCTGACAGAAATTAAGAAAAATAAAACAAAAAACGTTGCTATTTAAAGGCATTTTTTGGTACCATGGATTTACCATGTGTTGGGGAAGGGGGGGGGGCGTGCATTTTATTGTTTATGATTTTTAATTTGATAATTATGATTTTAAGGATTTAACATTTTACGATTTGGGGCTAAATCATATCTCGCAGACTCAAAAAAGAAGAAATGTATAATCTGAAAGTTACTTCTGGTCCTGCAAAAGGCAATTTCGGAATTGGGGGAGGGGGGGGGGGGAAGGGCAGCTTTTACGCATTTAAACATATCATTAATGCTAAGTAACAAACATAATTTTTTTTTCTAATTTCAAGATTTGTAACTCTATGTTTTTTACGATTCAACTAGAGGTCCCTATTGCAGGGTTGGCAAAAAACTGGCAAAAACATTTCATTTCCCATTGCATATAATGCATATCTTTTGATAAAATAAACATTTTTGGATATTATATAAGTAATAAGGTACCCCGGGGTAATAACGCCAGGCGGGGTAATAACGCCAAGTGCTTATATTTTGCATAATTATGAAATAATCAGGTAAATGACACCATTGTGCTCTGCGCAGAAGGGTTTTGAGTCATATAAATCGCAAAAAACAGCTTCAAGTTAATTTGTTTCATTTTTTGGTCTTATTGTTTTTACAAGCAACTAAAATTAACGCTTGATCTAAAATTTGCGAGATAAGGTTTTTGATCTGAAGACTATATTTTTTATCCAGAAATACTTTGTTTATTACATAAATTTGTAGTGTATTTCATGTACTTTCTAACTTTTGTAGAAGATTTTGGATATCTTCTCGAGATAATTTGTAGTTTAGGATTTACTGCGGAATAAGTATCGCGGGGTAATAACGCCAATCCTTTGCTTTAA
This sequence comes from Maratus speculifer, assembly GCA_964019185.1. Taxonomy (NCBI): domain Eukaryota; kingdom Metazoa; phylum Arthropoda; class Arachnida; order Araneae; family Salticidae; genus Maratus; species Maratus speculifer. Next base: position 239,728,670 of record OZ025293.1, on the reverse strand, counting down.
TACCCCGGTTGATTCCCTACAGTGACCTAGCTACATCCTAAATACTGATTCAAATAAATACAGTTAAAACTGTGCAATGTTTCTAATAATTCTATTTAAGCGGTCCTTTTTAAGCAAAAAGAAGCTCACGGTCTGATATTCTTTTGCCTCATCCCCCCCCCCCCTCACCGCACCTTTATTTTTCTTACACTTTCACAAAATAATGAACATTTTCAATAGTTTAGAATGCAATTTGTCAATTTCTAAGTTTGTAGAGTTTGTATTTTTAGAATTGGGCAATCTACATGCAATTATTCCATCTTATTTCATAGTTTTGTTTGCATGGCGTTATTACCCATATAGGTGGGTAATAACGCCAAATAGCATTGGTCAAGAAAAAACGCCATTACATTTTATGAATACATATCTGTTAAATTATTTTATTTTATATAGATAGTCAATGAGTTGCTGTATCAGATCCTATATTTGTTTGAAAAATACAATCTAAATCTAAGCCGTAAAAATTGGTAGAACCTTAACGTGGCGTTATTACCCCAGGGTACCTTACAACATCATTTTAAAATATTCAAATTAAATAACAGTCAATTATATAGAAAATTGAAATCATTTATAATTTAAACATTATTGGTAACAGCTGTTATGTCTTATGCTCAAAGAATTATTTTTTTTTTTTTTCTACATAGTAAAATTTTGATTCCTTAAAATCGTATGAAGAATTTTTTTTTATTTTTCATACTATAATAATCAATAAATATTTGATATTTTTCAATGAATATAATATATCCTTTTGGGGTTTTTTTTATTTTTACTATCCAAATACTTCTAGTTAGATTGTTTTCTCAGTGATAACGCCAAGTGTCAAGTCAACATTTTTTTACTATCAGATTCTGTAAGTTTTAATTATTTTAATTAACACTCAGTTTTTGCAGTTTGTGTTTATTCAACTTCATATCTTAAGTTACTCTTTTAAATTCTTTAATTATAATATTTTCTCAATCCAGAAAATATTCCTTTACAACTTGACCAAAACCTTAAAGATTATACAGTAAGACTTCCTCAAATCCGCAAATGCCTGAAATCTGCGCTTGATAAGAGATGTAAACAATGAAACTTTCAGTTTAAATATTATGACAAAACTTCAGAATTTTTTAGTTTTATATCCTTTTATTGTATTTTAATATGACATTCTAATAATATGACTAAAGTCATGTTTTTTTCTTGAAGGGATTATAAATTTATTTTCTGAAAAAAAATCGCTATTGCTGATATTATTCATAATTACAATCTTTTTACAAATACATTTATATATTAGTCAAGCTTTTTTCATTACTAAGATTGGCTAAACCTGAAATAAAAATTCCTTACTTTATGATTTTTATGTGATTTAATATGGTACTTTTAATGGTAAAATTTCATTCAATAATTCAAGAAAAAATTACCTCATTTTTATTATGGATCATTAATTATAAATAAATAATTATTTAATTGACCTTTACTTTGAATAATTTAATCATTTTTTAAACTGCCTTATTTTTAATTATTTCAATTTATCACTTTACTTAATATTTCTGTATTGAAAACATTCATTATAATTTCGATAGCATGGTTATATTCAAATTAATTTTATACAAGTTTAAAGAAAGCAATGACCAGAAATCCGCACAATCACTGCTCCTAAGCTGTGCGAATTCGAGGGAGTCTACTGTATTTTTAGGTAGATTTCGTATGAAATACTACCTATTGCGGTCGCTTCCATGTTGTAATTTCTGAAAATTTTTTGCAGATCTACGCCGATCATGACCTCTAGACCCCAAAACTACCATCAGTAAAAAATTTTATCTATCTATCTATCGGTGTATATCACTTTTTTATGGACACGACAACTTTTATAATTTTACACTGTAAAAAATATCCGTTAATATACACAATTTTTTCTGTAAAATACCACTGAATAGTTTCATTTCTTCGAAAAAACAGTAGAACTTCCGTTAATGACATTTTGAGACTTTTAATACAGTAAGTTTTCCGTAAATTTTCTGGAAACAGAGAAGTTCCGTATTAAAACAGCATAAATTCCATAAATAACTCTAGTGGCGCCATCTATATCTTGGGTAAAAAAACATTATACAGTTGTTTTATGAACAACTTTCTATAATAATTTTCTTTATTTCTTTCGGTTTTAATAATATACAGCTAGCATATTTTTACAATATTAAAAAATTATAAAAATTATAAAATTTTATTAATCCTTTTTAAGTTTTAGTTTAGTTAGTTAGTTTATTTTTAGTTAGTGTATTTCCATTGTGGTTTTTAAATAATGTTTAACTCATTTATAGCACATTTTTTAAAAAGTGCGTAGTATATTTTAAACTGGAAAAAATTTTTGCTTTTAATTTTAATATTTTTTTTTAATCTATTCACTTTAAGAAATTCGCACATAAAGTTTAAAACATCTGAATTATATTAAAGAAATTAGTATAATGTTGACGATTATCCAAGTTATAAAAATCAATAAAGGAAATTTATTTTAATAATCCGTAATGACTACCTTTATTGAGATTAAAAGCGATCGCCATACAAATACTTTGTTAAAATAGATGTTTTTCTTAAAAGTATGTTAGTATACTTTCAAAAATAAATAAGTAGATAAATATGAATAATATTATAATAAACTTTTAAAAATCTCCTTATAATGAAGGAAACAAAACTTTTTAATGCATTCAACTCTTAATACATGTAATATTTTAAAGTCTAAAATTTATTTTTTATAGAACTGAAATTAAAAACTAAATATTCGAAATTATGAAAATAAAATCTGTTAAACATTTAGAACTGTACACTCAATAGAAAATAATTCGCTACAAAAATCAATGCCGCGTTCAACATAAGACCTTTGCTTTATAAAATCATTCGAAATAAATAAAGATATTTGAAAGCTCTGCATGTGTAACTATGGCGTAATGGTATTACACTACTGCAAGCTGCCATAGAACAGGTCCCTCGAGGGTAAGTGACATTTCTTCACTGTTGTTTAAATTAATGTATGTGCTCTAACCTGACGTGTCTTTGTCTAAAGAATAAAAATCATAAAAATGCCAGTTTGTCCTTGAAAATCCTTTTTTGGCTTTCAAGCGAAAATTTTTATATAAAAAATATGAAGAAAAAAAACGGAAATATTTTGTGAAAAAAACGGAAATATTCCTGGAAAAAACGGAATTTTTTCCCCGTTAAAATACGGAAATAGTACTGGCGTCTAGATTACCAGTACTATTTCCGTTATTTAACGAATTTTTTTTTTTTTTTTTTTTTTTTTTTTTACAGTGTACTTAGATCTTCAAACTTTTACATAAAATCAATGGGCATAAAATCTCGGTCAAGTTTGTTAATGGGCAAAACCGGACCAAAGGGGAGGAAATAAGGAGGGTTTTTGTGAAAACTGAAAAAACGCCATAACGTCTTAATTAAAATAGATATAGAATCGGTTTAAAGTTTATATTACTTCTAAAAAATAGGCCAAAAGTTTATGCATGACAGATTTTTGACAAATTTAAAAATGGCCTCAAGGGACGAAAAAACACGGTTTTTGGGAGAAAAAATTCATAACTTCGTCAATTCTTAAGATATCAAATCTAAACAAATTTTTTTTTAATGTTCTTAAAATTATCTAAAATTTTTGTATTTACAAGTTTTTGATAGGACCAACTTTTACCGCTGAAAAAAATTACAAACGAAAAGAAAAAGGGGGCGTGGAAAAAGAAAAAAATCCATAACTTACTCAATTCTTAAGCAATCAAATCTAATTAAATTTATTTTACATCATCTCAATAATATCTACAACTTTTATACCAACAAGTTTTTCATAGGACCAATACTTATAGCAAAAATAAATTAAACAAAAATAGGAGTTAAAGAAAAAAACCTCAAATCCAAACTGCTTATATTCTGACTTATTTTTAAATTCATTTTTGATTTTAAACGCATCCAAATAGCAGATCCTCTTATTTAGGAACTATATAATGTGACGCATTGGCCAGTTTTTTGGTAAAGACAAAATATATTTCAAATAAGGCTGCCAAAAGGGGTATTTTTAACAGAATTTCCCGAAGTGATCGTGATTGAAAATTTGAGGAAGTGTCTAAATAACAAATTGCGTTCTTTCTGTCTCGTTTCTAAATCCATTTTTGCTCTCAAACGCATCCAATTTACAGATCCTCTTATTTAGGCACTATATAATGTGACGCATTGGCCAGTTTTTTGATAAAGACACAATATATATTTCAAAAAAGGGTATTTTGAACAGAATTTCCCGAAGTGAATGTGATTGAGGATTTGAGGAAGTATTCAAATAACAAATTGCATTTTTCTGACTCATTTTTAAATTCAGTTTTGCTCTCAAACGCATCCAATTGACAGGTTCTCTTATTTAGGAGCTGTTTAATGTGCCGTATTGGTCATTTTTTTGATAAAGGCTGAATATATTTTTTAAAATGCTGTCAAATTGGGCACTTCGCAGAAAATTTCCCGAAGCGATCATGATGAAAAAATTGTATTCAAATAACAAATCGTTTATTTTATATGACTCATTTTTTAAAGTCAATTTTGCTCTCAAACGCATTCAGTTGACAGTTTTTGTTATTTAGGAACTACATAATGTACTATATTGGTCGATTTTTTAAAAAAGTCAGAATATATTTCAATATATGTTGTCAAAATGGGCATTTGAGCCGAATTTCGCTTACATGATTCTGATAAAACCAGTTCTTGCAGAAAATTGAAATTAAAATTTTTTCGACAGCGGCCAAATAAGGTTGTGAAACTGGGTTTATCTCTAATCATATTTTATTTTTTGTTGTTGAAATGAGCACTCTTCGAAATCTACCTCCGCTTATAGGCCAAACCGAAAGGGATTTTTTTTATTAAGTGCTGTTTTTTAATCTGCATTTTTAAAATGAAAATATTTTGTAGTAAATATTGAATATTATTTATTCATTTTATCTTTTCTAATTTCACATGTCTTAAAATAAATCTTTAGTGTACTAGACATGTTCATCAGCACATGAAAATTTTCATTCTACATAAATAGAAACATGAGCTTTCAGGTTATATTATATCTCATGTTGAATGCTGAGATGAAGTGTTAAAAATATAAACTACATCTATCAATAATTTAAAACGCTTAAATTATAAAAATGAGGGGTATTTTCGGTTAGCTGGGCACCATTGTTATACATACACATATAGTACATTTATACACATACACCTATATGCACATATGTATGTGTATCTATACAGTAGAGCCTCGATTAACAGAATTTTGATTAATTAAGGTTTATATTAACCAAGCCAATAACAAAATCTGATTTTTTTTTCGAATGAGCCTCGAAAAAGACCACACATAATTCACTGTCCGTGCTACATAGATTCTTGTAGGTTCAAGAATTATAAGTTATACTGAAGTTGTTCAATCAATAACAACTGCCCTAAAATATTTAGAACAAAGAAGCGAAGTTACGCCGATAGATCTTCTGTTACTCAAATATTGGTATGATCGAACAGTTCCTGGTATTCGATTCCTGGTATTTGTTTTATTTTTGAAAATGCATTTATCAATATTTAACTTACAAGGAGAGGGCCAACTTTAAAAATGACAGATTTTGATTATTTTAATGTATGCTGTAGGGAAGAGACCCTGTAACGATTTAAATCCTTCTCCTGGTTCCAGTGTGATAGGCAGCACGATGACATCTCATTTTCATGATTATCATCTATTTACTATTATTTTAACACAATCGAACTGATTGGTAAACTGATTCGTACGATATCACCTATTTATTTCAGCATACTAAATTAACAGATACACTATAAAATTTAACAAATAAAAACCTTACACACATAAAAATAAAACAAGTAATAAAAACATTAAAATCCTCGCTGAAAAAAAAAATCACTGTCCCATTCCTCCCACTCTCTGCTTTTTCCTTTCGTTTCCAGCCGTTGATTGTACCACATCAGCGCCATCTGGCAAACACAGTTCGGATTCAGAGCACACAGTTAGGATAGCTTCTTGCGAAATTATGGTCGGGAGTTACGTACCAAAGTCAGTTACTTGGGGTCGTCACAACCCTTAGCCTCAGGTTCAATGGATTTTATACAACGCTCCTTAGTTCTTGAGAAACAGGGGGGGGGGGGGGTATAATGTTATGACACGACTTAATTACGAAATTTGAAAAGGACGTTTGCAGTTGATCGTAACTCAGATGGTATAAGCTTTAGTTCGCTGTCCAGAGGGCCCGAGATCGATGCCTAATAGCACGACATTTTTTTTTATCTCGTTTTTTGTTTCATAAATATATACTTCTAATTATAATTAAATAATCGAATAGCCAATTAAAAATTATAATATTGTATATTTATATTTTAACCTATTTACTTTTTTATTTGTGACTAAATAGTTCTATAAAACTTTATAAATTGATCCAAAACTTTAGTTTTCATTAAATAAATTTTACAATGCATTTGATACATTCTTTATGGATGCAATAATATTGAAAAATTGTGTCAATTCGTGACTTTAAAGATAAACGTCATTTATATATTGCTTTAAGAAAAGCCAATATGATAATAATGTTTCTGTGTTTTTAAAGTAACAATCATAATTATATTAAAAATAAGCATAAGCATTAAACTACAATTTATTTTTGCATATTAAAGTTTTTAAATTTTGTAATACGTATGCTTGATTTTTGAATTATTTTGCTTTTAGTTTCTTCTTGATTTTATTTTTAATATATTTGAATACTTTTTATTTAATTATAAATAGATGGCGCCACAACAGTTTTCGTAATAAGTATGGAATTAATAGGTTTTGGAAGAAAGGCGAATTTTGAAAAAAATCTATTTAAGTGATGAGCAATAATTGTTTAAAAATCAAAAATGCTAAATTGATGTTTAATATGCTAAAATTGTAGTTAAGATACGATATCCAGATTTTTAAATTATAAGTATTCTTCCAAAACAAAAAATGAGATAAAAAAGAAATGCAGCGCTACCGGGCATCGATCCAGGGACCACTGGTCAGCGAACTAACACTACATTAACTGCGCTACGATCAACCAAGACCATTATTTTTAAAGTAAGTATTTAAGTCGTGTCATAATATAAAGCTCCGTTTCTCAAGAATTAAGGAGCGTTGTATAAAACCCATTGAACCTGAGGCTAATGGGTCCCTGCCTTAAACCATATATTAAAATATTCAAAATCTGTGGTTATCAAAGATGGCCCTCTCCTTGTTAGTACCGTTTAAAAAATTCAATTTGCTTTTTAAAATTTAGTATATTTCCTTTTTAACCCATTAGTGCCTAGCGTCCCTTTTTAGGAACGATTTAAAATAAGGCAACAAAGCACTTTTCACACCAGTAAATAGATAGATAAATAAGCACTATCTTTCAATTGCAAATTTCTCAATAAATTAAGATAAAAGTTATTCATTTTTTAAAAGTGGTGGGAAACACAAAATGTCATTTTTAATGAAGAAAATAATTTGGGCGTTAATGGGTTAAATTTGTTGAACTATGTAACGTATACCTTTATGTGCGTTTATTTTTAGTATTTAGAAAAAGTTTCATTACCTTTTATTTTAAGAAATGTTAAATTTGCGAGCACAGCTATTTTTAATGCACAATTTCTATTAACCGAGATTTCCGGTATCCGATGTTAGCGGTCCCAATTAGCTCGGACCTACACTGTATATATATACATATAACACTGGTGCTTGGTTAACCGAAAATTACTAAAAAAGAAATATTAAATTAAATTTGTTCTAAAAAAATATACAAATAGTTTTTTTTTCTTTTTTTCTTTTTTTTTTTAACCGAAAAAATAATTGCTTTAAACCGTTCCAACCCATCTCTCTCTCTAAACTAAAATGTCTGAAACGGAGTATTCAATTTTCAGACATTTAAAAAGTCTTAATTTTTTCAGACACTTTATGCGTCTGGAATTCAGACACCTCAAGCGTCTAAATCACAGTTATTTTTTGTAATCATTATACGTAGCCATGTTTGACCATTTTGGATCCTGGAAAAATATTTCGGCATAGTTCTGCGCCCTCCACTCCCTCCTTTTGGGGGGCTCAAAAAATTCGTATGCACAATTTTTGTAAGCCTGAAAATTCATGTTTTTCGACATCGCACTCATTATTATCAATATTTTGAACTTCTAGAGTAGAACAAGATTAAAAAATATATATTTATCTAAAAACTATAAAATTTGTCAATAGTGGGCATCTAGAGAATTTCCTAAATTCAGAGGTGTCTGCATTTCTGAGATGAAAGTGTATAAAGCATGAGCATATTGTGAATGAAAAATGTGTTCCCTGTTCCTTAATTAGAAGTGTTTTACTGCAAAACCTTCATATGGATTATTTTATTTACCAAAAATTCACTTTTTTCAACATAAGCATAGATCTTTTAAAGCCGAAAAGCGAGCATCTGCGAATAGCAAAAAAATTAGCGTTCCATAAGTGCTTGTTATTGCATTGCATTCTTGTAGCTTGATACTTAGTTAATTGCTTTAAATAAGTAATTGTAAATAAGTAATTGCTTTAAATATTCATCGCATGATTTCTCAAATCAGAATCGATTACTCTTTTAATAGGCGTAATTAATGGCAAACACATGCCATAAACACACTAGAATTATTCTAATATCAACACCACGTTTACGAATGTCCAAAATGTTTCAAAGTTTCCATATTGTATTAAAAATATTTCTGTTTAACACTTTCACAATAATTTAAAGTAAAAAAAAAAAAGAGGAACTTTTTCTGAAAACACTCGTTGAAAAACCGCTTAAAATATCAATGAGCCAACAGACTTGCATCCATCTTCACAAAAGAAAATTACTAGTCAGCACTTATTTCCGTTAATGACGCAACCGTTGATTCGGAGTTCAAATTCGACTTGCAATAAATATCTTGTTACTTCGACACCTGAGAATAATAAAGTTCTAACCGCCATTTTTTTAAAAGAATGACTTTTTGACATAGGAATGTTCTTTTAGTATCTATACTGTAAAAACAAAGGAGCATTATTACTTTCTTCTATCTTCAATAGAAGAAAGTATTGTAATCGAATTTTTTTTCGCCTTCCGGTTTTAGACGGATTTACACGTTTTAGGGGTCAGAGATTCCAAAAAACATGTTTTTACAAAATGTCTGTCTTGCCAAGTGTCCGTGATTCTGTGTGTCTGTGTGCGTGTCCGTATGTTGCCATTCTACCATCAAATAGTGTATGAAGATATGCATAGAATTGAACCAATTTTTTGTGAATGTTTTTGGCTGCGGCAAGCAGGTCCTCCTTCAATTTCGAAATATTCCGTCGGAAGGAAGAGCTGCAATAGCAATTTTTGTGCCATTTTCAATATTGCACAATCTAAAAGCGTATGAAGTTATGCATGGAATTGAAAGAAATTTTTTGTGTAACTATATTTGGCTGAGACTGAGGCTAGTGGGTCCTCCCTGAATTTGAAAAAAATCCGCTGGAAGGGGGCATTATAATCACGATGTCTGTGCCATTTTCATCATTTTACCACCAAAAAGTGTTTCAAGTTATGCATAGAACTGAACTAAATTTTTTCTGTATGACTATTTTTGAGTGCGGCAAGTAGGCCCTCCCTGAATTTGAAAAAAAATCTGCCTATCATTCTACTATCTATCGGCTCGTACACAGACGGAAACTCGTTTTTACTCCGATTAATTGACTGAAGCAGAAATATAAGATGAAATTCAAAGTTGGTAGTATTGAATAAAAATTATTAAAGCATTAACATGTATAACTATTTTTTTAAAATATTAAAATGTACATATGAGATCGAAGAAAGTTTTGGGATTGGCACATCCAATTAGTTATATTTAAATTGGGGTTATTAAATGCCAAATAAACTTTAAATCTACTCTATTTTCGATTAGTAGCTTTGTAAAAAGTGTACGAAAAATATCGGAATGGGGGTATCTTATTCTTTAGTCGCAATTATTGAAATGAGACATCAAATTTAGAGTAATAATAACCTCAGAATGGTGGTATTTTATTCTTTAATAGGAATTATTGAAATGTGACACCAAATTTAGCGTTAGAAAGTATCTTTCTGTTTTGATTACAAACCGTATGTTTGCAGACGACACTGCACCATTCTAATACTTTCGCATTCCATCCTAACTTTCGAATAGCAGGTGGAAAAGCAAAAAAGGGTAAGCAACTAAATAATGTTTGCATGTGTTTTTTAAAAATATATCATGCTTTTAATAGTCAAGGTGCACTGCCATATTAAGAGCAATGACGAAATGGCGAGAAGTTAACGAGAAGTATGCCATCAGTATAACAGTTGTAATCAACTTTTTTTATAAATATATATAGCTTTGTTTATTTGTTAGCTGGTATAGTTAAGCATTTTTTATGTTATCCATTAAATGGTATAATTGTGAGGAATTTAATATCATATGTAGCTTATGTTTGTTATTTTCTTAAGAAAAACAGAAACTCCGAATTAAACTTACAGTGATAGCTACGAGTATTTATAATTTTTGTTACAAAAATATTTTATATTTTATTTCATGGTGGCAACTAAGTTGCCACCAAAGTTGGTATTTGATTACACCACTTGATTGCAGGTGGTTTATTACACCAATTTATTGTTGGTGTTTTATTATACCACGTTTGGTGTAAAGTACCGGCATTTTTTACAGTGTATGAATGCATTTTTGCATCAAAATTTCGTTATATTTATTTCGTTCATCAGATTTCTTTTGATGTCTGCTTATATGTTTTTGCAACAAAGCGCACTTTTTGAAGCGAAAACTGCACAAAAATTAAAATAATACTAACAAGAAAAAAAAATCAGAATTTTCTGTAATTAAAAAAAAAAAGTTTAACAAATTAGAACTACTATTTGGAAAATGATTTTTTCAAAGACTAAAATTTATAACTTATAAACAAATTATATATATATATAAACACGGCCTTTTACAGTCTGTTCAACATTCGATTATTTCCATTTTCGTGATCGTCGCACTTTTCGTAATCGCTGGACTCGATAATCGGATCTAATTTTTTGGTTTAAAAGATGAAATTTCATATGACGTCTTTTCTGGATTCGGTTTTGCCTGATCTGATAATTTGCGTCAACATTTTTTTTAAATATATTTTTTACTTTCTTCTTTATTAACAACGGCATTTCGATTTCTTATTCAAATAAAAATTCTTCTAAATGTAAAAAATTTCGTAAATATAATAATAACAAAATGGACATTTATTGCCCAAAGAAAAAAAAATCATTGTGTAAATAAAAATTAGTAAAAACACAATTTTTAAGATAATCAACACATGACTTACGTAATAACAAAGTCATATAGTACATATGGTATAGATTGTACACTAATATTCATCGACCAATTATAAAAAAAAAAAAAAAAAAAAAAAAAAAAAAAAAAAAAAATGCGGATACCACAACGCTCCATTCTCTAACGAAAGCAACAACCATTTTCAAAAACGGTTGAAAAAACCAAGGCAAAGTAATATTGCAGAAGTATCATGTAATTAGTTAAAAATATGTATTTTAAATCAAGTGAATGAAAGGTTTATATTTATAATGAAATCAATGGAATTTGAAAAAAAATATTCTCAATTTATTACCATTAAAGTATCAATGTTACAATGGGTACATAGTACACCAAATATAATAATTTCCTTACAACTATACTTTTTGTACTCGAAAAAGGGAAAACAGTCCGCATTCAGATACACAGGCAAGATTGGCGTCAATTAAGAGTAATACTAAACAAATTGTTATAAATGTATGAGAGTCATAATAGCAATATGAAATTGGCTTTGAGCAAACAGACAAGTAGCATTTTACATATGTTTTGAGTAAAACTCGATAATTATGGTAATATTATTCATGCAAGAAGCAGTTATAAAAGTCAAAGTTTTAATTCAATTGTAATCTCGTATTTTTCTTTCCCTCAAAAAGTCACAACTATGAAATTAAATTGGCATTATGCGTCGCTTTTTAAAATACGACATTGGTCAAAAACCAGATTACGGAATATGCTTGTAACATTTTAATTATTCATGGTACTTTTTTTTAAAAGCCGGAATCAAATTTAGCGAAGACTATGTTTTTCGCCAAAAACAGTTTTTTTCCATATATGTAACTTAGATTCAATTCTTTGATGTTGAAATTTATGTTATTTTCTCTTCTATGTTTTGACTTGTTATTATCTCTTCTTAATTATTTTTTATTTATTTATTGGTATTTTAAATCAGATGAGTCAAAATCGTGTTCTTGAAATGCATTTAATATGTATTTTAAATTTATGTATTTTAAACAAAAATAATGCATTTCTAGATAGATCGAAAAAAGCAATATTTGGTGATTTATCACCTGCGCCAGCTAAGTGCCTTATTATCGTGTATTTAGTACTATTCATCGTAGTTCGCTGTTACATGAACTTTGAGGGTTTTATAAAAAGTTTGACGCAATTCAGTTTTAAGAAAATGAGTTTTTTGCCAAATTATATAAATTTTTAATGAATGACTATATAATAAATATATATGTTATTATTATATTAAATATAAATATTTAATGAATGACTATATATAAATTTTTAATAAATGACTATGGGGGAAAAAAAGGAGAAGTATTATACTGATCTATGTATACAGGATGAGTCATAAATATCGAAACAATAGGCTATCTCCTTAAATATTGCCCCTAGATCCATACTTCCAATTGCAAAAATTCATAAAAAAGGTGAAATTTTTGATAAGTTGCAACTCCATGGGGGGGGGGTCTATTTGAAAAAATACGAAAGTTAAATTTTTATACGGCCCCCATTGGGCAAATTTTCCAATTAAGAAATTATTCCTTATCCATTCTTAAATTGAACAAAAAAAAAAAATTTCATCTAAATACAGTGCTCAGCAAAAGTTTAGACAATGATCGATTTCGCTTCTATGTTCAGAAGTATATACCGAATTTTTATACTTCATCTGTCATACATTACTTGTGACTTATCCTTTATTCACAAACAATAAATTTTAAATTTTACCTTTTTATATAATATATAATTACAAAAAAAGAAATTAACATTGTGGCAAAAGTATAGACAATTTGTATATTTACAGAGAAATAACTACAAATTAAAATAGAGTTGCACCCACGCTGTCTGCAATTAGTGCAAGAATGTTACTTTTCATCGAAGAATCTAAATGCTGCGTCACTTGGGGGTCTATTTTGTATGAAACATGTTCAACAGCAGCTCGAAGCTCATTAACAGAAGAGTATAGCAAAAATTTGCATAAACCTTACGACATATGATGTTACAAAGGTTTTCGATTGGATCCAGATCAGGGCTACACGCTGGCCAGTTGAGATCGGCAGTATTCTCAGAATTAAACGAAGTTCTTGTTTTGTATGCAGCATAAATAGAGGCATTAACTTGCTAAAATCCATATTTTGGACCAGCTAAAAGAGTCCCAAATGACTAAAAATTGATCTCCAACGTATGTATGTAGTCTTGTGTTGCTTGGCAACCATTGAATAACACCACAGATACTCGAGCATTAAAGAAATGTGAGACCAAATCATTAAAAAGTTATCGCCTTGTTGTCGACTTAAGAAAATCCCAGGCTTTTTACGCAAGTTGTGCCAATAGTATGCCCACTTGTTTGGGCCATTCAAATTCCAATTTGTTTTCGTTACTGAATATCATAGCGTACCATTTGGGTCCATATGACATATGTTTACAAGTTCATTGCATTCTCGCCAATTTGTAGCGAGATTTTAAAGCTGATTGTTTTATAATTTTCATGCAAATTGATTTGCCTCTTTCTGTAATTCATCTACGAATCATATCCGTCTACACAGAAAGTCCCAACTTACTTTTAATGGGACTAACAATCAATATTTGTAAAAATGCCAGTTTGTGGATCCATTTTTCATCTTATTTTCTGGTCATACACGGTCTTCCAAATTTATGTTTTGTTTAGAATTAGTCATCCTTAGACTATACTTTATAGACAGACCACTTTGGACGATTCAATGCTGCTGAAATTTTTGCAACAGTCTCCCCTTTCGATTTCAGCTTTCCTATTTCAATTACTTCATTTAACTGAATATTTTTAGCTCGCGGCATCTTCACTAACCGATGCCATATCGAGGTATACTTAAATACTTGAGACATGTGACATCATAACTTAGAAATTTGCATTTTTCCATGAGCAGTTGGCAAAAAATCAAGAAAGTGTCTAAACTTTTGCAATGAGCAAATTTTACTTTTTTTTAGTTAAATTAAATATTATGTTATATTAAAACCATTATTTATATTCTAAAATGTTTAAAATATATTTAAAAATAAGTAAAGCCATTTGTAAAACTCAAGCGTTCGTATTTTTCATTTAAAGATTAAATATCACCAGTGCCTAAATTTTTGCTGAGCTCTGTATTTAAAAACCGAACAGAGATATTAAAATCCGAAATTCTAAAAAATCCGTGACTCACACCACTTTACCATTAATGTAAACGAAGAGTTTTTGGCTAATTTTCAAAGCAAGTGAGCGATCGACCATAAATTATCTATTATTAAATGTCGATTTAAGACAGTGCCTCTCATTTGGACATAACAAAGCAGCGTATTGAATAAAATCTAAACTTGTTTTTAAAATATGTTGGTAGTCTGCACTGGAGGTCTTCATGAATCAAAATATCTAGGTCCGGTCCCAAACCGACAAATAGGGAAAAAAGTTCGGCCCGGTATGAAAATATGTTAAAATCATAACCCTGACCGGCCTGGAAAATAGTTTAAATCATAGCCCGGTTCAGCAGCAAATTTCTACATAGTTTTTTACTTCGGTGTGGGAAAAAATTGTTTCGTATGGAGGAGTGTTGATCAAAAATTCCTTTTATAGCTTTTCGTTTTTATATTTATACTTTTTATTATTAAAGAAGTGCCAAAGGCTGTAATATATTTATTTTATCAATTAATCTCTGTTATCAATGAATCTCTAAATATAAATGTTTCACTTATATATCGTTAATCCATATCTCATGCGGTGGAGACTTTGAAAAATGCTATGCAGTAAAACCTTTTAAGGCGAAATCATATAGGAAAGAAAAAATACGTTATAGACAGATGCCCTTCCTAGGAGGTGTAATTGGAGTTTATTTATTTTTTTTCCCCAGATAATACTGTATTTATTTTGCATGGATCGAGATATTTTCCGTTTAAGACAAAATTCCGTCATAGGCAGATTTTTTTTCACTGGTTTTATTGTATTTATTTTCTTAGCCTTTGAACAAAAAAATGAAGTTTTAAGTTTTTTTCTTTTTTTTTTTTTTTTGTAAAATAAAGATTTCAAAATCTATGTGTTTTTCGTAAAAATTTTGATTGAGCCGAATTTTATTTATTTTATGCACGTATTAAGTCAGCCAGAGACAGCGATTTTAATACGGGTTTTGTCGAGACTGGGATTGAAAATTTCGTCCAGTTTACACATAGGAAGAAGGAAACAGTCCCCTCCTTTATGAAAAGTCCGTTAGGCGGCCTGGTGAGTCTTCAGAAAAAAGAAACGACTCTGTCCTCTCCCGGCCTGGGCCCAGAATAGATTTTTTAACATAATCTCCAGGACGATAAAAAACCTGAAGTTGTCAGATCTACATTTAAAAAAAGAAACTCAATTTGCATCTCTGAAAAAGCATTCTTTTAAATAACTGAAGGACATTTAAATAGTACACTTCTTTTTTCTGCATAATGAATTTTTCCCCACTAGTTTTTGTCTTTAAATTATTAAATGTTAAAAATTTTTAAAGAAATAAAAGAACATGAAACATGTCATTTTTAATTTTTTTTTTTTACATTAGTTTTGTTTCGGCAAATTTGAAAAAAATATTTACTTTCGAAAATATGATTTTTTTGAAAGTTTATGATTTTGTCAATAAATATTTTTAATAGTTTTAAAATTATTAAAAAACAAAACTAAAATCAGATTTTCATCTTTAATTAAATGGAAAGAAATTGAAATCCGATAAATAATGTTAGGAGTTATAACGATGTTTAATTACCCTATTTAAACCAGTACTAACCACATGAAACTTTTTTAAATTGCACGAGAAATTTTAGGATGTGATTTTCTTAGCAAGTTATAAGGCTAACCATCAAAAAAAAAGAAAAAAATCAAAATTCTAATTAAAAAAAAATAGACTTTTTACGCGTTTCCTAGAACTGTTAAAATAACATTGTTTTTTGAATTGCGCACATTTCAATTTGTGTCTAATAACTTAAAACCTGATGATTTTTTTTAAACGGCTATAACTTTGTGAGTTTTGAAGATATGAAGATGCAACTTTTTGTGTCTTTTTCAGGCCTGAATGAGGAAAGTTTTCCTGATTACAATTTTTATCTTACAGGGGCCGTATAAAAATTTAATTTTTGTATTTTTTCAACTAGACACCCCCCCCCCCCCCATGGAGTCGCAATTTAAAATTTCACCTTTTTTA
Source organism: Maratus speculifer (assembly GCA_964019185.1). Taxonomy (NCBI): domain Eukaryota; kingdom Metazoa; phylum Arthropoda; class Arachnida; order Araneae; family Salticidae; genus Maratus; species Maratus speculifer. Next base: position 239,712,120 of record OZ025293.1, on the reverse strand, counting down.
TGAATCTTTGCAACTGGAAGTATGGGTCTAAGGGCAATATTTAAGGATACAGCCTATTGTTTCGATATTTATGACTCACTCTGTATTTAACAGTGTCTTTTACAACACTAATTAATAAAGTAAGTATATAAAATAAGAGATAAATGACTTCTGATTCTGCAATTCCATGTCAATCTTTTAACACCAGAATTACGGCATTCCTCGTATACCTGGGATTACGGCGAGTGTGCTACTTCATTTTGTAATATTATATGATTGTAAAAATTTATTTAAAATAAACTTTATTGTAACAATTTTCATTTATTTTAAAGAATATATCACTTTATACCATATATAAAAGAATTGTATATTATTGATTATTTATAAGATTTTTTCTTTTAATCTTGTTTTAATTCAGTTACATCTCAGAAATACAAATCACAAAAATTACGAAATTTTACATACATCGAAGAAATAAAACAGCTGTTTAAAGCTAATTAATACAAACATTTTAGTTTAATTCTTTTAACAAAGTAATATCTTACTTACAGGAGGATCATTCTTCTGGCATAGCAAATAACACTCAAGCATATCTTTCTTATTTTCCGTGTACGGTATCCACATACAGCTTTATTGCAGGTGTTGAAAATATTAACAGTTTTATTGCCTTTACATTTCATTATTTGGCATTTCTTCAGTTTCTTTCATTCTGAGAAATTAATTTGTTGCATACAATTAATTGGAGGAACTACAAGCTTATTTTTTCTTCTCTAAGTTATTCCGCCAACAGCAATCAGAAATTTCTTTTACTAATGTTTTATTTTGTTATTTCCTAGAACAACACCCATTCATTTATACCAGCAAAATCTAAAATATTGTAAAAAACATGCATTGGCCAGCGGCGTGATGGTGCTTTTACAGCGTATTTTCTCGCCATTTTATCCAACACATCTACTCCATACTTTGTTGAAATGTATAACTGGATTACATCTAGAGTTTTCTTTTCATTTGTTTCGAATTTTATTGATGAATGAAGAGTGCTCAGCAAAATTACATTCTTACTTTTTTCCTTGATATGATGCGAGAGTTATGTTATCGTGCTTCATTACATCAGAAGAAAAATGTTCGTTTCGCGAATTTTTGAAACGAGACGAAATTTAACTTTTTGCACGATTTGTTGTTCCAACATAGCTCAATGCATTCTTTCTGAGGCTTTCTGCAAGCTTTAGCGACATCAAGAAACTATCTGTAGTGATATTCCGGCCAGTATTTTTGTAAAGCTCAATTAAACGCTACATCACATTCTCCCCTAAACTCTGATTATTTGGTCTCATTTCGTCTTTTCCTAAATAGGGAAATACATTCAATAAGTGTTTTGTGTCTACATACACAGCGAACCAAAATTTAATTCCGAATTTTCGGGCTTGCTTGGTATATATTGCAAAAAGCGACATCTTGTTTTTGTAGGAAACAACTGTTCGTCAATCTTAATATTTTCATTTGGTTTGTAGCAAAACATATTGTTCTCGATAAAAATAGTCCATACTTCGGATATGAGAACAAATTTATCATTCTGCAAGCGCAAACACCTTGCCGATTTATTATCAAAACGCATTTATTTCATAATTTCTAAAAATCTTTCTCTACTCATGGTTTCATGAAAAAAATTTGGGCCCTATGTTTTGGACCACAAACTAAGAATAGGCAGGTTTTTCGTTCCTAATGCTCCTCTAACATACAATAAAGATATGAATGCCTCAATTTCTTCTAATGACACATTCAACGTGTCATCTTGAAGTTTGCGTTTTGCCTCAGCGTCAGTACACTCTTTTAGGATACGTAATTTTTTTCATTTATTATTTCTCTCCATGCATTAAGTGATTTATTAGGGCAAACATGACATTAAGCGTAGGATGTCGGGCTCGAGTGTTCTTGGAAAATATTTTGTACAGCTTGTCTACCAGAAATGCTTGGAGAATTTTCTACTTTCTACACAGTTCCATCTCTAGAAAATTCTTCGCAATCAGTTGTTTGATTGTTTTTTCTCACTTTCTTTTTCGAACCTCCAATACATACTGCATTGGCGTTCTTAGATACATCCGAACTGGTAATTGTATGATCTATTACGTTTTCACTTTCACTTGAGCTGGATGAATAAACTGCATCACCTGGTGCAATAAATTTCGAAACGCTGGATGTATCGCCTGCTTTTTTTTCTAAAACATTATTATCGATTTTAGACCCAGAATTGGAATCGGACAACTTCTGTAACAAATTCACGATTTCATCTGCGTTAGCCCTTTTTTAAAAGCCATTAGAATGATAAAAATATTAAAAAAAACTTATAAAGATATTGCATATTACAGTACTGAAAAATGAAGTAAAAGGAAGAACGAAATATAAGATAAAACCTACACCTTATGTATACACCTAAACCTATGTATATACCTATACCTATGTATTACAATCACAAATATGATTTCACAAAATAAGCGTATTCCAAATATTCTGAAACAAGTGACTAGCAGGTTTTTGCTTACCGAAGCACTCGTTTCCCACCATTTTCTATTATTTCATTATATCTGTCAAGCAGGTGCATATCAAAAATCTTTTGCATAAAAAACAACGCAAAACAAATGTGATAAAAACGCTTCGATTTCAGTTTTCTCGGGAGGGGTCAAAATGACACCTCGCCGTAATTCTAGGTCTACTCTTTTGTTACTGCTAAAATAAGTAATCAATTTTGATAAACTTTTATATACATGAAAAGCAAGTTGATTTAGGAAAAGTCAAAAAAGGATAAAATATTTGTTAAAAATAAGAAAACTTATTGAAGAAAAAACTGTTGGGGGTCAAAATGACACTTTCCGTAATTCTAGTGTTAAAGCAGAGTAACGTTTGTGTGTTTGTGAGGTGTTATCATTCAAATTATATAGCTAATTTAGGAAATAATGGGGGCAAAAAATGTTGGTAACATCTTTGCTCCAAAACAGAATATATTTTATGTCAGTACTTCAACTTCCATCAATGCAGGGGCAAAACAAAATTATAAAATTGCGATTCCTCTAATGCTAATAGGACTAGAAACTTGAAATTTGATAAGGTGGTTACTTTTACGATGTAATTTATTCATAATGAACAACTTCTAAAAGGCTTGAATGTTTCATTTGAAAAATAAACATAAAAATGTCTAGAAATATTTTAAATCACGATTTATTTGGAATTTCTGGGTACTATTGGGTTCAAAAGCTATAACTTTGGCATCACGGTAATTTATAGAATGTAAATGCTCATTTAGAATGATTTTTTTAAAAATATGCTTAACTCTTATCGACAAATTTTTTGCATCCGTGGAAAACAGATATCAACAATATAAACTATTCGGAGGGACCCCATACGATATAAAATACAGCCCATTCTCTTGAAACCTAATATATTTTTGATTTAGAATTACTCAAATGGTAGCAGGCGTTTGTTTATTCTCTTGCTATCCTTTCAAAGAGTTAAAATCCCAATAAAAAATAATTTAATGTTTTATTTTCTGTTTTGCTTTTAACGTATTGGATACTTCTAATTTTATATCCATGCATGGTTTGCTTTCCCATTATTTTAAACAGTTTGCACGAATTTATATATAAGATTTTGTAATCCATTGATTTAATTTGCTTATTTTTATCATTTCAATTTACCGCAGTATATGGCCAAATAAAGGTAGCATTTTATTTTCTTTACTTATCGCAAGTTAGTAAATCCATATTCTCAGCAATATCGCTGAGAATAATCACTCTAAGGGAAGTCCTAGTTTAAACAATAATTAGATTATTTACTACATGAAAATTTTGTTTATAAAATAAAGTTCTACATATATGTTAAAAATGTACTTTTATACTGAAAATTATATTCATTCATTGGAAAACACCAAAAATGAACAAACAAATCTTTTCACATAAAAATATTTATTGGATAAAAAAGACACAAATATGAAAAAATTCAAATTAATGTAATAAAAATAAATTAAATAGTAAATAAATATATTAAAAATGCAAAAACTTTCAATATTGTCCAGAAAAAAAAGTTCTTTTCTAAATTGAAAATTATCGTTCTATACAAATTATCTACCACTTAATTTGGCTGGTAATATTTAAAAAAAAAAATGTAATACCTAATGTCCCAGCTAAAAATGAACTGCAGAAAATCTATTAAAAAATGCAGTTAGAAGATGCCGGTGATTTGGCCGATTCCACTACGTATTTTCGCGGTGGATAAAAGTACAAAATTGCTGCAGTTTGTAAATTGCATTAATTTTGTATGCATTAATTTTGTAGTTGTATCGACCTCAAATGTTCTGCAGTAAATTTGTGATTGTATCGATCTCAAAAACTTGACAAAAATGTCTGAACTTGTCAGCAACATTATTTTTTACAAAAAAATTGCGTTAGCGATTGTAATATCTCAGGAACCTTTTCTGCTTACACATGAATTTGAAAAAATTTCGTTTTAAAGTTTTAAAGACAAGTTTATTTTATAACGGGAAAATTTTAATTTATTTTACTTTATTTTAGTTATTTATTTTTTTACTTTTTTAATAAATAGTTTTATTTTTATTTTTAGTATTTTATTTTAGTACACCTAAACCCATCTTTTTCCTACACGATTAAAAGAAAAGAGAAAAAGCCCATGGAGGAAAGAAATAGATGGAGGTGCAGTATGCCATTATTTGTAATATAATGCGCGTTATCGCTTACATTTAAATACCCTCATTAAGCCAAAACAAAACAATCTTGTGGAACAGAGTCTTAATTCTTCGACATCAGTTGTGCATTTTCTTGAACTGAAAAGATCTGATTATATTTAGGCATTCTAAAGCAACATTTCATTGTATTATGAATTAAAATCTGTATTACTAAATTTTTTTCTCTTGTTTTGCGAAACCAAGTAGTTTTGTTTGGGCATAATGTAGAGGTCTGCACGGGCCCGGGCTTGGCCCGTGGCCCGTACCCGGCCCGGCCCGCGGGCCGGCGGAATCGTTTCAAATTTTCTAACGGGCTGGGCCGGGCCGGCAGAATCAGAATAGTTTTTTCAACGGGCCGGGCCGGGCCGGGCCGACAAAGAAAATAAACGGGCCGGGCCGGGCCGGCAAAAAAATTGAACGGGCCATACGGGCCGGGCCGGGCCGATAAAAAAATTTTCGGGCCTGCCGGCCCGTTTTGAAGATTTAGGAAGAAACGATAAAATATGATCTATTTTCAACATAAATGGTTTTAACGAGAATAAATATAAATGTGCGTCACGAGCCATACTAGTTTGACAGCATCAATATAAAAATGTAACTTGTACAGTGTGAGATCAGCATCGGACAGTTAAATTGCGTGTAACCCGTTTTAATATTTTTTTAGCTGACTCATTCCGGGCCGAGATCAAGCTTGCATTATTTTTCTACATATAGACTTGCCGGACCGGAACAAGACTTAATTGTTCTCAAGATCTGTAGGGCAGACAACATGATTTGTAAAATTATTAACAGCGATAAAGAACTTATGTTAGATTAATCTTTGGATATATACTTCTTGATGGTTTTTAAATTAATTTCTCAATAACGCGAAAGTTTGACACACTTTCAGATTAATTTTTAACTGTAAAAATATAAAAGTGACTATTGAAAAAAATTGTAAAAGCCTGACTATTGAAGGCATTTGGAATCGAATAGCATTTTTCATTTTTGATGAATAAAATACTTGCATAAATTTGTTCAAATACAATAGTTTCTCAAATAGTTGCAGGTTTTTCTCCCTTCCCATGCTATCGCTTCCGGAAATTCTATTGAAAATGCTAACTATAACAATAATTTATTTCCTTTAAGTATTCTTTAATTGCTTGTATCAAAAAACTGATCCACTTGATTATATAGTTTCTGAATAAAGATACCTGCTGTGCGTTTCTGAGAAAAAAATGAATTTAGAAATGAATCAGAAAGACGCATATTTGAGTTAACGAGTGAATTTGGATTTAAAATCTTTAATAAAATGATATAGAAATATTTTTATAAATCTTCTTTTATTAAACAGCTTCAAAAGTTACGATGTTTTTAACTTTCTTTCTTTTTTCTTTTATTCTAAGCCATATTAATTTTTTGATGAATCTTTATTTGATTGTTGAAAGCCTAAGAATCTTAGTAATCACTAATGTTGCTAATGTGTATTTCCTGTAAATTATACTGTAAAATCATTCCATCGATATGTATGTAGTATTCTTTAAAGAAATCTTAATTATATGAAAAAAATCTGAATTTTTTAGAAATTGTAGAAATTGTAACGGGCCAAAACGGGCCGGGCCGGGCCGGGCCGGGCCGGGCCTGTTTTCACTGATTTCTGTACGGGCCGGGCCTAAAATATAAAAATTTAAACGGGCCGGGCCTGGAAATTCCGGCCCGTGCAGACCTCTAGCATAATGTCGTTGATTTTAAGGCTTTGTTTTTGGTGTCACCTCCAGCCACTAAACTTCATCTCTATCCTTTCTTTTTACTTTATGAAACAATCCTGTTACAAATTAATGTATCTTTTGTTTGCCAATATCCCATAAAAAGTAAAAAAAAATTAAATTAAAATACGTGCTATGTCAACAATATCGTCTATTAAGAAACCCGGAGAATTTAGGTTTTATTTCGTTTTTATTTATCAAATAAATGGAGAGGGGGTTTAGTTTATTATAAACTTACTTTACATTCTATACAACACTTCACCTTTACAAAAATGCATTAAAGAATACTTGTGTGAGTTATTTTCTCCGCTTTTACTTAATTCATATCAAATTTCTGAAAGAATGCAAATTTATTAATTCATGTGTAAAATCATTCTCCGAATTTTGAAGAAATATAAATTAATGATTTCTGATAAAACATGGAGCTATAATTAACAAACAAATGAAGTTACATAACATAAATTATTAGATACCCAATTTGCTTCTTGAATGACGACATTGCTGGTTTGTGTATTATTCCGCAATAATGACGTGGTATGTAAACTTTTCTAAAGATGTTTAAGAATTGATCGCAAAACAGAAATGCTCTAGCGCAGCCATACTCAACCTTTTCCTCACGCCACAAATAAGCGTTTCTGACATTAGGCGGACCGCAACACACTTAAAAAGACCTAATTGAAAATTGCACGATAACAAAAGTCGTATAACAAAGCAACATAATAAATTTAATATTATCAGTATGGTCGAACTAGAGGTCTGCACGGGCCGGAATTTCCAGGCCCGGCCCGGCCCGGCCCGTAGGAAAGTTATTTCGGCCCGGTCCGGCCCGTTGTAAAACTCAAAAGTTCGGCCCGGGCCCGGCCCGGCCCGTTTACATTTTTATATTTTAGGCCCGGCCCGGCCCGTACAAAAATCAGCGAAAACAGGCCCGGCCCGGCCCGGCCCGTTTTGGCCCGTTACAATTTCTACGATTTCTAAAAAATTCAGATTTTTATCATATCACTAAGATTCCTTTAAAGAATACTGCATACATATCTATGGAATGATTTTACAGTATATTTTACAGCAAATACACATTAACAACATTAATGATTACTTAGATTCTTAGGCTTTCAACATTCGAATAAAGATTCATTAAAAAATTTATATGGCTTAGAATAAAAGAAAAAAGAAAGAAAGCTAAAAACATGGTGGCTTAGAATAAAAGAAAAAAGAAAGAAAGCTAAAAACATGGTTAATTTTGAAGCTGTTTAATAAAAGAAGATTTATAAATATATTTCTGTATCATTTTATTATAGATTTCAAATCTAAATTCATTCTTAAATTCAAAGAATCTCCTTTCTGATACATTTCTAAATTCATTTTTTTTTTCTCAGAAACGCATAAGATTAGCAGATATCTTTATTCAGAAACTATATAATCGAATGGCGTTATCCATTTTTTTGATACAAACAATTTAAGAATACTGCAAACAAATAAAATACTGTGATAATTAGCGTTTTGAATAGAATTTCCGGAAGCAATAGCAAGGGAAGGGAGAAAAACCTGCAATCATTTGAGAAACTATTATAACTCAACAAGGTTATACAAGTATTTTATTTACCAAAAATGAAAAACGCTATTCGATTCCAAATCCCTTCAATAGTTAGGCTTATCACTTTTATACTTTTACAATTTAAAATTAATCAGAAAATGTGTCAAACTTTCGCATTATTGAGAAATTAATTTAAAAATCATCAAGAAGTATATATCCGAAGACTAAACTAACATAAGTTCTTTATCGCTGTTAATAATTTTACAAATAATGTTTTCTGCCTATAATTAAGTCTAGTACCGGTCCGGCCAGTCTATATGTAGAAAAATAGTGCAAGCGTGATCTCAGATCGGCATGAATTAGCTAAAAAAAATATTAAAACGGGTTACACATAATGTAATTCTCCGATGTCGATACACTGTGCAATTTTTATATTGATGCTGTCAAACTAGTGGCTGGCCACATTTATACTTATTCTCGTTAAAACTATTTTCGTTGAAAATAGCTCATATTTTATCGTTTCTGCTTAAATCTTCAGAACGGGCCGGCAGGCCCGAAATTTTTTTTTATAGCCCGGCCCGGCCCGTCTGGCCCGTTCAATTTTTTTGCCGGCCCGGCCCGGCCCGTTTATGTTGTTTGTCGGCCCGGCCCGGCCCGTGAGAAAATTCGAAACGATTCCGCCGGCCCGGCCCGGCCCGCGGGCCGGGCCGGGTACGGGCCACGGGCCAGGCCCGGGCCCGTGCAGACCTCTAGGTCGAACGTTTGTCTCAAAAGAAAAGTTGCCAAAAATTTCAATACCACTATCTTTAAACAATAAAGTTCATGGTAGATTTTGTTGAAAGATATTTTCCGATCTAATAATCCCCGAATCAAGATACTTAACGAACTCTCCCATCTGGTGCGATAAGAACGAAAAACATCATTAAGTTAGAATTCACACTAATGATTATCGAAACTTAGTTCTGGGTTTTTCTGTGCCATGTGGAAGTTACAGAAGACATATGCAATATTTCCAGTCATCAGAAAGTGTTTCCAGAACTTTATACATAAACAATATTACTAACTGATAGACTTTTTTAGTATGCTTTATTCTTTGACTTTAAAAAATAACCCATTAAAATTAATTAGCTGATTGCACCATAATGTGTAAGTGTGCTTGCTGTTAATGTTTTTAATGTAATTAAGCATATGTTACTCACTCTATATTTGACTCTCGCACCGAGAGGTCATAAGTTTTTGCTGCTCCGTTAGAATATGCTACATTAAATATTCTTTATTTCTTTCTCAAAACCAATAGTAGTTATTAAAATTGCTTCTTCATGAGTGCTACACTGATTTATTAAGAAATGGGGCACGTAACATCATTCAACGAGAACAAACGGATATACGCTTAAATAAAAATGTCACAACGAGATCGTGCACCACATCCCTGGATTAGCCGGTACACCTGAACTGGATATCTATAAAAGGTAAGAGAATATTTATTTATTCCTTTTGCTTACCTGAAGTAAATGTTGAGACAGCTAAAGATATAATTTAATGATGAGGTTTAGAATTTACGCCAGTTAAATGTTAGGAATATTTCCTAACAGATTTCTGTTGAGCATATTATGGAACTAGATCGCGTACATTATTGTTTGAAAAGTAAAAATGTTGTGTGACAATTTTTTTCAGAACAAACTAGATGGAACCTGTCAAAACTTGACGGCAACAATATAAAAGCAACAAAGAGAAAAAAAAGTATTTTTTTCAGCTATAAAAGAATTTTTTAAAGATTAATTTTTATTAAAAATTTCAATAAATGAAAAAAAAAACCTGCATTTTATATCCAGGCAAATTACGTTCACACATGCACTCATAGAATTTCTCTCATCTGACACTTTCTTTTCTCTCATCTCTTTTCTCTCATCTGACCATTTACCGACAAAACACCAATATCACATGATACCGGGCGCAGAATCGGCGCACTGGTGCGACGGCCGTCACAGACTCTTGAGAACGTCTGCAGACTATTTTTCACCCATTAAAGTTTTTTAAAAATGCTAGAAATCGTTTACCATGTTCCATTGTAATATTATCCGGATCACATACGATTGACGAAGTTCCGATTCACGTTAAATTATAAATTAAGGAGGATTCTGTTTTAAATTTTCCGAAAAATTTAGGCAATCATTTCTAATCTTAGAAAAAACCGTCATAAATCTGAAAATTCCGAAGTAATAGTAAATTTTGACAAATATCGAAAAGGGGAGAAAAAAATTGTCAATTGTGCTAAGAAAAAGCACCAATTTCGCACATACATCTCGGGAAAAACATGTATAAACTATAAATTGATATGAACATTATCATGATATAAACATGATAAAAACTATAAGTCAAGGACGAATCTGTTTTGAATTTTCCGAAAAATGTAGGCAATCATTTCTAAACTAAGTAATCTAACTAAAGTAATCGTAAAATTTGACAAATGGTCTATAAAAAAAAGAAAAAAAAATCAATTTTGTCAATTGTACGAAGAAAAATCACCAATTTCACCATATATCTCTGGAAAAACATGATATAAACTATAAATTGATATAAACATGATAATATGATAATGATCATGAAATACGATATAAACATGGTAAAAACTATAAATCAAGGACGATTCTGTTTTGAATTTTCCGAAAAATTCAGGCAATCATTTCTAAACATAAAAAGAAAAATTCATCATAAATCTGAAAATTCGTAAAATTTGACAAAAGTGGTTTGTAAACAAGTGGTATTGTAATAGAAAATCACAGTGATCAACAACATTTACAATTAGCGTTTTATCGTATTACTATTTTATTAGCTTCAGTAACAAGTACTGCGGCGCAGCAACGTGACATTCATACAATCAACGGTTAAAGATCGTCTGTGGTACGTTTTTTCCACATTTCTTGCAATTTTGGCGAAATTTCGGCTGAGTTGGAATATTTATAGTTCCGCAGACTTTTGTCAACTTCTTTTCAAAGGTTTTCTATTGGATTCATGTTGGGCGCTTGGGCTGATCATTTCAAAAACGAATTTTTTTGTGCGAAAACCATTCCTTATCGAGGTTTGCATACATTATTTATGTCGTTATCATGTTAAGAAAAATAGTTGCGAACGATTTTTTTTCTCTAATAAGGCAGAAAATAGTCTTTCAAGATATCCTTATACATTGTATCATTCACCTGGCTGTGGATTTTAAATAACGGACCGACACTTTTTGAAGAAAATTTTCCCCACGGCATAACGTGTCCTCCGCCATGCTTCATTGTAGGAATAACATAGGTCGAATCATATCTTTTGTTATTAGGTCATCAGACGTTGTGTCTGCCATCACTTCTAAAATTGTTTCGAATTCGATTGATGGAAAAATAGAACTTTTTTTCAGTTTTCATTTGACCAGACTTTGTGTTTTTTGGAAAACGCCAGTCGGGTACGTTTGTATTTTTTTTAACTCTGAAAAAAAAATTAACACCGAATCTTCCATAAAGTTATGCATCACGTCAGCATGTTGATACTGTATACGGATTTATTTCAGCAATGTTTTCATTCCGTAAAAAATCCAGTATATTGCAGCGGAATTTTTATGCGGATTATCAATTGTTTTTCTCCTGATAATTCTGTCCACAGGAATAGTAATTTTCCGAGATCTCCCGGACTTCTGAAAGTCCTGAAGGCCACGGCCATTTTTATATAATTTTTAAATATCGTTTACGGTCGGTTTTACCGATCGATAACTTTGCTGCAATATCTCGAGAAGTTTGGCTTTTTAGCGGCACTCATTTATGAACAAAAATTGTTGAACTTTTCAATTTTTAATTCAGACTATGCTATACACGTTGATTCATTCATAAACACAACCAAAAAACAGTTTACCGATAGAAAAAAACTAAAGAAAGATAAGTGGCCGGAAACTTTTGCACACGCGAACTTCGAATTTTATCCCTTTGCATAAAGTATCTCCAGTATCCAATCAGAATGATCACATGGTGAGAGGTCATTCACATATTCCAAACTTTTGAAGCAATTGTGCTTCTTCTTTGCTGAAACCTTTCGGTAAATAAATCGAAGAAACTAACTGGCCGGAAACTTTTGACCGCCACAGTACATTCTGTACAAATTATAATGGAAAGAAGATTTACAAGGTCACACAAAAGCACCCATTGCATAATTATACATTGAGACATTGTTTGGTACGCATTTTAATTGTATTAAACTATTTACTATTTTATGAAATTTATATCTGTTGCACAGGATTACATCAAGTTATAGTCATTTTTCAGTCTGTCCGTCCGTCTGTCTGTTTACATATAATAGAGAAAAAACTACCCAATCAAATAGTTTGAGATTTAAGATATATAATTGCTGCATAATTTTGTCGAGTCAATTAAAATTTTCTGAAAATCAGATGTATACTTTAATTACAGGGACAATCAAAAGTACTCCATCACATTACGGTCAATAAGAAAAAATAGTTTCAAGTACATTTTAATGATGTTACACTCTTTCGAATATAATAGAATTGACATGAATCTATGAAGTAGATACTAAAATATGCATTCTGTAGAATTTATGATACAAATAACATTTATTATTATTTTACAGGGCTACTCAAAAGTATAACACTGCATTGTGGGACGGGGAAATATTGTTTGGGGCGTGTTTTAATTATATTAAACTATTTCATACAAGGTCACACAAAAGCACTCCATTGCATAATTATACATTGAGACATTGTTTGGTACGCATTTTAATTGTATTAAACTATTTACTATTTTATGAAATTTATATCTGTTGCACAGGATTACATCAAGTTATAGTCATTTTTCAGTCTGTCCGTCCGTCTGTCTGTTTACATATAATAGAGAAAAAACTACCCAATCAAATAGTTTGAGATTTAAAATATATAACTGCTGCATAATTTTGTCGAGTCAATTAAAATTTTCTGAAAATCAGATGTATACTTTAATTACAGGGATAATCAAAAGTACTCCATCACATTACGGTCAATAAGAAAAAATAGTTTCGAGTACATTTTAATGATGTTACACTCTTTCGAATATAATAGAATTGACATGAATCTATGAAGTAGATACTAAAATATGCATTCTGTAGAATTTATGATACAAATAATATTTGTTATTATTTTACAGGGCTACTCAAAAATATAACTCTGCATTGTGGGACGGGGAAATATTGTTTGGGGCGTGTTTTAATTATATTAAACTATTTCATATTTTATTAAATTGATATACGTTGCTGCGATTTAATACAAGTTACATCCTGTATAATATAAAGCAGATAATATTTACAGGAACGCACAAAATAGTTCAACCACTATACTGTATCTGAAGTACTGTATACTATAACAGCAAGATCTGAATACTTTTAAATTTCGTTGAAGTACGAACGCACCTCATTTGCTACGCTTCACGTGCAATTTCTAATTTGTTATTCTTAAAACTGAAATATGTTTTGTAAAAGTGCATCATTTTGTTCTCAGCTGCTTTGAAATATTTCACAAATGAAAATACTTTACTTTCGAAAATAGCGTGATCACACACTGCTAACACGTATTTAAGAGAGTCCAGAAAAAACTTTAAAATTTCTAAATTATTACACTAAAAATTTCTGTATTTTTTATGCTTAAAATGACGTTTAAATCATGTTTCTATCTTAATTGGAAGAAGTAATAGTAATTTTTTCGATTTGATTTGTTTTCGAAATATAGGTTTGGTTTCGTTTATTTTGTGTCGGCCGATTACCTACGCGAGGGATATAGGCCCAGGGAGGGAGTGCACTTCGTGGGGGTCTTTCTAAGGGAACCTAACCCATATTTACGCAAGTTTCGAAGAAAACCACGAAAACTACGAACGGTTAGGACGACGGCCGCGATTGAAATATAGGAAATGACTTAATGTGAAAATGCGTTTCTTTCTCATGATGCGTTTTTTCACAATTTCCCCTATTTAAATTCTTGTAACTCAAGAACCGTTAAAGCTAAATGCTTCAAACTTGCAACATGTCTTTTTCGACTATTTTACTTTAATTTTGATTCAGTAAAATTTGAAAAAAAAATACTTTTGTAAATATGATTTTTTTTAATAAAAGTAATATCATTTTTCCTTCAAAATTTTACTTAAAATATTTTTTACTTAATACTTTTTTTAAATGCTGAATCAAAATCAAAATTAAAATTTAGATATTTCTGTTTAATTAAATGTAGAAACATTGAAATTCTACAAATAAATGTAATAATAAATAAATATATATTTTGAGTTATAACTATTTTAACATTATATTACCATATTATATTACCATACTTTTTTCATAAATTTTAAATTTTTATAATAAAAAAATGTGAGAAGTGTTATCATAAGATTTTGTTTACAAATGATATGATTAACCATCACAGAAAAATTCAAAATTTTAACTCAATACATAAAAATTATTTTAAAATGTGTCTCGGACCCCCTTTAAAATGATCAAATTAAAATACCATTAAAAAAAAAAAAAAAAAAAAAAAAAAAAAAAAAACGTAAATACTAATATGATAGGTGAATACATAAATTTTGAAATGGGTAAAATTATATCGGGTAATAGATTTCACCTAGGAAAAATTCCATGTTTGAGTCAAAGTGGAATAAATTTTGCCGTTTTTTACTTTGGAATACCAAGCATAAGAGCTTTAATTAATGATTTTATCATAATACCAGATCATTATTATATTTTTACTGTTTGCATATACGATTAAAGATTAATTTCAATAATTTCTACAACTTAGTTTTATATAAATAGAACTGAGAAATGGTATTGTGTTAATTTAGGTTAAATTAGTGATGGGCGATTCTCGAAAATTAAACAATCGATTAAAATCGTAGTCCTCAAATTACACAATCGATAAAGTCATCGATTAATTTCGAGAATCTAAAATCGAGATGTTTTACAATCGATTATTAAAATCTTTGTAATTACATGTTTAAAAAAATAATTTAATAAATACATTGTAACTGAAAACAAATGGATGTTTAAAAAACAACAACAAACCGAAAGGAGGCTATAATGGAACCACAACAGTAGAAAAGTCCTGGAACACCATTCCCTGGTTGCAAAAAGTTGAAAAGTTGCGAGTAGGTATGAAAAGGTAAGGGGAGTTTAAATATCAAAAATTAGAATATTTTCAATTAGTAGCAAATTAGCCAAAGAAAAAATAATCAAAAGCACCCCTTGTGGCAAGAACATGAACTAAAAGCATAGTAAATGTGATCAAAATCTTTTATTGATTTTTGTACATCATTTGAGATAAGTTCTACAATTTGCCCGTTATTAGAGGACTTTCTACTGGAATATATTAAACGAACTCCGCGGAGGGAAATGAAAGTGCATAATATCAATAAATGATCATAAGGCTTTCCAACAATATATGACATGAAGGGTGTCGATTAAATTTAGAAAAGAGCCCCCCGCGGGGGGGGAGTGGAGGGAGGAGCGCGGGAGGTATATAAAATAAAATAGTAGCCACACAGTTTTCAAATGATATACCACAAAAGAAATGTCAGCAAAAGATAGAAAAGTGCCCCTTTAGAATCCCAACTATTCCCCTCCCCCATTGCGGAATGCAGCCTTCCCTCCCTCTTTGTTAATGTTTCATGTATTATAAAGTATATATCGAAAGTCTCCGTAAAAAATTCCGATCTAAAATGAACAAAAAAAAAAGAATTTAAAGATGTTAGAAAAGTGCCTTTATAAGGGGGTGAAATGGGAGAAGGGAAAGAAAAATTCATAATATGATAGATTGGTCCGAAAACTTTCCAAAGATATAGCATTTGACGGGTCCATAAAAAGTTTAAAATTTACACTTCACTACTGCACTACTTTTTTTCCCTGAATACACCCGGAAATGGCACAGCCTTCCTTTAAAATGTTTATATCTAATAAATTATATTTACCAGAGAGCTCCATCAAAAATTAAATTTATTCTCGAAATAGCATCGACTTAAAAAAAACTCACCCCCTCCTCTCTTCTCCTCCCGTCCTCTGTCCAGAAATTAAACTCCAGGAGGAGAAAAGTTCATAATATGAAAAAGTGGTCCGAAAATATTCTGATGATATATCAAATGAAGGGTTCAAAAAAAGTTTGAAATTTACTCCTTCCCCGCTGCCTTACTTTTTCACCCCAGAATACACCCGGAAATCGCGCAGCTCCCCAATTTAAAATGTTTATAATCACTTCTATTGATTAATAAATAACCGGAGCGCTCCATGGTAAAACTACATCTAAAATGATATTTATTGTCTAAATAGCTACGATTTAAAAAATTCACATCCTTCTCGTTCCCCCCTCCCCCCCTCGAGAAATTCAACTCCACAGAAGAAAAACTCACAGCATAAAAAAGAGGTCCGAAAACTTTCTGTTGATATACGACATGACAGATCCAAAAAAAGTTTGAAATTTACTCCTCACTCGTGGATTTACTTTTTCTTACTACTTAAAATTTTTTATATTTAATAAATAGTATTTAGCGGAGAGTTCCATAAAAAATACTCCACATCTGAAATGATATTTACTGTCGAAATAGCTAAAATATAGATTTAAAAAATTCACCCCCTTATCGCTCCCATTCTCTCCCTCCCCCCGTTTTGAAATTCAACTTCAGGAGGAGAAAGATTCGTAAAATGAAAGAGAAGTGCGAAAACATTCCGATGATAGATATATAACATGACGGGTCCAAAAAAAAAGTTTGAAATTTACATGTCACCCACGGGTTCGCTCATTTTTCCCAGAATACACCTAAAAATGACGCAGAAACCACTTTAAAATCTTTATATTTAATAAATAATATTTACCGGAGAGTTCCATAAAAAAACTCCACATCTAAAGTGATATTTACTGTCGAAATAGCTACGATTTAAAAAAATTCACCCCTTTATCACTCCCCCTCCCCCCTCCTGAAATTCATCTCCAGGAGGAGAAATATTCGTGAAATTAAAGAGAGGTGCGAAAACTTTCCGATAGTATCTATATAACATGACGAGTCCAAAAAAAAGTTTGAAATTTACATGTCACTCATGCGTTCACTCATTTTTCGCAGAATACACCTAAAACTGACGCAGGCCCACTTTAAAATCTTTATATTTAATTAATAAATAATATTGACCGGAGAGTTCGATAAAAAAATCCAAATCAAAAATAACATTTATTGTCCAAATAGCTACGATTAAAAAAAGACAACCCTCATCGCTTCCCCCTCCTCCCTTAAAATTCTACTCCAAAAGAACAAAAATTTATAATATAAAAGAATGGTTAAAAGATCTTTCGTATGTGCCTCTCATTTCAGCAAATCTCATCTCGATAAACCCAGGCTTCTCAAGAAACTCGTTGCTTCGCAATGGAAATCTACCTCGATGAGATTTCAGGTTTATCGAAGGACTTGTAACTTCGCGATGAATTTCTACCTCGATACATGCGGCTTGTCGAGCAACTTGTGGTTTCCCGATGAAAACCTTTTTCGATAAGGATGATTTTCGTTCCCGCTGAGAATAGAGATGAGAAGGTTTATCGAGAAGAGTTTTATCGATGAAGCTTTGTGAAATGAAAGGTTTATCGAGAAACGAGATACAGAAAGAAGCATGAGAATATGACAATAACTTGTGAAATGAAGACCTAAATTTCAAAGTTTCTCGTATTTTAACCTTGCCAAGCTGTCACGTACCTGGAATCCTTCAATAAATATTATTTATTAAAAAAATTTCAAAGAGGGGGTTGGAGAGAGGACAAGCATATGTTTAAAACTGTAGCGATTTCTACAATACCTATAATTTTAAGCGGGGTTTTTTGATCGAACCACTCGGTAAGTATTATTTATCATATGTAAAAAAAATAAAGTGCGGGCTGCAGAAATTTGGGGGCGAAAGGGCGGACCCACGGGGTTGGGGGGAGGGGGACAATTTTCACTTTTTTAAACCCGTCATGTGGTATATCATCTTGAAGATCTCTGATTACTCTTTTATGTTATACTTTCTCCCTCCCTCCTTCTGATTCCCACGGGGGGGAGAGGCAGTTTTCGAAAGTTTTTGCGTTTTTATCATTTTAGATCGAATTTTTGAAATAAAAACGTCTTTAGGCGCGTTGGGCTTTTTTTTTAAATTTGGGAAAAAAAAAAAAACATTGAACTCGTCCATTGTTACGGTAACATAGACACATTGTTTTAATGTTCTCCTTTGAGGGCCTCTTCCACGAGGGAGGAACTTGACACCCCTTTCCCAATATACACCTTAAAATATCGCTCATTTAATTCTCTATCAATTTTATCTTAAAAGTTTAAGCTACATGACACCCCCGAGGCTATGGAGCCTCCCCCCTATCGGTTATTCACCTAATTTTGCTCATTTCTTCACTTCATTTCAATTTTTAAAAGGCTATAATTTTGCTTCTATGGAAGCTACCGCGGAGAGAAAAAATTTAGCATAGCCAACTTTTCTTCGCCGCTCTTTTTTGCAGTTTTTCGGTTTTCCCCATAGCACCGCTTTTTTTTGGGGGGGGAGGGGGCAGGGGGTTTCTCATTTTTTTATATAATATGTCTATTGAAAGCTTATGCTTCATACATTACAAATCTAGCATAAAAAATTTTCTCCCATCATTCTGGGTCACGTTACGGACCCGTAATGGGTTGAAATTTAAATTTCTGAAACTTCTTCAAAGTTTTCGCCAAATTGACATCTGAAAAAAATCGTGCCTATGTGGTGTGTGTATGACATCTGTGCCATGTAAATATTATTCACCACTGCTGGGACTCTGGCCTCCTCTCGCGTGTAGGCGTTAATTTACCGCAGGTACTTAGTCCTTGTATTTCCTGCACAATAAAATATTTCCTGACGATTAAAAAATACACACGTAATTGTTCAAGTTTTCATTTTTGTCGACACTCCCGAAGTGCCACTATTTTTTTTAAAATAATATTTATAATATGTGGAATTTAGGAAAGCAGGAAGTTGTAGTTTGGCCTGTGACCACTTATTGATGTTATGTACCTTGATCTTACATATTTCTCCACACTTCGCTACCTTGGAGGTGGGGGGGGGTAGTTTTTAAAATTTAGCCGAGACCCCTCATGTGATACATTGTTGGAAAGGGTTGTGACCATTACTCATATTATGCACCTTCCGCAGCCCTTCAACACACTTTGACCACCACGGGGGACACTTTTATAAATTTAGCCGAGACCCCTCATGTGCCGTATCATTGAAAAAGCCTGTTACCACTTTCTCATGTTATGCACATAATGCGTCTTCCCTTCCCTTTGCCCCTTCCGGGGAGCATTCTTATAAATTTACCCAAGACCCGTCATGTGACAGATTGTCGGAAAGGCCTGTGACCACTTTTCATGTTATGCACCTCCCTTGCCCCTCCCCCCATTTCCGCTCTAGTGGAGGGCATTTATGTAAATTAAGATCGATACTCTCAGGTGGCATATGGTTGGAAAAGCTTGCGACCACTTATTAATGTTATACATCTTCGGCGAATCTCACTCCACTTTGCCCTCTCAGGGGAACTTTTCTAAATTTTGCCAATACTCCTCATGTGATGTACATTTGGGAAGCAGTATGCCCACTTATTCTTATTATGCAGCTCCTATGCCCCTTTCCCCACCTTTCACACCTCCCAAGGATACGGTCAGAGGTTCGTTCGGTTCGAAGTTTATTTTCCTTTTTTTCCCTTTTTTTTTTCTTTTTTACAAGATTTTGCTGTGCGCGCACACCGCGTTTGTATGTATAAAAGCAATTGCAATCTCGAGTCATCGAGAAAATTTTTACACAATCGAAAGTTATCAAGATGTTCATACAATCAAGAAAAATCGAGAAAAACTTCTCGTTATTGCCCATCACTAGGTTAAATGACGACCTCAGAAGCCAAGGGGTACAAGTGACAAAATGTCGATTTGGAGTAAATTGAGTTTAAAGATAATTGATGTTAAATTGGAACATCAATAACAATTGACTAAATTGAAATAGGAAACATCTGCTTGTTGCATTCTAATCTTTGAACTCTCATTTCAATAACTGTTAAAAAAATAGAGTAAAATTTTCTTTAAATGTATAATTAATCAATATTGTTTGTTTTTCGAAAAAAGTGGTTTATCTCTATAACTCAGCAAATTATAAGAAAATGACCTATATTTCTTTACCTGAAATGAAAAAAGCATATTTCCAGATACCCTGTGAACTTAACTCAATTTTTTCAATTTTGTCACTTATACCCCTTGGCTTCTGGGGTCCTCAAATATCATTTGTTTATGAGTTAGACTTACCAATATGAGGTACATTTTTTATTATAACTAATTTTGTAGGTTTATAATAAATCAATGAAATAGTTCCTACTGAAACATTTTCTTTCGTCAAAATTCGAGGGGTTCCACCTTATATATGAAAAATACAAACAGAAATTTCGTTCCAGCTACTTATTACTCGAGTTCTGCTGATGAGATTTTGATGAAACTTGCACGTTTAGATAACTATTATTTCAGGGAAGGTTTTCTTATGTAGCGCGTCAAGATCAGTTATATAATTATGATGAAAAGTTCTGCTATTTTAGACAAAAAGTTTGCCAACGGCATATGTTTCTTATGTTATAGCGACGCACATCATGCTACCTTTTTGTTACGGAATTGAAACGTTTATATCAGTTAAGAAATTAAAATATTCAAACAGACCAAATAATAAAATGAAAAAAGAACTATTACTGGTTCTATTAAAATAAAAAATAAATACATAACCACTAAACGTAGAAACATGAAAAATGAAGAAAATATACTTCTTATGATGTAAGCGTGCACTAATATGGGATTTTTGACTATTCCCCCTCTAAGGGGGGCAAACGGGGGGGGGGTCAAAAACTCTAGAACATCTGCCTATATCTCAGCAGCCGTTTAAGGTAGCAGCGTGAAATTCCAGAAAATAAATCTACTAAAAAAATAATTAAACACACATTTCAGCGATTTTAGAAATGTACTCCCCTGAGGGGATTAAAAGGGGGGGGTCGAACAATTTAAAACATTTTGTAAATCTCAGCTGTCGTTTTAAGTAGAAGCGTGAAACGACAGAAAATTAATCCATTAAAAAATAATTAAAGACGTGTTTGAGCGATTTTAAAATTTCCACAACCGAGGGAGGGGGGGGGGTAAAGTGTATATTTAGCTGTATCTTTTTTTTTTTTTTTTTTTTTTTTTTTTTTTTTTTTGTTTATTTGTGAGTTGATGAAAAAAATTCTTTTGTTTATAGATATAAATCCTTCATTACTTCTTTGGTTTTCTTCTATTTCGACCAGTCTGAGTTTTTCCGATGCAATGATAAGAAGCATAATATTGTCATTTTTAGACTTTATGTCGGAAGCATTTGATGAGAAACTACAACATTACTATCAATTGTGATTGAGAAGCTCTTCTGAAAATTCCATAGAGCATTCATGTTTTTATTTTTTTTATTTCTTTTCTCCACGATTTTTTTTTTATCTTGCAAAATTTCATACTTAAAAATGCTTTTATATGCTACAAAACATACATTTAATTTATGCTTTTCGTAAATTCAACTCTTATGCATATTTTTTCAATTGCGGTTCGAAAATA
Organism: Maratus speculifer; assembly: GCA_964019185.1. Lineage (NCBI taxonomy): Eukaryota > Metazoa > Arthropoda > Arachnida > Araneae > Salticidae > Maratus > Maratus speculifer. The sequence goes on along the minus strand of OZ025293.1, from coordinate 239,690,496 downwards.
ATTGATGGAAATTTTTGCTCCAAAAAAAATATATATTTTCAGTGGAATTTGATCTCAGAAAGAATAATAGCAAATCTGACATACTGATAATCATGCTACTAAGCCGTTTGAGAAAGAAGGAAATTTATTTGATTATAAACAGTAGCGTAGGCTATGCAACTTATTATCTCGAGAATCCCTCGGTGTTGCGCCTTATGGCTGTCACATATTTATATATATACTATACTGTGTCGATACGCAAACATTCACCGTATTCGGTGGCCCCACCCTTAGATAGTTCCCTTGAAAGAAAGATTCTTTTACTTTCAAAGTATAAAATTTTATGACGACATGAAATTTATATTTTATTAATTTTATTAAAAAGGTATATTTCTTAAATTTTCCATATATTTCTATAAAAACCGAAACTAAATCTAACACGAGTTTTTCTACTGACAGTTCAAATATAATAAAATGAAACTATTCTAGACTAAGTAAATAAATGCATCAGCAGTTGGGGTGTTAAGTTATGCCAATGTTATCTCCTGTCCTGTTTCTCACCGTTTGACTCTGAAGATGCTGAAGAGGTGTGACACTTTAAGCGAACAATTACTTGGATTTCAAATGAATACTTTTGACAGCTGTGAGCTCATTCAACATAGATGGTTTCTTAATGTCATCTGAAGACAACACAATTTGATGGTTGCTGCGAACTCCGATACGAAGTGCTGATAACGTCTCTCCTCGTCGAACAACATATAAAATACTTATTGAAGCGCAAGAAACTTTCCCTGCAGAAGAGGATACGAAAGCTCACAATCTATTTATTTGCACTTAGAAACGTAACATTTGCGAAAAAATAAAAATAAAATAAATAAAAAGCTACAAGTTGTCAATTGGGGAAACTTTTTTTATTAAATTTACTTACAGAAACGACCAGTTCTGCTGATTTCTTTATATTTAGAATTAATCTTCACTTTAGAATTAATCTTCAATTTCACGTTTCTAATGAAATTAAAACTGTAGGTGGAGGAATCTTTTTAGAGTTTCGTCTTTTGACGAAGCAATATTCGTCCATGTTCTCTGTCTGTCCGTCACAGAGTCTGTACACAAAAACTGTATAAGTTAGACATATCAAATTTTGTGTACTTACAGCTGAATACCTTGTGTCACAAGGCAAATCAAAAACATTGTAAAAATCTATTATTTTAATTAAATTAATCTTTTCAATGCCATCAATTTTTGAAATTTATATTTTAAAACCTTAATTTCAACGTTTTACATGTAGGCATCTTAACTTGGGGAAAAGCATCTGGCTACTGAACAGAAGGTTCTTAGTTCGATCTCTGATGCGAAAACTTGAAATTTCCATTCTAATATGGATTTAATAAGAAGAAATTTCGTATTTCGACCAATTTAAGTGTTTATATTATTAGGTTTCGTTCTTCTGACATTTATAAATTCTTTTGAATTTCAATTATCTTTCTTTTAAAAAAACTTTTGCGATTTATTAATGATTCAGCATTTTAAATTTAATTTTAAACAATTTCTTTCGTATTTAGAAATTAAAAATTTTATTTATGTCTCCGCTATTTTTATTTTTTTAATTTTGGATTTTCAAAAAAGTAATAGAATTTTGGATTTTATTTAAATAATTTGATTTGAACATTTTTAATTTGATTATAATAAATAATTTCTTTTTGTATTTATTTTAATGTTAAATTTATTGGTGGTTCATCTATATAAAAATTTAATAAATATAAATTCATAATTTGGATTTATTAATAAAAAGATAAATTATTTTGAAAGAAATGCTAAATGAAACTCTCTGTGCTATCTGCGAACACAACAACCCACTTGTTTAAATTAGTTGAAACAACTTCAATTTATTTATATTTACATATATAAAAGATAACTAAAACTTGAAATGGAAGAAAAAAGTATGAAAAGTAGAGATTCTATCAGAGTGAAATGCTAAGCTAAATTTTTAAACATTAAAAATATATCAAATATTAAAGTGGAGTAAATGCACAAGCAAAGGAAAAATAATAATCCTCTGCGAACGGTTTAATATTTATTAAACTACTTCTGACAAATATGGAACATGCAAAATTGTTATTTAAAGTTGCGTAAATCTCTCATAAAGTCCTTTTCTGTAGAACAACCCATTGGTGATTTAAATATGCGTTGTCCATCAGAGACCATCTTGTGTCATCTGTTGCATCATGATATCCTTTGAAGGTCCTCCTGACACCTTTCAAATGTTTAATGTAAAATTTCTTTAAAAAATGAAAATATACTTTGCCTTACAACCTTTAATGGATATTTTTTATACCTTTGAATGTCATAAAGATTTTGGCTTCTTCTCCAGAAAGCTGTCTAACCCTTCGAGCTCTGGTGAGTAAATGTCTTCAAAACTCCAAATGTCGCATTGACACCAGTATTTTGCAAAGAAAAAATTCCGTTTACCATAACACGAAAAAATTGCATTAAACCTTTTTCAAATAAATTTGATCGAATGTTCCGGTGCGATTGTTACATTTCGGAATTAAAATTAAGTGGTAGAAAATTCAACCATCAGAGCTCAAAGGGTTAGGATAGGCTCTTCATAAATGTATTACTGCACTGTTAGTAGTGCGAGTATTACTCGCGCTCAGAGGGCCACGTGGGAATTAACCATTAGAGGACGAGCGACTAGACTTCGTACTATTAAAAAATCTCAGAATCCTTCATTTTTCCCACTAGTTATTATTTTATTGTAAAGTTCACCGCAATCAGAACATTTTCGCAATTCAACTAAAGATAATTTTCTGTTTTGAAATACCGGTGTTTAAAGATTATAAATTCAGTAACGTACATTCGTTTCGAAGGAGTTAATTGTATTATTAAATGAAAATAGTTGCTGAAAGAATAATAAAAATTTGTAAAAACTATACAACGTAGAGTTTGTAATGCTATACAAGAAAAGTATTAGTGAATATACCCTAAAAGTACAAATAGATATGAAAACTAAATTATATCAAATTTGCAAAGCCGCTTTGGTCCGTGACGCGTTTTTCCAGATAGGTTTTTAAATAATTTTTAAATACACAAAAGTCGTAATGAGAGACCCACTCAATGCAAACTAGTCGCAAAACCCCACAGTATTTATAAAAGTTTCACATGCATAAGGAATTAAAAAAAAATAGACATTTTAATACCAAAAATTTCGCAACGTGGTGGTCGCTATATCCGAAGTAAGGAACGTTTTGCATAAAATAAAGCAAATAATACTTAAAAAAAAAACTGGTACTAAAATGGATATATTTTTTAATTGCTTATGCGTACAAAAACCTGATTTAAGTGATTAATTCTAATTAAATTAGTAAGCTTGAAACAGTATGTAGTTTATTGCTTTTATATTGCTACTAGGTATTGCATTACATAAATATATTACTAAAAGTTGTTATCGAGGCTTTAACCCTCTCACTGACAAGCCCGTCTATAGACGTTCCCTAAGCTCCAGGTTTCACTGCAATGCAAGCAATAATTAAAATGATATAACTCAGTTGATTTAATGGATTTTTAATACATTGTGCAATGATTAACACACTCAAGGATAACATTCATATTCGTAAATAAGATTTTTCTATAATTTTGAAAGAATCATATATTTTTTTAGCAATTAAAACAAAATGCTGAGAAAACAACATTACAATTTTGCCATTTTGCAAGACTGTCAGAGGGTTTTAAAAGCCAATGGTATGCAGAGTACTCCGCCCCCGTCATTATTTATGTCAAAACCTTCCCTGTCTTTGAGGGTTAATATATTGACTAATTAACAACATTTTTTTTTCAAAAATCATTAGCAATAATGCTTTTATACTTCTGCTACGATAGATACCTTCACCGCTCTTCAACATCTTTGTTAATACCACAAAATCGAAATTTATGTGTAACAGAAAAATGTACTTTTCTCGAAAACTATGCGATCTAGAGTAATCGCCATAGTTTTCTTGCAAAGTTTAAAGTAACATCTATAACCTCTAATTTTTTCATAATTTTAGTTTCAGTACATTCGGAATTAGATTGGGGGGGGGGGCATATTTTTGCGCTACATTTTCAGCTATATGTCTGTAAATATAATACCTAAAATTAAAAGAAATATATTTTTCAGTTCAACTTAATGAAAAGTTTTCACACAAGATACCCTACACGATATACAAAGAAAAGATTTTTTTTCTTAAAATAACTTAATTAGCCCCCTTAACCCCTTCCTAAATATATTTGTAAATGTATAATAACTTGCAAATATGTGGTCAATAGCCTTTATTACGTCCCCCAATTTGAGCTTTCCACGTTTCATATTTATGAATAAAAAGGCTGTGATCTTATAATAGTACCGTTTTCACTTTATAAGTGCGAAATCCTAATGTAACACTTAAACTTATTACTAAGATTTTTTTCGTACAATTTTTTCCCATGGTCTTTATTTGTAGAGGACCTATAACGCCATCACGTTGTCACCTTCTAAGATAATATTGCTGCATGTTTCCTTTCACTTTAACGGCGTCCGGCTGAGGTGCCACCCTGCTTACTGAAAATCTAGACAGGCATGATTTAAATTACCGCGTGACTGCAAAATTAGAAGATTGTAAAAATTGTACAGAAAGCTTTAATACTGTTTATAAATATCCTATAGAAACCAAGGCTTTTTCGTTGTTTAAAAATTTTTTACCATCATCGATCGGTTTAACCCTCATATGTTTGTCTTCTACTTTGAAAATAATTATAAACTTTTGTTTTATAGAAAAAATATCGGCTTGAATAAAAAATTGACAACCATAGAATTTGAGCGCTAATTTGTTTTACCAAACGATCAGAATTCACTTATGTTGTTTGGAGTTATGCATTATTCAGTTAGATTTATTATGTATTTTTATATATAGTGAGTGGTCAAATTATTACTTACATTACAATTTTTCTTAATTTTAAAGTTCTACACTTAAAAACTGGCTTAAATTTGTAAAACTTTTCTACACATGTATTTGGATTTAAATGCTGGGAATGTTGTTTTCATGTTTTCGCTTTGACGTAACTGATAGTTGACATTTAAGATATGTCATTAACTGGGTAATTATCGGTAGTTGTAAAATGTGCATTAGGGACGCTATGGAAAGATATGGTTTTCGATATTTTTATGGTGAAATCGGCTCACATGTGTGTTAATTAGCGCAATTGTGGATTCTAATTATCACAATTTTCTATTTTTATAGTGTCAGACTTAAATAGCAGTTGTTAAAAGTGGGAAAAAGTAAATATTTTTTTTCAGTGATAATTTCAGGCATCACTCCATTGTTGAAGCATTTCCATTATTCATAAACACAGATCTCTATTCGTATGCATACAACTGTAAGCAAAATAGAATCCAAATTTAATAAAATCGCTTTTATAGGGCGCCAAAGATACGGAAATTGTGGGTGTCGACGCTTCATTATGCTTCGAAATGAACGAATAATCCGTTGCATTTGTTTTGAAAACAGACGAAAGTCCACAAATAGTCCAGGCATTACGTGCTCAAAAATGACAAATAAATGCAAGTTTTGGTGTAGTTTGATTTTTGGTTCCCTTTATGTTTTTTGGGTCGCTGAACACGAATCCGGCATTATCCAACAAAATTTCTCCCCAGAAACACTTTTTTTGGCAAAAAACGTGGCTTTTTTTCGTTTTTTCTAAATAACTTTAAAAGTATACATTTTACATAAAAGTCATCAATACATAAATTAAAGAGCACAAAATTTCCTACATTTTATGTCTTTAAAGTTTTTTTCTCTGATCAATGGTTTAGCCGCGAGAGAGCCGCAAAAATAGGTGTGAAAAGCAGAAAATTCTGAAAAACATGAATTACAGCACCGTACGCCGATAAAACATGAAAAACAACCATTTTACGAAATTTTTCCCACTTAATAATACTAAATATATTATTATTGACTATATTTTATTAATCTGATGTTCATTGTTTCTTTCATAACTAAAAAATAAATAAAAATGAGCATATTTGTGATCAAAATCTTCATTTGCTATTACAAAATAATAATAGTAATAATTTCTTAATTTACTTTTAAATAATGTAAATAAAATAACTAAAATAGACTTTAACATATAAAAGCTGACACGGATTCTAGTTCTTAAAGTTCTAGAAGTTCAAAATGCGGGTGTGAAAATTAAAAAAATTCGGAAAATACGAATTATGGGTACTGTTCATAGATTTAACTTGAAAAATGACCATTTTTAGCAAAAATTGACTTTAAACGATACTGAAGATATTATGATCGACTATATTTTACAATGAAGTTGCTAACAATAAAAACGATGAATTATTATGAATTATTATTTAATAGTAAATAATTATGTACATTAGTAAGTACTTTTACTTAAAAAACAAAGTTCTATTCTCGCTTTCTTTTATTTGAGGATCCCTGCTTTTTACAGACATCTACAAAATAGAAAATAGACGAATGGAATTAGTGGGTAATTTTATAACTATCAATATTATAAATAAAAGTTTTTTTAATAGTAAATATTTGATACCTTGCTGCATAACTATTTCCCCTTCCATTGGGTCCTCTGATTCATTGTGTGGGCAATCCATTTCCAGATCGGTTTCAAAGTCTGGTTCATCATCTTCGTCTTGACACACAACTGCGATGTTTTTGCAGTTTCCCGAAGCAAATCTTCTATCTGATATCTTCGCAAATAATTTTTGCTGCTGTTTCAAGTACTCACAGTTTCTCATCTCGATCAGATTTACATGTGTGCTGATACCAAGCATTAGTCAGTATCTTCCCTTCTATATTCTTGAAGCACACAATAAACTTTTTTCTGATTCTTTGTGATCAGTATGTCGTCTCCATATCTCTCAATGAGGTTAAACTTTATAGGTCTCATATTAAATTGATAACTCCCTGTAACCTGTTTCATTAGCTCTTCCATGGAGAATTGACACTCGTCATCATGATTTTCCAGGTAATCGTATGTACTTTGCATATTGCTCTGTCGATTTCCTCGGCAAACGGACCACGTTTCTTCTGTTCTTGGACCTTCGGCCGCCTATAAACATATTTAAAACATTTGATGTGGTATTGAGCATCTCCTGCGATCAAATCATTCACTGGTTCGATGCGCTGAATTATAGCCTGCCCATAATCATTATTGCGAGCTCTTGCTGCTTTCAGAATTGTACTCCCATGTGTCGCACACTGTATACAGTATTGCGTTCGCTTGGTGGATTTTTCACTTGTGTTGCAATGAACTCTTCCGAAATGCACAGTCGACATGTAAAACAATTAGTTCGAAAATTAAACAGGAGTTGATGATCTTAAAATTTGAGAAGCACTTTGTTCCTCAACTGTCTTCACATAAGCAGTAATCATCCGTTCATTTACGTATGCTTTTCTACAATAAACATGCATATCTACTGAGGTTTTCCCCTTTAGGAAAACTGCCTTTCCATCCTTTCTTTCTGTATTTGCCTTGATTAAAGCTGCAATACCTCTACTAACTTTCACTGACGGCCCCTCTTCTAAAGGAGAGTCACAAATAAAACACAGCGACATCGCGCAAAATCACTTTAGCTGTTCACTATATTCACGAAGACACAAACAGTGAATTACTAAATTATAAGTATGCAGTTGCATGTGGAAACTGAGAGTAATGTGTCCTCCTGATAAGCTAGTGATCTGTGCGACGCATATTTCTAACAGAGGCGAGACTGGCGGGGAAGGGGAGGGGGGGGGGGCTAGTATTCTACTGAACGTGGACATGGGATGCGGGGTTGGGCGCTTAAACAACGTTATTTCATACTTGTACTTGTACATCAGTTAAAGCCTGTTTTAGTTATTTTATTTACATTATTTAAAAGTCAGATTAAGAAATTATTACTATTATTATTTTGTAAAAGCAAATGAGGATTTTTATCACAGATATACTCATTTTCATTTATTTTTTAGTTATGAAAGAAACGATGAACATCAGATTAATAAAATATAGTCAATAGTAATATATTTAGTATTATTAAGTGGGGAAAATTTGCGTAAAATGGTTGTTTTTCACGTTTCATCGACGTACGGTGCTGTAATTCACGTTTTTCAGGATTTTTTGCTTTTCACACCCATTTTTGCGGCTCTCTCACGGCTAAACCATTGATCATAGAAAAAAATTTTAAATATATAAAATGTAGGAAATTTTGTGCTCTTTAATTTATGTATTAATGACTTTTATGTAAAATGCATAATCTTGAAGTTATTTAGAAAAAACAAAAAAAAGCCACGTTTTTGCCACGTTTTTTACACGTTTTTTGCCCAAAAAACGTGTTTCCGGGGAGAAATTTTGTTAGATAATGCCAGATTCGTGTTCAGCGACCCCAAAAACATAAAAGGAACCAAAAATCAAAACTACACCAAAACTTGCATTTATTTTTTACCAAATGCCTGGACTAAAAAGAATTCACAAGAATCGTAAATTAAGCTAGCATTGCTATTTCTACCAGAACAACAAGTCGCCGTGTTACAGATTTGTGATTTAAACGCCGCATGTTAGTAAAGAAACCCACGCAGATTTCACCTATGAAATTGAAGTATTTGTCTTGAATCAAGCAATTTCAACGCATGAATACAGAAGATTTGAAAAATGTGAATAGCGTTATTTTGCAGATTTGTGTTTTGCGTACTATATATATATTTCAATTTCTCACAATGCCCCATGAAACCTAATTGTGAAAATTTTCAGACTTTTTCTCCTACGAGTGTCACCACAAAATAAAGACAGACAATTTTTTATTTGTTAAGTAAAAGAAAGTAGGAAAATGTCAACCGGACTGTATTTCAGAGACAGTCAAGCACTCATTTAAGATCATGGTATGGTCTGCCATCAGTGGAAACAGTGCAGGCGATCTTTGCAATGTGGATGGCATGATGAATCAGGTTCAGTGTAAAAAAGTATTGAAAGGATGATTGATTCATCAATTTAATGAATGTTTTTCCTATACCTCCAAATATATTTTCTGCATGACTCGGAGCCATTTCATAGAGTGAAGATAATAAGATATCTTTGAACTAAGTATAAAGTAAATATTTGCCATGATCGGGCAATTCTCCGGATTTAAATCCGATCGAGAACGCATGGGAGCTCCTAAAGTGAAAAGTATATATATATAAAAAACACTAGAGGGTAAAGAAACTTGACAGAAATCTTATTTAGGGTCTGTCACAATGATGGGGATCGACAGAAAAAAATATATATACAGAGCGCACAGTGGGGCAAATTCCCGAAAAGCTGGCCAAAATATGAAAATGTTATTCAAATTGTACGAAAACTCGTATACAGGTGTTTTTGAGGATGCTAAGTAAGAATACAAAATTAAAAAAAAAAATGGCGGATACAATATGGCGGAATAAAAATTAAAATGTCTCGAAAGTTATTCAATTTGTATGCAATTTCGTAAATTTTTAAAGATGCTAATTAGGATTCAAAAGTTAAATTTTAAAAATAAATAAATAAATAAAATTACAGATTAAGAGTAAAAACAATAAAATTTAAATAAAATTTAAAATTTCGAGGTAAACTTAAAAGGGAATTTTCAAAAAACCAAGACATAATTTAACGAAATTTAAGTACGTTAAAATGGAAAGTAAAACATTAGACTATTTAATTTTTATATTATTAAAATAAAAACGAAAATATGTTCCAGAAATTAACCTTTAGAATCAACTGTAGTATAATAAAAAGATTCATCAGAGGTCAAGGTGTCGAAATAGTTAGCAGAACTTATTGGCGGTTTTGGAAGATCCTGTGACTCTTAAGATCAATGATTTTAATTTCTTCTACGATAATTTACCTAAACTGGAAAGGAAAGAATCTGATGACATTAAAAGACGTAAAAATATCTTTTTTTTCCCTCGCTACTGCATCTTTGTGATAAACCTTCTCGATGCCTTTTGATCAGTTTGTTGCATGATTCTTGAGTATCTTATGGCATTTGACAAATTGGCAGTAATGAAGATAATGTTATTTCTTTGTCATTAATTAGTAGTTTGTGTATTGAAGTAAGCATATAGAACGAGGGGTGCTGCTCAAATCTACGAGCTATTTGTAAGGGAAAATTTTCGAAGTTTATCAAATAAATAACATGGCTACAAGAAATTACTTATGGCATAGAAACGTTTAATCAAATCTTCGTATATGCTCGTTTATAAACTAAAATAGTTGCGTTTTCAAAGAATCGTTGAATTGTATTTCCATCATTTGTGCTTCCAAATCTGGGATTTAGTTTCTGGACGAGAAGTCTTGATTGTAAACGAAATATTTTTTGCATATTTTATTTTGCAATTTCAGTGTTCTTTTCATGCAGAGTACGAGCTTTTCATTTTTTTCTATCCAGTTGTCTGCCAGGTGTAAGGCCTCTCTAAACATCTTTGCATGTAACTTAGATATTCTGAATTCTAAATTATCTCAATCCATTTTTAAATCGGATCCATTTTTAAATCGGAATATTATCTAAATCCATTTTGATCGGTAAGATGCTGTTTTGGTGCTGTCTGACATAGGTAGCAACGTTGTGTGTATTACACTAATTCGTTTTTAACGACTTTTTCTTCTGTATCAATGATTGTATTAAACGAAATAAGTTTATTCTGGTAGCATTTAATGCAATCCCATTCATTGACAGTTGCTTCCGTATTTCTTGAAAAAGAAAAATGGATCTTGATTGGCCCGATAAAATCAGTGAAATGAAGATCTCGATATTTTCAAATTGACGATTCATGAATTATTCGCAATATTTATGTATTCTAGTAGCACGGAAGAAAAGAAAATTATATTAGACATAATGCAATCTTCATAGCTAAATATTTGTTTAAATGTACTCAGAATAGATGTGCCATCACATCCTCACTTGCAAATCAAATCCAAATTACTAATATAAGCAAAAGTGATAGTCATAATGATTTTTACTCGCATTAATGAAATACGCTCAGTAGTTTGATCTAGCAAATATAATTCTTCCAATTATAATAGAACAAACAAAATTACTACCTATAAAGATAAGAAAATGTTATTCTACCGGATTTCATTTCATTTCTTCATTTTTCCATTACTAAGCTTACTTATCAAATTAATGTTATCTTATGATTATAATATTTATTTACAAGATAATAGGAAATAAACTATTATAAAATTGAATAATTCAAAAATTTGAAAAATATTTATCAGCTAAATTATGTGAAAAGTAGTCAATTTCAAAATTTTTGTGGCGGCCGAAAAAGTGGCATTTTTACTTGCGGTTACTAAAATATGCGTGAAATGCAGAAAGGCAGTTTTTGGCAGTTGGTTTTTTATGAATCACTAGAAAATAGCCCAAGTTATTATTTCTATTAAATTTCGTTGCGAAACACTGTGGAACATTTAAACTTTTTGATGTTTAAAAGCAAAAAAAAAAAAAAAAAAAAAAAAAAAAAAAAAAAAAAAAAAATCTAAAATTTTTTATCAAAAATGACAATGAATTTATTAATTTTTACGTGCTTAATATAAATTTTGTAATACATGCAAATAAAGTACATACTATCTTAGTGTGAATCCATTTCAAATCATTAAAATCGGATAATATTATAAAATATAGCACGCGTTTAGAGGAACTGTTGTTTTGCTGTTTTTGTTCGCTCTAAATGATACTCCTTCAAGCATCATTTTTAAAATGATGATGCTTGTAAGGGCAAAGCAAAAATCTTTTTTTAAATACAGATTCTGACTCTCCAAATATTATTCTAGCCAACTATAAAATCGTAACTTCATTTTTCGACTTTTGGCTAGCTTTTTGGGTTTTTGCCCCACTGTGGAGCGTGCCAAAAAAAGTACAGGCCATTATCGATGCTAAGGCAAGTGCAACGATATATTAAGACTATTGTCTTGAAACACTTGCGCTAAGTTTTTTAATAATAAATTTCTATTTTATGAACGAAAGTTTGTTTTTGTTTTAAACCCATATGCATTCTACCAAAATATACCTAAAATAGCTTAACAGTCAACCAGTGAACAAAAATATATAGCTTTAACCATGTCCTGAAAGAACCACAAAAGCCAGTTCAAAATTACTATAAAACATCTCCAAAGATTTATCAGTCAATATATCGATGCTTATGATATGCAAGCATTTATTTAAAAAGTCTAGAAATGATTTTAACAATTCTAGAAGCATTTTAATTAATTTCAAGGGCGTTGTTTAGTGTGTTCTGCAGGAGATATCAGGACTGAGGAGGTTAAGTTCATCACAATGTACATTTTAGACGTGTAACTAACAATTTGGACACCCACTCTATATTACATATGTTATATATATTATACATTTATTATATATGATTACTGATTATTGCGACAAATAAAGAGTTCCATCATTTTATACTGTTATCGGAGCTACGTATATTTTAAAATTAAAGAAAGGATGCTTTATAGACAAAAATATGCATTACGAAAATAACCAGAAATGCTGTGCATCTTAGAAACGAAGTTCAAGCAGAGAAAAAAGAAAAATAATCTATCTCAGCCCAATCTAAATTTAACCATTAATTAATATACAATAGCTAAATATTCATGAGCTAAATATTTTTTCTGACCACTTGATTGCACGATAGTCGAGGATATTTCATTATGGGAAATTTAAATATTTTTAATCTTTTTATTTGTAACTTTTACTTATTTAGATGTTCTTTGTAATAATCCTACTCGAACGTCAAATTAACCAGTAAAATCACAGAAAAGAAGCAAAGGTATAAAATTTGATAATAATATATTTTTTTCTGTTTTAAAACTTGCACACTTTGATTTTGATGGACATAGTATATCTAAAGGAAATCTGAAGAAAGTCAAAATTAGATGTCATGTCTAACCTTTTCTACGACGAGAATGTCTTGAAAATTCAGAATTACCTTACCCGAGGTTATTGAGCATAATTAGGCAATTACAGCAAAGATAATGATGGCCTCTCTGGTGCGGCATGTGTAAACCCGGCTTTCTTACTATAATAGCAGTTATCGATGATAGACCTTCCTTTCCCCTTACTACAAAAAGTACAACTTTAGCTAGAAATGTCTTTCTACGATTGAGAATAACATTCGTTGTACCTATCAAAAGCAAAAGGAAACGGAATGAGAGAATTAATGTGCTACCACCTGCTTTGGTTGGCATTGCCATCAATCTAAATATAAAGGTCAAACTTAAATATCCTTTCCTTTATTTATAAAGATAAATTTATAGTTGATTGAACATGCGCTTTGCGTTAAAAGCACAGATAACAGATTAAACAAGTAAAATAAACTTCTTGTATCAGGCATAGATTGTGGGACACTTTAAATTAATTGATATGAATATAATTTAAGGAAATATTTACTATTTCCCCTCCCCCCCTAAAAAAGGAAATATTTTCTGGGATTTTTTTTAAAAATTAGGATAATGGCGTCAGCTTGAAAATTGTTGATATATATTTATAAAATTTTAGATACCGTAAAATGGGGTGAATCGGAACACTTTGCAACTTTAACGTTAAAAAAAAACAACAACTGATTTTTTAATTTTTTTACTTTTCTACTAGAAACTTCGGTCCTGTTTTGTCCTTTACTTTTTAAGCAAAAACGAAACATTTTTACTGTTTATATATGTAAGGAACCCGAGTCTTGGCCTACGTTCGTGGGAGTTCCGTCATCATTCGAGGAGAGGGATGTAGTCGTGGAGAGATGCGTGCCTTCAGGGGATGAGGCTCAGAGATCCGTCGCGTCCAGCGTGGAAGTGCCGGGGAGAGAACTTTGGCGATCACGCCGAATCAATCGTCCGAATGGCCGGGGCGTTCTACAGTCAATGCGGCGTTATTTTGTGGAATCATGAGGTGTGATGGAGAAAGAAATAACGACACAACATTTTCACTTGGGGCCTGGTTTATTAATCCTTTTTGGCAGATCTTTGGGAGAAACCAGGTCCCTGTGACTTGACGCTTTCCTTTTAAAACTTCGTTTCTTTGGCCAGCATTTTATTAGGCAAGTGTTAGGTCAAAAAAGCCGCTTGTTTTAGGCGCTCCCGCTATTTAAAGGCCGTTAATTCGCATTATTTCTACCAGGTCGCGATACTAACTAATGGGTGTTACTCTAATTTTAATTGGTTAAGAAATATCTGGGCAATATGACGTTGTTAGGCACGGTTTTCCAGGGCTTCATTGCTGATCCTACAAATTACGAATTGCGTTTACGTCAGCTTTTTTAATCTTAAAGAACATCCAAAAATGATCTCTGAAAGTAATAAATGTTAGGTTGGGAAAGAACATTAACAGGGGCAAAATAGCTTTAAGTATTAGAATTAAGGTTAAAAGAAGGGGCATTTAAATTTTAGATTAAAGTTAAAAATATTAATTGGGAACTTTAAGTTTTTGAATTTTAATTTTAAATTTAAATTTTAAAAAGGCTTTAGGTTTTATCCTTTCATATCCCCCCCCCACTAAAACAAGAACCACAGATCTTTCTTGCAAGGTCTGTGGGTCTCAGCTCCCCTAAATATTTTACCTGGGTTTGGGTTTCTTCCTTATTATTAAGTTTTTTTTTTTTTTTTTTTTCTTTCTTCAGTTTTACAACGTCAAGCCAGCTGGACCTAGTTTCTGCATTATTTACAGGTTACATGAAAAAGGTTATATGAAAACATTATTCTTTACATAAAAAACACTATATTACAACAAAAGATTTGTCAATATTTTGGCATTGAATAACATGAACACTAATGCTAATACTACTGATAATATTACTGATAATGTTACAGATAATGGTACTGATAATGTGACGGATAATGTTACAGATAATGCTACGAATAATGTTATGGATAATGCTATGAATAATGCTACGGATAATGGTACTGACACTGTGAGGGATAATGCTGTGGAAATACTGCAGCATTTAAGGGACATTCTCGAGAAGGACAACAAAAAAGAAACATTAACCAAAATCAAAATATAAACACTTAAAATAATGAAACACATATTGACTAAAAAACAACATTTAAAAAATAAACTTTTTTTTTTTTTTTCACTAAACAGTTTTCTAAATGTCTGTGATGTTTCCTTTGGTTGAAAGTTTTTATGAAGGAAAGTCCTTTGGAAACATTCTTTATGTAAAATTGAAACACTATATAATATAATAAAAATTCAAAAATAAAATACCAAAACACACAAGTTATTGACATTAAACATGGGTAAAAATAGCAAAATACTCAAAAAATATGATATTCAATATTATCAGCAAAATACAATTGTATAATAAATGCAAATTTTTTTTTTCTGAAAATACTGTATGTTGACACTGAAATATCACCAAAAGTAATTACAACACAACACAATTTTAACACTATATAATATAATCACTATATAATAAAACACTATATAACATAATACTAATTATAATACTATAAAACTCTATTTTTCCTACTTAATTCTTAGGTTGCACCTTTTCTAACTATGTACAGTATCCAGCTTTAGGCTTAATTCGAGGCTAACTCCAAAATACAAAAATGTCAGACCTCTGAAAACTATAGCTACTAAGTAAAAATATAAACTTGCTATAATTTTCACCATGCCCAGTGTTAGTGGGAGATGGATTTTAATACTTTGTGGTGAAAGATCATCCCAAAAAAAACGTGCCACTTGCACTATAGAAAAGGAAAGTGGGAAACTGACATTCACCTACAAAGGGCAAGCGGAGCAGTTTTGCCAGATTCTCCGTTCAACCTGGAAAGAGAATCTGGGAAAACAGTCCGGCTAAAGACGGGTGGTCAAGGAGCGGAGGACCCTTACTGACGTAACACATTTCATCATATACTAATAACATTTAAAAAAATTAACAGTGCTTTTAAACTGTAACTTTCATCCTTTACCGCTGGGGGTTGAGGGTTAAACATCCAGCTGGGTCCTCTTCCAAATACTAATGATAGAGGGACGATAGAATAGCAAAAATAAAAAATTGAAAGATGAAAGAGATAGATGGGGTTTTATTCATGGTTGAGTTTGAGATTTTGAGGAGAATGGTAGTATCTTAACTTGGATGAATGGACAATTTCAGAATTTCTCTTAAAATGTGGGCTGGGTTTATCAATTTCAAACGTGACTTCAGAAAGTTGTTTCAGAATGGTGTATGGTCCAGAATATGGGGAAGTTAATTTACGGGTATTAGGATAATGAAATTCTTCATACATTACAAGGTCACCAACTTTAAACTTTACAGGAAGGAAACGAGCATCATAGCGGACTTTATTTTTCTTATGGTAAGCAATTGTTCTTTCTTTAGCCAATTTTCTAGCTTCATCAACTGGAGGATAATAACTATTATTTGGCAAAGGAGGATCATATGGCAATTTTCCTAACAATAAATAACTAGGGGTAAATTGAGTTACAGAATGAGGAGTATTGTTATATTCAACTAAGACTTCATCTAACAATTTAGTCCAGGGTACTTTCTTAGAAGAAGAATTAACTTTACACTTTAATCTGGTTACAATAGTCTGATTTAGGCGTTCAATTTTTCCGTTCGTTTCGGGGTGGTGACTACTTGTCAATCTGTGTTTAACATTGTAAGTACGAAGAAATCTCTTAAATCTGGAAGCGGTAAATGCTCCATTTCTGTCAGTTAACAATTTTTCTGGTACTTGTAGTTGAAATAATTGTTTCAAAATGTTTGTATAAGTTTCAGTAGTTACACTTTTTGAAGGAAAGCCCCACACATAGCGAGTTGCATGGTCAACCACCAAATGCAAATATTTTTTCGTAGAATTGTAGTAATTAAATCCGCCAACAGAGTCCAATGCCAAGCATTCAAAAGGTATATCTGTTGGGGGCATCAATTGTAACATGCCAAATCTTTTTTGTTTACATTTTTTGTTTATTTGACATGTATGACAATGTTTTACAAAATTTTCAATGTCCTGATTGATATTAGGCCAATAATACTGTGGGAAAATTAAATTTATCATTTTATAAATACCAGGGTGGCCAAATTGTGTGTGGGTTTTTTCTAAGAGGGGTAACCGTAAACACATGGGGACAACAATCTTATACAAACTTTTCTTTTTAATTACAACAACATCATTTACTTCAGTGTATTTTTTACCATCTGCTGTTACATTTTCCTTTTTCTGGCTGTCTCTTACTTCATTCAAGTCAAGGAGATGTATAACATGGTGTACATTTTCTGAAACAGGTTGTCTTGATAGCATATCAGCTTCAACATTAGTGGAGCCCTTTTGGTATTTGATTTCATAGTCAAACATACTAAGTTTGAGAAACCAGCGGAAAAGACGTCCTCTTAAATTTTTAACATTTTTGAGCCAGGTAAGTGCCGCATGGTCCGTATGGATGACAAATTTTTGACCATGTAAATAATGATAAAATTTATCCAAGGCATCCACAATTGCCAAACATTCTAATTCCGTTATTGCATAATTTTTTTCATAATCTCGAAGATTTCTAGAGTGATATGCTATTGGGTGTAATTTTCCCTTTTCATCTACCTGTTTCACAACACACCCTACTCCAAGACTTGAGGCATCTACAAACAGTTCACAAGGCACTTTGGGATCAAACAATCTTAAAATAGGTTTTTCAATCAAAGCCTGTTTTAGTTTCTCAAAAGAATATTGACAATTTTGGTCCCATACATAGGGGACATTTTTCTTTAACAATTGGTTGAGAGGATATCTAATTTCGGCATACTTAGGAATAAATTTATTATAGACATTAATAGATCCCAAAAAGCGTTGCAACTCTTTTACATTGGTAGGTGGTTTTAATTTCTTAATAACTTCTACATTTGGATTGTCAGGGGTAATACATCCATTAGAAACTTCATAACCAAGGAAATTAATTGTGGATTTAACAAAATTACACTTTGATAACTTTAATTTGAGGTTTTCTTGGACACAAATATTAAATAATGTCTCTAAATGCATCAAATGTTCTTCCTCATTTTGAGAAAATACAATAACATCATCAAAATAACTACAGGCAAAATTAATTTTGTACTTATGAAAGATTCTTCGGAGTGTGCGGTTGAATATCCCAGGTGCGTTTTTTAATCCGAAAGGTAATCGCAACCATTCAAATAAACCGAAAGTGGTCGCAAATGCCAATTTTTCGGTGTCTCGAGGGTGGATAGGTATATGCCAATATCCACTGGCCAAATCGAGAGTGGAAAAAACCTTAGCTTGTGCTAATTTATCCAAAAGGGTATCAATTCGGGGTAGGGGTTCTGCGTCTGTCTTGGTAATAGCGTTTAATTTTCTGAAATCTACACATAAACGAGTTTTCTTCCCTTCTTCGCGCTTGTAAACTAAAGTGACAGGCGACGAATAAGGGGAACAACTCTCTTTAATGATTCCTGCCTGTAACAAATTTTGGACTTGGTTTCGGATTTCTTCCTCTTCTTTGGGTGATGTACGGTAAGCCCTAAGTGAAACGGGAAGGTCAGAGGTTAAATGGATTCTTTGGGGTTCTATATTTACACAGAATACATCGTATTTATCTTTTGCAAAAATACAGACATATTTGGCGAGAAGAGCAGGTAGTTGTTCTTTAGCCAACTGAACTTTGGGCCCATGGTCAGAGGTTTCAAACAACTCCGGTTCAAAATTTTCTTCAAATATCTCTGCATTTTGGATCTCTGCTTTTAGCGGGTGGATATATGGTTCTGACAAATGCAAAGTATGGTGGGATGATTTTTTTGAAATATTACGCATAAGTGATATTTTTGTGTTATTTTGATGGATTTGCATTTTAGAGCAATCAATATTTAATCTAAACAATTCACAATGTGGTAGCCCAATTAAAACATATGGTAAAGAGTTATGAATTATAAACAGTTCAATGGTTTGAGTTATTTGTCCTAATTGCAAACTGACAAGGCATTTTTCTTTCAAAGCTAGAACACCCTGAGTTTGTGCGACTGAAATACTCTTTTGAACTTTAGATACTTTTAGATTAAATTTATGGGCTAAATGATATGGCATTACACTGATAGAACTACCTGTATCTATCAAACATGGTAATGAGTTTTCACTTTTCACATGAGTAGCTGTTTGACAATTGTTCATTTTTTGTTTGGATCCATTATGTGTTTTGATATACCCGGGTATTATTAATTGTCATTGGCTCTCTTCTGTATTTTGTTGAAACTCATTATTAGTCTGATCTAGATTATGGGTTGAAACACTTGGATTTGGTGCTAGGGCAGTAACATTCAGCGTTTGTTTACGAAAAGGGCAATCTCGCACCCAATGATAAGCATTCGAAATGCCCACATTTAAACAAACTCGGCACGGCGTTGGTGGCAACGTGGCCTGATAATGTAGGTTTGGGCGTTGTTGATCGGTCTGCATAGATCTTGAGGGAGTTGGTTGCATCGGTCTGAATGTATTTCTTTGTGGGTTTGGGTTAAAATGTCAAAATTGAGGTGATTGGTTTGGGACACGATAATTCCATGGTCTGTAGGAATTTTGTCCATGGTCAATGTGGGATTTAAAAGGTTTCCATTGTCGATATTGAGGGGGATGCTGAGGGTTGGGCTCAGTCTTCCTGTCTGTTTTATCTTTCTGCTCTAACTGCAATTTACTTAATTTAAATACTAATTCTCTCCATTCATTGACATCAGCAGGCGCATTTGTCACTACCAACTGTTTCATCTCTACTGGCAGTCCATCAGTAAGACCGTCCAAAATGAAACGCTGATCTAAACCTAAAGTGCGTCCTACTTTAGTTTTTTGGTGGTAATATTCATTTAAGTCACCTCCAAATTTAAATTTGATCTGGGAGAAATCTGTCAATGATAGTGTATCAGGAGTAGTGTAATGTTCAGTGAACAATAACACTAACTCTGACCAATGGAGGACATGAAGACAGTTGTTAATATATAAGGTAAGCGCGGTATCTTTTAGATACTTTTGGATGTTGCGGATTTTCCACAAATCATCCTTGTGTTCCTCTACACAAACTGACTCAAAGTATCGCAGCCAAGGTATCCATAACATCTTCGAGTCTGGAGAGAATGGCACAATTTCGGGATCTTTTCGACATGTGCCTTCACTATTACCTGAGGACTGAGAATTTGCTGCATTAATTTCCTTTCCCGGAGTCTCGGGAACCACATCATCATTTTTTGGGGGGTCGCCTACTTTCTCTGATGGTGGGGTAGTACTCATGATGTTTACAACCAAAATCTCACAAAATCATAATATATTCCAACATAGTAACACATAACAATAACATTAAATAATTCCAAATATAATAGTAAAATAATAGTAACCTGATACTTAAATCATTTTTTATAACTCAAATTATGAATCTTAATTTAAAAGATAATTTTTATTTATCTTTTTGAACTTGAAAGGAGCAGAACTAAACAAATGCAAAACGAACTTTACAGCAAAAATTTTAAATTTTAAAAATGTATTTTATCCTGTTCATTCTTAGTTCACTCTTCTTTTTCTATGGTTAAAATCTTAACTACATACTAAAAATAACTTTTAAAATAACACAAAGTACAAAACAAAAAAAAATCAACTTTATTTTTTTTTTTCAATAAAATGCCTGAATTTGCTCCTTCTAACTTTTCATATTAAATAAAACATCTTACCTTGAACAATAATCCGCGATTGATAGAAAAAAAATGGAGCGGAAAAAACAAATTAAAATACACGCGCACATTCTGTCCTTTCTTTTTTGTCTCTTTAAATGTTCAAACTATCCGAGTTTGATCCAAGATACTTCTCCTTTCCCTTTCAAACAAAATCTCTGCACAGCTGATCGCGGAGCGCGGCGCACTGACAGGGGTTGCAGAACGAAAGTCACGTCACACCAAACAACCGTAGTTATCGCGTCTTGGCGAAAGATCATGCCGTATTCCGGCACTAGTCTTCGTACTGAGAGGACATCTGGTACCGCTTGTATCCGCCGAGCACGTTCCTGGAAGCAGAGCGATTTCTCATCCAGGTTTCGTTTCGCTTGTCAGGTTTTTATCCTCACCGACTCTTTGTAAGGAACCCGAGTCTTAGCCTACGTTCGTGGGAGTTCCGTCATCATTCGAGGAGAGGGATGTAGTCGTGGAGAGATGCGTGCCTTCAGGGGATGAGGCTCAGAGATCCGTCGCGTCCAGCGTGGAAGTGCCGGGGAGAGAACTTTGGCGATCACGCCGAATCAATCGTCCGAATGGCCGGGGCGTTCTACAGTCAATGCGGCGTTATTTTGTGGAATCATGAGGTGTGATGGAGAAAGAAATAACGACACAACATTTTCACTTGGGGCCTGGTTTATTAATCCTTTTTGGCAGATCTTTGGGAGAAACCAGGTCCCTGTGACTTGACGCTTTCCTTTTAAAACTTCGTTTCTTTGGCCAGCATTTTATTAGGCAAGTGTTAGGTCAAAAAAGCCGCTTGTTTTAGGCGCTCCCGCTATTTAAAGGCCGTTAATTCGCATTATTTCTACCAGGTCGCGATACTAACTAATGGGTGTTACTCTAATTTTAATTGGTTAAGAAATATCTGGGCAATATGACGTTGTTAGGCACGGTTTTCCAGGGCTTCATTGCTGATCCTACAAATTACGAATTGCGTTTACGTCAGCTTTTTTAATCTTAAAGAACATCCAAAAATGATCTCTGAAAGTAATAAATGTTAGGTTGGGAAAGAACATTAACAGGGGCAAAATAGCTTTAAGTATTAGAATTAAGGTTAAAAGAAGGGGCATTTAAATTTTAGATTAAAGTTAAAAATATTAATTGGGAACTTTAAGTTTTTGAATTTTAATTTTAAATTTAAATTTTAAAAAGGCTTTAGGTTTTATCCTTTCATATATATATTATTAAGCTATTGCATAGCTTTTATCGCGGGCTTTGAGCGCGGTGACCGAATCCAAAAATTCCGTAACGCGAAAAAATCCTAACACATCCGTAACGAAAAAAACCTAACACTCGGCTAACGTCGTTTCCGTTCGGAAAACTTCGGGACGGTATCCTTCGGTAGACTTCGGCAGACACTGACGTGGTATTTTTCATATTATCAAGTCTCAAACTTATGTTTCTTATGATCTAATTTTCATAGCGCGGCCGAATTTTGTTTGGTAATTTATTATGAGACAGTGTTTATTTTGGCGGTCTTATTTATTTTGGTGACAGGAGACCCCCCACGGTGAGGGTCGAAAAATTTAAAATGCTTATAACTCGCGATTTAATTTTCGTAGCGCGGCCAAACTTGTTTGGTAATTTATTATGAGACAGTGTTAATTTTTGGTGACAGGAGACCCCACACGGTGAGAATCGAAAAATTTAAAATGCTCATAAGTCGCGATCTAATTTTCGTAGCGCGGTCAAATTTTCTTTGGTAATTTATTATGAGACATTGTTAATTGTTGGTGACAGAAGACACCCCACGGTGAGGGTCGAAAAATTAAAAATGCTTATAACTCGCGATCTAATTTTGGTAGCTTGGCAAAATATTGTTTGGTAATTTATTATAAGACAGTGTTAATTTCTGGTGACAAGAGACCCCCCCACGGTGAGGGTCGAAAAAATTTAAATGCTTATAACTCGCGATGTAATTTTTTTCGCGCGACCAAATTTTGTTTGGTAATTTAATATGAGACTGTTAATTTTTGGTGACAGGAGACCCCCCACGGTGAGGGTCGAAAAATTTAAAATGCTTATAACTCGCGATCTAATTTTCGTAGCGCGGCCAAATTTTGTTTGGTAATTTAATATGAGACAGTGTTAATTTTTGGGGACATTAGACCCCCCCCCCCACGGTGAGGGTCGAAAAATTTAAAATGCTTATAACTCGCGATCTAATTTTTTTAGCGCGGCCAAATTTTGTTTGATAATTTATTATGAGGCAGTGTTAATTTTTGGGGACATTACCCCCACCCTGAGGGTCGAAAAAATTAAAATGCTTATAACTCACGATCTAATTTTCGTAGCGCGGCCAAATTTTGTTTGGTAATTTAATATGAGACAGTGTTAATTTATGGGGACATTAGACCTCCCCCCCAACGGTGAGGGTCGAAAAAATTAAAATGCTTATAACTCGAGATCTAATTTTTTTAGCGCGGCCAAATTTTGTTTGATAATTTATTATGAGGCAGTGTTAATTTTTGGGGACATTAGAACCCCCACGGTGAGGGTCGAAAAAATTAAAATGCTTATAACTCACGATCTAATTTTCGTAGCGCGGCCAAATTTTGTTTGGTAATTTAATATGAGACTGTTAATTTTTGGTGACAGGAGACCCCCCACGGTGAGGGTCGAAAAATTTAAAATGCTTATAACTCGCGATCTAATTTTTTTAGCGCGGCCAAATTTTGTTTGGTAATATATTATGAGGCAGTGTTAATTTTTGGGGACATTAGACCCCCACGGTGAGGGTCGAAAAATTTAAAATGCTTATAACTCGCAATCTAATTTTCGTAGCGCGGCCAAATTTTGTTTGGCAATTTATTATGAGGCAGTGTTAATTTTTGGGGATATTAGACCCCCCCTTCCACGGTGAGGGTCGAAAAATTAAAAATGCTTATAACTCGCGATCTAATTTTCGTAGCGCGGCCAAATTTTGTTTGGTAATTTATTATGAGGCAGTGTTAATTTTTGGGGACATTAGACCCCCCCACGGCGAGGGTCGAAAAATTTAAAATGCTTATAACTCACGATCTAATTTTCGTAGCGCGGCCAAATTTTGTTTGGTAATTTAATATGAGACAGTTAAATTTTGGTGACAGGAGACCCCCCACGGTGAGGGTCGAAAAATTTGAAATGCTTATAACTCGCGATCTAATTTTCGTAGCGCGGCCAAATTTTGTTTGGTAATTTAATATGAGACTGTTAATTTTTGGTGACAGGAGACCCCCACGGTGAGGGTCGAAAAATTTAAAATGCTTATAACTCGCGATCTAATTTTCGTAGCGCGGCCAAATTTTGTTTGGTAATTTAATATGAGACAGTTAAATTTTGGTGACAGGAGACCCCCCACGGTGAGGGTCGAAAAATTTGAAATGCTTATAACTCGCGATCTAATTTTCGTAGCGCGGCCAAATTTTGTTTGGTATTTTATTATGAGACAGTGTTAATTGTTGGTGACAGAAGATACCCCACGATGAGGGTCGAAAAATTAAAAATGCTTATAACTCGCGATCTAATTTTCGTAGCGCGGCCAAATTTTGTTTGGAAATTTATTATGAGACAGTGTTAATTTTTGGGGACATTAGATCCCCCACGGTGAGGGTCGAAAAATTTAAAATGCTTATAACTCACCATCTAATTTTCGTAGCGCGGCCAAATTTTGTTTGGTAATTTAATATGAGACTGTTAATTTTTGCTGACAGGAGACCCCCCACGGTGAGGTTCGAAAAATTTAAAAGGCTTATAACTCGCGATCTAATTTTCGTAGCTCGGCCAAATTTTGTTTGGTAATTTATTATGAGACAGTGTTAATTTTTGGTGACAGGAGACCCCCCACGGTGAAGGTAGAAAAACTTAAGATGCTTATAACTCGCGATCTAATTTTCGTAGCGCGGCCAAATTTTGTTTGGTAAATTATTATGAGTCAGTGTTAATTTTTGGTGACAGGAGACCCCCCACGGTGAGGGTCAAAAAATTTAAAATGCTTATAACTCGCGATCTAATTTTCGTAGCGCGGCCAAGTTTTGTTCGGTAATTTATTATGAAATATTGTTAATTTTTGGTGACAGGAGACCCCCACGGTGAGGGTCGAAAAATTTAAAATGCTTATAACTCGCGATCTAATTTTCGTAGCGCGGCCAAATTTTGTTTGGTAATTTTTTATGAGACAGTGTTAATTTTTGGTGACAGGAGACCCCCCACCGTGAGGGTCGAAAAATTTAAAATGCTTATAACTCGCGATCTAATTTTCGTAGCACGACCAAATTTATTTTGGTAATTTATTAAGCTATTGCTTTGAGCGCGGCGACCGAATCTAGGAATTCCGTAACGAGAAAAAATCCTAACACTCCGGCTAACGACTTTTGAGTTTGGCAGACTTCGGCGCGGTATCCTTCGATAGACTTCAGCAGACATTGACGCGGTATTTTTGCATAAGTTGATAAAAAATGCTATGCAATAGCTTTACCGCGGCAGTCCCCGAGTGCCACACATATTATTTTTTAATGGTGTTCCGATTCACCCCGCAGATAGGGGGTTATTCGTCGTATTTATAATGAATTTATTTATATGTCTGGGAAGTTTCGTTTCTATTCACCCCATTTTATGGTAAGTTTGAATATATATTTAATCAAAAATATTCAAAGCTTTGCTTCATACGAACGGGAGGATGTCCATTGCAAATTTTCTCAATCTAGACAATCTCTTTTCAGTGAAACAATTCGATCGATCATCATTTTAATTTTTTCAAACGAAGATGTATACTTTTTATGAAGATTTTATCGACAAAACATATCACTTAAATAATACCTAAAAAAACGCTTTTTCCCCAAATGAATGTCATTTTGCCTGTTATGAACTTTTAAAAATCAAATGTTAGTATAAACTCGAAAGAATATCATAGTCTTTCAGTCTGATTAAAAAAAATGGTTTAAAATGATTGAATTATGAAAAAAAAATGACAGCGCGATTGAAGAATACTGGGATAAATAGAGCCAGATAAAACACATATTCATTTTTTTTTAATATGATGGACTTTGTCCAGACTTATACTGGGTGTCCACTCTCAACGATGTCCAGTGATTAATTCCAAAACTGTTAGTCATAGGTATATATTTCCTATGAAAAATGCGTTAAATGAGGTAAAGGAGTATTTAAAAAATTTTTTGGTTAGTAAAAATTTCTTATAAATTAAGAAATTTAAATTTTTATGTCGTTCCCTATGGTCCTATAAGTTCTTTTTAGAAAAATGTTCTTATTACGCTGATAAGTAAGACAAAAATGTCCCATTATTGTACATTTAAAACTGATGGAGTAATAGCAGATTAAAAATAGAGCAAATTGTTTGCTTCGAAATAGGAGTCATTCACAAATTTACTAGAAATATAAATAATCGTCAGATATATATATATATATTTATATATGTATAGTTGAGAGTAAAATTAACATTATAGTATACTTTTGAAACCTATAATCACTCTAATATATTAATGCAAAATACACTACTTGTATTAAACATATAGGGAGCAAAAAAATAACAATTTTTGGTAAATAAATGTTTGAAAAGCAACAGCCTCAATTCTTTACAAAACGATATATATTTTAAAGTGCTATTATATTACACTAGCCTGAAAAATGCGGATTATGTCATGCACTTTAGCTTTTGATAGTTTATTCTTATGTATTTTGTAGCGCTGAATCCGAAATTGACCTTCGTTATTTTACCATCACATAAGGATATTTTGCAAAAATTGTATTATCCAAAGTTAACCTCCAGAACGCTGGCTGGAATAAAATCTACTCCAGTCATATTTTATCTTCGAAAATATATATATATATATATATATTTATATATATAAATTTTGGGGACGTTATGTAATAATAGTACTCCAATGGTACTTATTGTAATAATAATACAGTTCTGGCAAAAAAAAAAAAAAAAAAAAAAAAAAAAAGGAGTTTATTTACATACTTGATTATGTACATTCGTTTACTTTTGTTCGTTTTAAGATAGTTTTATTAACTCGATGGCACTTTTTTGCATTTATATATTAAACGTTGATGATTTAGTTGAATGCCAATGCAAGAGGGCATTAATAACGAAAACTAAGTTAAAATGAGGAAAAGTAGGCGAATGTGTATATTCAAAAATGTTGCAAAATTGCCATTTTTGGCCAGTATTGTATTCTTAAGTATCGTTGCACTGATTACATTATTTTAATTGATACTGACCAATCAAATATTTTTCAGATTCCACTAGATTATTCTACTAATTTAGAATTAACGGCAAGTCCTTATTCCATCAATACTATTGACTTTTTAGATCTAAAAATTGAACTCAAAGAAAATAAAATAACAACTGATCGTTATGACAGTTACATACATTCATGGTTTTCGATTCAAAGTTAATGTGCTTTTACTCATTTTAAATCATGTCTTCAAATTTCAGTTTACCATAGTGTACTCCGCAATCCGCTGTATAGAATTAATTTTTTTTTTTTTTGTTCTTTTCAACATATTAACAACGATAAGCAATTAATATTTGATGCACTGAATCACGTTTTTCTTAAGAAATTCATATATTCTTTAATCTACAATCACACATTAATAACATAACTAATGGATTGTAAGGTCGATAGTTATCAGTTATAATTAATATATATTGCAAAAAAATTAGGAAAACTATCATATCCCATATCATATATCATATACTATCATAAAATAAAAAATAAAGCCACAAAATAAAACAAAAAAAAATATCTAGGATGGCTAGATGGGAGATAATAGATTGCGGAAGAATGCGGTCTTGTTTGTAAAATGTATGCGCAAATGTTTATCTTATTTAAAAAGAGAGAGGTTCATCGTGAAAATTAGTTACTTTGTATGTTTGTTTATGTTTTGTTTGATGATTCAGCACTCACTAATAATGCCTAAAATAGTTTAAATTTTATTTTTAAAAATAAAAGACTCTAATATATCTATTACATATATATGTAATCATGTAAAAATATTAAGTTATTTGGCATCCCTACGTTCCCCTTAAAATAATCATAAAAATTAATTGAAATTTAATACAAGTATCAGAACATTTTAGATGTTAATTATTCATAACCAATTCTGTTAGTTCATTTACACAACAACAAAAACAGAAAGAATTTTCGAATCAATATAAAATTTACTTAAATGATTATGTAACGTTCAGGTATAAATTTAGCTTATTATTTAGCTATAATTTTGTACATTAATTTATACATTTTCTTTTTAAATTTAGTAATCATTCATATATTTTATTTATAATTTTATATGTATTTATATAATGTTAAAAATTATAATTTATATTAACTTAATCCACAAATTGTCATTATGCTTATATACAGTCGAGTCTCTATATAACGAAATCCAATGTTCAGTCAAAAAATTCGTTGTATAGAAAAATTCGTTAAATAGAGAACAAATTTTTTTTTTCATTTAATGTTTAAATTTTGAAACATTATTGTTTTTTGAGCTGTTTAATTAAGTTTTTCAAATGTTTTATGAAATTTTGCTGGAATCTCAAACATTTTTATCACTTCCTTTTTTCCCAGTGTCTTATTGATTATTTTTAAAATTATTACTTCATCAGAGAGGGTTATGCTTATCCTAGGAGTGATTTTAAGCAGGTGAAGTAGAAGATCACACCAGCATAGATGATATTTAGTAACAATTCTTCATTCAAATGATCTCTCACTACAAAAATGTTCCAAGTCGCCATAAACAACAAACATCCACTCTAAACTCTAATGAAAATCTGCTGAAAAAAAATGGCCTTTTATGAAATTACCCTTTTATCCCTGCCTTACTCCAGCCCAAGAAACAAACAACAGTTTAAAGGCGACAATGGAATAGTTTTATCTTTTAGGATGCTTTGTGATATGTTTCAACCTTTTCCAAGAAACCATGCTCATCTTGGTTTAAACAAAGTCAAGTGTAATCATGCAAAAAAGGATGTTTTTCTGGGTAGGGAAGGGGGTGAATGCCTTTTTTTTACATAAGGAATAAGGTAGAGGAGTGCATCTATGAAATATAAACAAGAAATCCACGAAAAAAAAATTATGCCACAAATAATTTGAAGCGTTTTCTGAACATATAAAAGAGCATTTTCAAGAAAAAATTCGTTAAATGGAGATATATATTTCGCTATATGGAGATATTTTTTAATGTAATTATGAAAAAAATTGACCGTTCCTACAAAAATTCGTTAAATAGAGAAATTCGCTGGATGGAGTTTCGTTGTATAGAGACTCGACTGTATATACATATATATGTATGTATATTTATTATTAAGAATGTAATACATAATGTAATGCAAGGAATTTAATTTAATTTAGGGTTGATAAGTTTGTCATGGCCCCACTAATATTTGCATCATTCAAGATTTACTGCATTTTCCATTTCATGCTTCTCTGTTATACTGATAAGTTTTCAGAATTTATATAATGAATGAACCTAGATTTTCAATTTGCATAACACTTCACTTATAATTTCTATTCGTAATTGATATTGATAATTTTTAGTACACTTAAAATAAAATCAATAGACGGCAGAACCCAAACTAATTTACATTCCTTCATATCTATATAAAATTATTTGCAATTATCTACAGATGACAGTGCTACACTTTCCGTCAAATACTCTATGTTCTACTTAATACCTGTACTTTTTTCAAAGCTATTTTTTAATAAATGATGTCAAAATTCTTTTATTTAGCATATAAAGAAATTTTCTATGTTTTGTTTCATTACAATAATATATTTAATAATTATTCTATTAATATTATTTTTAACCATTTTTCCTTCCATAAATTGCCAATTTTAAACAGAGAACTTTCTCTGTTAACTGTAACTGCCACTTATGCCATGTGAAAAGGGATTTTATGAATAAATTTTAATGTTTGTTTATGTGGATAATGAATAATTTTTGCTCTGTTTCACGACAAAGTCTTGACATTTCTATATATTAAAATAGTAAGTTTTCACATACATGTTCCGTTTTTAATTTTTGTTATGTCTGGCTTGTTTATGTTTAAAATGTGTTAGATACAGTTGATTGTGCCATTAGAGAAATAGTCCTTAATGCACAGCTTTCTGTTTATTTTTCCAAAATCAACTCTACTTATTATGTTGAAATACTGCATATGAAGGCAAGTTTCACGTAAGGAGTTTCATTTTTATTCATGTCTCGCTCCCTTTTTTGCATACGTTTTGTAATTTTTCTTATCGAATTTTTATATTTTTCACTTTGATATACTGCATTTTGGGTAAAGGTTTTAATAGCGTTTTATTCTGGTCACTTTTCATTTAAAAAAAAGTTTTAACCGCAAAAATTTTACTAAATGTGTCAAAGATTTTTATTTTTTCTAATTTGTTTTATGCATTCAACTTCCTGTTTATATTGATTCTTTTTCCAAGCTTAAAACCTTTTTAAGCTTTAAACTTAAAATATTTAAATCTTATTTAAACCTTCCTTTATTAAATTTGGCTCTAGTCTTCAATCTTCATTTTCTTCAATCTTAAATCTCTATAACTATTTCATTTAAATACTTGTTGTTCAAAATTGAAAATTTATAATATTTGAATCTTGTTTTAAAACTTAAATTTATAATTTATCTTTTCAAAATAGATGACAATTTATCTATTTACATATCAAATCCCCCGCTCTCTCACTATATATATACACTGGTGTCCAAAAGTTAAGCATAATTGGTAATTAAGTAAGTAATGAAAGAAATATAAATCGAAATGTGGTGAAACTCCAGGTGTGTAAACAAAATAGTACGCGTCATATATTTTCGCGAAGGGTTTTCTCCGAAATTGAACAGGGGACCGCCGAGAAATTGAAAAAGAACGAAGATCTTTTGGATAACCCTGTCAAAACTAATGTAGCAAAAGTGTTCAAACTGCACATTATGATTATGTGGCTTATTGTAATGTACTGTGTTTATTTTTATAAGGATAGCATGTATACTCGTAGAGAAATTAAGGTTTTTATAAAAACAGTCCTAAATTTTTCCAAGTTTTTTGCTTATAATTTGCAGAGTTCTTAATATAAAATAATGTTATTTTCTGAAAATATGACAAACATCATTGTATACAATACCCTGTCATCAGAATTTAAAAATAATAAAAATTGTATGAAAAATGAGTAGGTTTAGTAAATAATTTTTCATTGCGCATGCGTCAATGATATCAAAATTTCATTTGCATATTGTGTTAGCTAAATGTATTGAGCAACTTCTGTAAAAGTTTCAAAAACATAGCTTGTAAATTCTGAAATTGATCGTCTATAGAATCAACTCAAAATCCGTTATTCCTAAGAGGAAGCAAAAATATCAGGGGTTTTATCCAAATATAGCTGTACGTATAATATTGTGTAGACACTAAGCAATGGAATATGGATACAGCCCCTCATCTTTTTGCTTCATTTAGGGAATAAAGGATTTTGATCTCATTCTATCAACGATAATTTTCAGAATTTTTAAGCTATGCTTTTGAGACTTTCACAAAAGTTGCTCTATACATTTAACTAACATAATATGCAAATGAAATTTTAATAGCGTTCACGCATGCGCAGTAAAACATTATTTAGTAAACCTGCTCATTTGTCATTCAATTTTTATTATTTTTTAATTCTGATGGCAGGGTATTGTGTTCAACAATATTTGTCATATTTTCTGAAAAGAACATTATTTTATATTAAGAACTCTGCAAATTATAAGCAAAAAACTTGGAAAAATTTAGGACTGTTTTTATAAAAACCTTAATTTCTCTACGAGTATACATGCTATCCTCATAAAAATAAACACAGTACATTACAATAAGCCACTTAATCATAATGTGCAGTTTGAACACTTTTGCTACATTAGTTTTGACAGGGTTATCCAAAAAATCTTCGTTTTTTTCAATTTGTTGACGGTCCCCTGTTCGATTTCGGGGGAAACACTTCGCGAAAATATATGATGCGTACTATTTTGTTTACACACCTGGAGTTCTACCACATTTCGATTTATATTTCTTTCATTACTTACTTAATTACCAATTATGCTTAACTTTTGGACACCAGTGTATATATATATATATATATATATATATATATAATGAGAGAGAGAGAGAGAGAGTGACTTGTTCGAATAATGGGTTAATTGATATTCCGTTTATTAAAAAAAATCCCTGTCGGCTTGGCCTATAGGCGGAGGTAGATTTCGAAGAGTGCTCATTTCAACATCAAAAAATAAAATTTGATTACAGATACATCCAGTTTAATAACTTGATTCGGCCGCTTTTGAAAAAAAATTAATTTAATTTTTTTGTAGAAACAAATTTTATCAAAATCATCTTAGGTTCGACTCAAATGCCCATTTTGACAACCTATTTTAAAATATATTCTGACTTTATTAAAAAATCGACCAATACGGTACATTATATAGTTCCTAAATAACAAAAAAACTGTCAATTGAATGTGTTTGAGAGCAAAATTGAAATAAAAAATGAGTTATAAAATAACCAAATTGTTATTTGAATACAACCTCAATTCTTTATCATGATCGCTTCGGGAAATTTTGTGCGAAGTGTCCACTTTGACAGCATTTTAAAAAATGTATTCAGCCTTTATCAAAAAACTGACCAATGCGTCACATTATATAGTTTCTAAATAAGAGGACCTGTAAACTGGATGCGTTTGAGAGCAAAAACGAATTTAAAAATGAGTCAGAAAAAACACAATTTGTTATACTTCCTCAATCTTCAATCACCATAACGTCGGAAAATTCTGCTCAAAATACCTTTTTTGGCAGCCTTTTTTGAAATATATTCTGACTTTATTAAAAAATCGACCAATGCGGCACATTATACAGCTCCTAATTGACAGAAAAACTGTCAATTGAATGCGTTTGAGAGCAAAATTGAAATAAAAAATGAGTTATAAAATAACCAATTTATTATTTGAATACAACCTCAATTCTTTATGATCGCCGCTTTGGAAATTTTCACAGAAGTGTCCACTTTGACAGCATTTTTAAAAATATATTCAGCCTTTATCAAAAAACTGACCAATGCGTCACATTATATAATTTCTAAATAAGAGGACCTGTAAACTGGATGCGTTTGAGAGCAAAAACGAATTTAAAAATGAGTCAGAAAAAACACAATTTGTTATACTTTCTCAATCTTTCAATCAGCATAACGTCGGAAAATTCTGTTCAAAATACCTTTTTTGGCATCTTTTTATGAAATATATTCTGACTTTATTAAAAAATCGACCAATGCGTCATTTTATAGAGTTCCTAAATAAGAGAATCTGCCATTTGGATGCGTTTAAAACCAAAAATGAATTTAAAAATGAGTCTGAATATAAGCAGTTTGGATTTGAGGTTTTTTCTCCAACTCCTATTTTTGTTTAATTTATTTTTGCTAGAAGAATTGGTCCTATGAAAAACTTGTTAATATAATAGTTGTAGATATTATTGAGAAGATGTAAAATAAATTTAATTATATTTGATTGCTTAAGAATTGAGTAAGTTATGGATTTTTTTCTTTTTCCTCCCCCTTTTTTCTTTTCGTTTTTAATTTTTTTCGTCGGTAAAAGTTGGTCCTATCAAAAACTTGTAAATACAAAAGTTTTAGATAATGTTAAGTACATTTATAAAAAATTTAGTTGGATTTGATATCTTGAGAATTGACGAAGTTATGATTTTTTTTTCTCCCAAAAACCCCGTTTTTTTCGCCTCTTGAGCCCATTTTTAACTTTACCAAAAATCTGTCATGCATAAACTTTTAGCCCATTTTTGAGAAGTAATATAAACTTTAAACTGATTCGATATCTATTTTATTTAAGAAGTTATCGCGTTTTTTCGGTTTTCACAAAAACCCTCCCA
Source organism: Maratus speculifer (assembly GCA_964019185.1). NCBI lineage: Eukaryota > Metazoa > Arthropoda > Arachnida > Araneae > Salticidae > Maratus > Maratus speculifer. The sequence continues at coordinate 239,656,905 of OZ025293.1, read as the reverse complement.
ATTTCCACCCTCTTGGTCCGATTTTGCCTATTAACGAACTCAACCGAGATTTTATGCTGCTTGATTTTATGTAAAAGTTTGAAGAAGATATGAGCATAATTATAGAAGTTATCGTGTCCAGAAGAAAGTGATATACACCGATAGACAGATAGATAGATAGATAGATAGATAGATAAACTTTTTTACTGATGGTAGTTTTGGGGTCTAGGAGTCATGATCGGTGTAGATCTGCAAAAATTTTTCAGAAATTCCAACATGGGGGAGAATGCAATAGGTAGTATTTCATACTAAATCTACCTAAAACTGCTGAACATATTTTTGCTACCTTTTATAAGATTCACTAAGATAGGTTAGATGCAGATGCATTAGATGCTTTTGTTTCATATGCAAAACCATGAAAAATGGTGATGACGAGGTTTTATTATGCATAGACCAACTTTAGCTAAAGGTGATTTCTACGCGAACATTTAAAGAAAGAATGGCAATTCTTGTTTTAGCATAAAAAAAAGAAAAAATAAATAAAAAAAATAAATAAATAACTTCCCTTTGGGTACTGCTTATTTTATAATTTAAAATCCACAGTCTGAGAACAAAAGAAACTTTTAATCATTAAACTTTTCTCTAATTTATTTCAAATTTAATTTCACATAAAACGCTATTTTAAATTAATTTTAAAATGTTATATATCATGTGAAATGTTCCTAATGAAGAGGCCGGTAAATTTACAAAAGGGAAAAAAAGCAACGGAAACGAATCGTACTTCGATAAGACAATAATAACAAGTACAAGAAAATTTATTTTGGAAAAAAAAAAAAAAAAAAAAAAAAAAAAAAAAAAAAACTCTATGTCTAAATATATGATAGCAAACATATAAACATATGGCCGCCTTTCATTGCGTTTCATCTTTTCAAGTCAAATAAATATATTTTGAACTAGAAATTTGATTTAATAATTGAGATAAGTGCGACATAGAAAATACATCTTATAGTATATTGATTTTAATAATTTTTAAATATCTAGAAGACTGGTAGTATGCATATAGCAAAATATAATTTCTTTGATACAATCTGGAATAGATAAAAATATGTGTGTTAATAGAATATATTCTTCGAACTAGAAAGGAGAGGTGTGTAAATTATTTTTAATTTTTTCTGTTACTACCTGACCTAAAATCAAACTGTAACCATAGAAAGCTTTAAGCATATTGCTTAATTTTACTATTTTATTTTTATTTTCGGCAAAAATATAAGGCGTTTTAAAATAATAACGCCAGGCGGGGTTATAACGCCAAGTGCTAATATTATGCATAATTATGAAATAATCTGGTAAATGACACCCATGTGCTCTGAGCAGGGCCGTAACCAGCTAGTAATGCCAGGGGGGGGGGGGCTCTGAAAAATTTTTGTGGGGCCGGGCTAATACTTTTTAAAAATCCATGTGTCTTATGCAAACTATGTACAACGAAACCATTTAAAATGACAATCACTGCCCTCTATAAGCAAATTTTGTTTAAAAAAAAAAGTTTTTTGAAAGTCATAAAAATGTTGACTGGCCTTTCTTCTGCATTTGTTCTGTGGTCAACAAAAGAAAGGGGACTCTCAAAAATAAAATTATATACATATTTTCAAATATATATACATATTTTCAAATTCTCACAACTGCTTACTGCTTTCACTTTATTGAAAATAGTTTGGAAAATAGAAGGGGGGAGGGGTGTGGTGTAAAAATGTTCCTGATTACATTCACAATTGATACAATAAGTAAAAGTTATTAATTGGCAATATAACAAGTTTTAAACATCGGATTACTTAACAAAAGTAGAAGAAAAGCAACTTCTGAATTGAAAATTGATTTAGGTTGCACTTTACAATTTATTACATTAATGCTTGCTATTGATCTCACCTAATTCAGTCCATTCAGAAATATTGTAAAAATAGCAAGCAATTGTAATTTAGATTGCACATTTTTTTCCCCCGCAGTATAAATAGTAGGTTTTTAAAAAACATTGATATTTCCATTAAAATAAAATAATGCCAACCAAGATTTAAAAACGAAAAAAAAAAAAAAAAAAAAAAAAAACTATTTTTGATAAATTTTTTTATTTATCACAGTGAGCAAGATAATTTTTTTTTTAAATTATCTTTATGACAGATAACCCATAATTAATATATATAAACTCTTTTCACATTTATAACACTTGTATACATGCATATTTTTTATTTATAGCTTATGGCATATACATATAAAAGTACTACCTAAACATTTCATGCATAAAACTCAGTGTAAAACTAAATGTTAAATATACTTTTAGGGGAAAATTATTGAAAAAATATACACTGTTAATTTTCAAAATAAATTATTTAATAACATGATCTTGAGGATAAGTTAAATATTTGTTATTATAAATATTATGTTTTATGGTAGATATTTTAGGAGTGCAAGGATGCAAGCGCTGCGCCACAAATGGCTGATGTTTATTGGCTGACCACTAAATTTTGATAGCATTCCTCACCTTATTTAATGACTGATTTCTCAACTGGTAGACGGCAGGTGCTGGGTTCGAACCCAATCGCGGCTGTCGGCCTAACCGTTCGGAGTTTTCCGTGGTTTTCTTCGAACCTTGCGTAAATACGGGTTAGGTTCCCTTAGAAAGACCCCCACGGAGGGCACTCCCCCCCCTGGTCCTATATCCCATTAGCGTAGATAATCGGGCGACAAAAATCAACCAACCTTTAATGACTGATTTTCTTATGTTTAATAAGAAAAAAAAATCTAAAAAGAATTTTAATAAGAAAAAATTATTATTCGCCTTATATTTAATAAGGCGAAAAATACTATTAAAATTTAGTGATGGAAATCAGCAATTTATGGCGCAGAGCTTGCATCCCTCGGAGTAGAGCAAGATCAATGAAAACATTAATTCGCATAATAATTTAAAAAAAAGTATGCAAAATATTCCAAAATACATTTACAAATGTAAAAATGAAACTTAACTATTTCTTGTCCTTTTGTAAAACTGATTGAATTAATAATTAAAAATAAATAAATAAATAACATGGATACGTATAATAATGATGCCTAAAAATTCCATTCACATTTTTTTATTATTATGTAAATTGAGATTTCTCTTTCATATCACTAATAAGATTTTCACATAATTCAAGTATAAATTATCGGGGGGGGGGGGGGAGGGTGAAATGTCCCCCCGAGCTCCCCCTTTACTTTCCCCTGGATTCAACACTGGTCTCAAGAAATATTTTTCTGACTCAACAATGCGATTTTTCCTGACACATTCAAGAATTAATTTTCTTTCCTGCTCGTCTAACAATTTCAATCCCTCACATTCATATATCTGAAAATAGATTAGCGTTATCTGTTTTTCTGTAAATCCCATGCATCTAAATCATAGTCGATTCCTACCTGTTTGATCACAATTCCGTCATGTGAAAATCAGCCAACATCGAATTTACCATTATTTTTAGATTGACTGTTTGCCGCTTACAAAAACGTAAACCATTGTTCAGTTCCTTACACCTCGATTCCGATTACTTGCGAATTTTATGCCTCTATCAATAAAAAGTTTTTGCAAAAATGTCAGAAAGTAGGTGATTTTGATATGAAAACAGTATGGTTAAATGTAAAACGCAGTTAAATTCTTTAAGTTTGGATAACCATAGCTGCAAATTTTATTCAATTATCATAAAAGTTCAAAAACATGCTCTTACCCCATTTTCAGCATCCTCTGCCGGCACCGAAGGCATGAAGAAATGTCTTTCAAACAAGGATTTTTCTTATTTGATTTGTATAAATATACTTCTTTTTTTTTAGTTTTTTCTTTTTTAACTAAAAACATGTTGTCCAGCAACAGCTCAATTGAAATTCTTAAAAAAAACGTTTTTATTGAATAGCTTGAAGACGTTTACCCCACGGGGATATGGGTTCTATTACCATGGTTCACCCACTGCTTCCCTAATTACCCATCAAGATGAATATATACATATGTCTATTTCCGTTTCACCCATCCCACTCAACGGACGTAATGTATTATAGATTCTCCCCACAAGTTTCAAAAGACCATTTACTTTTTACCAAAACATAAGATGATTATTAGTGCATGTGGGGTTAATTTTTTTCAGAAGACGGAATGTCCTTATTATAGTTTTTCTCCAGCATTCTGAGAATTGTATCGCAAAATAATGCATCACAATGAATATCCTTCGGATTGTAAAATATTTGGTATTTTTCGTTTAATTTAAAACAACTGAAAGATCTAAATAATTTACTTGCATAGTTTTTTCCCTTCAGATTAGCGTCAGTTAAAATATACATTTTATTGAAAAAGAAGTGAAATGTCTAGGGGGGGGGTGGCTCAAGAGGTAGCTAGATGGGGCTCAGCCCCCCTGGCCCCCATCTGGTTACGGGACTGGCTCTGAGCAGAAGGGTTTTGAGTCATATAAATCGCAAAAAACAGCTTCAAGTTAATTTGTTTCATTTTTAGGTCTTATTGTTTTTACAAGCAACTAAAATTAACGCTTGATCTAAAATTTGAGAGATACGTTTTGTGATGTGAAGACTATTTTTTTAATCCGGAAATACTTTGTTAATTACATAAATTTGTAGTACATTTCATGGACTTTCAAAATGTTGTTGAAGATTTTGGATATCTTCTCGAGATAATTTGTAATTTAAAATGTACAGCTCAATAACTATAACGGGGTAATAACGCCAATCCTTGGCATTAATACCCCGGTTGATTCCCTACAGTGGCCGAGCTACATCCTAAATACTGATTCAAATAAACACAGTTAAAACTGTGCAATGTTTCTAATAATTCTATTTAAGCGGTCCTTTTTAAGCAAAAAGAAGCTCACGGTCTGATATTCTTTTGCCTCATCCCCCCCCCCCACACCACACCTTTATTTTTCTTACACTTTCACAAAAAATTGAACATTTTCAATAGCTTAGAATGCAAATTCTCGATTTCTAAGTTTGTAGAGTTTGTATTTTTAGAATTGGGCAATCTACATGCAATTATTCCATCTTATTTCATAGTTTTGTTTGCATGGCGTTATTACTCATATAGGTGGGTAATAACGCCAAATAGCATTGGTCAAGAATCACGCCATTACATTTTTTGAATACATATCTGTTAAATTATTCTTTTATATAGATAGTCAATGATTTGCTGTATCAAATCATATATTTGTTTGAAAAATACAAACTAAAACTGAGCCGTGAAACTTGGTAGAACCTTAACGTGGCGTTATTACCCCAGGGTACCTTATATGAATTTATGGGTTACACCCCTCCCTCCCATCCTTAGAAACTGAAATGAACTTTTTTGTGTATTTGTAAACTTCAGTAAAATATCTCTGACAAAATCTGTTTTTAAACTGTATTCTGCGTATACATTATATAGACACTAATCACCGGACACTTTTAATATTTTGACCTTCAGACATTTTGTCGAATATTCGAAGATATAATTCTCGGATTTTTCTGGAACTTAGTGTTTATGAAGGATATGTTTGACTTTATCATTAATGATTGTATTGAAACTATTTTTTATATTGAACACAATAAAAATTTTTGCTACCAATATCGTTTTCGAGGAAAATTCTTCGCTTTTACAAAAAATTATAAAAATTTGTATTATTTTGCTTTATTCAACAAAAAACTATATTATGAAGTCTTTTTTTACTTTAAAAAGCACCGGCACAATAAGCTTTTGTAGCCTAATAAAAACATCAAGAATTTCTATCTTCGGGACACTTAAAATGTTTTGGACAATTATCGGTTTATATGCTGTGATATAATGTTGCATACAGGGTTTGTCCGGAAAGTAATAGGACTGAGTCGATTTAAAAACATCTATTGAGCCAATCACTACAATTCTTTAAAAACTTTCAAAATAGGCTTCTCCTGCATTGATACAGCGCTGCCAGCGAGATTTCCAAGCATTGAAGGCGTCACGGAAGGCTTTCTCCGGAATAGCCTTGAGAGCCGCGGTGCATGCTGCTTGGACCCCCTCTGTCGTCTCAAAATGCTTGCCTTTCATCGGCCTTTCCAAGTGAGGAGACAAAAATAAGTCCGGGGGAGCCACATCTGGCTGTAGGGCGGCTGCGGAAGCGTTGGGATACCGGCCTTGGTCAGGTAGCTGTTCACAAGAAAGGCGGTGTGAGCCGAGGCATCTTCGCGCACACCTTGCGCATGTTCAAATGCTCCCTCGCAATATCATGAACCACAGATTTTGGTAAATTTACCATCTGGGCAATTAAGCGAATACTTAGTCGACGGTTTGAGTTCAAAACTTTGCACACACGAGTCACATGGTCAGTGTTTGTCGAAGACGAATGTCTTCCAGCACATTTTCATCGGCGACTCTTCCCGGCCATCCAAAAAGGCCTGGTGCCACCGAAACACACCACTTCTTGCTAAAGCAACATCTGTGTAAGCCCACTTGATCATATCAAACGTCTCAGTCGCAGATTTACCGAGTTGCACACAGAATTTAATCGCATACCTCTGCTCTAACAAACGCTGCATTTTCGGCTTGCACCACTCACAGAAACACGTCGCGCGAAAATGTCTGTCCTGACTCTCCAGGTGCTCGGAGACAAATGAACAGCCGCCCATTAGCTAAGAGCGCCCTCTACCGAATCCAGTCGGTGAGCGCACGCTCCGAAGTACAGTCGTGGCGGAAGAAAATCAGTCCTATTACTTTCCGGACGAACCCTGTATATAGCTGTTTTCATGGCTGATATGTCCCCCTTGTTGCTTAAAATAGCTTTTTGATAATAATTTGTCAATTCTTGGATTGTAAATTCTTTTACGCTTCCGTGACTACGCCCACCCAAAGTTATACCTCGTGCTTTAGACGTTTTCACAGCATTTCGAAGAGCTGTACCTAACCTCTTAGAAACATGGTTGACACACTCTTCTTTTTCAATTTTTATCTTAGAGCCATACACTTTTTTATCTGAAAGATAAATGTATGTTTTTGCATCACCATCGGACAAAATTGTTTTGTATCTGAATCCTTTTTCTCCGATCGTTTCCAAAGTTTCAGCGCTGCTTTCATTTCCATCGAATTAGAAGACCCACAGTGATTTTTAAAACACTCATTTTTGTGACCTTCAATAAATATTTGAAACTCAGGCGAACTTTCACCTAAATCGCGTTTGGCATTAACACAAGTATAACAGAATTTGGACATCACTTCAAAGTCGATGACATAACCTGTAAGTACATCAATAACACAGCCAACTGCATAGTTAGAATGATGGCCGCGTGTATGCCAAGTGCCATCAAAACTTACAGCAATATTAATAATAGGACGTTTAAGAGTAATAAGTGTATCAGTACATTTCATGTCATCATACGCTTTTCTATCATTTGAATGGACTATTTCAAACATTTTGTTTGTAGATTTTTTGCAATCCTGATATACTTTTTTCATATATATATCATATGTTTTATCAGACATTACAGACATATTCATCACAAAACCAAATTGATCAACTGCTGAGTGACCTCGTCCAATTTCTGTAAAAGCTTTTGTCACTTTATAATTCACGTCATACACCTCACTATCAGTTGTTGGAGCTGATGTAAATTTGGAACTTTTTAATTCATCACATGCTCCACAAAACATTTTTAATTTATGGGCAAACCCACTCGTACTTCTCATAAGAATTTTCATTTGTTTTGAAAAACAATCTGGGCATGCAGTAAATGTAAAATGTTCAGAAATTGAATTAACATCAACAATAATATAATGAGGAGTATGATTAGATGTTAAATTTTCATTTTGTTCTGTAGTACATTGCAATTTCTGTATCAAAAACAAGATTATGTAATCTTACGTTTTGTTTCATACTATTATCAGAATTAACAGATAAGTTAGAAACACTGGATATACTTTTTTCAGGGACTTGAGTAATCACACTTTCTGCTTTCCATCTTTTAGAAGCCATCACGTTCATATATTGTTTACGTTTTTTCGAACGAGGGATTTCAGTAAATTATTTTAAAATAAGCTTGTAGAATATTAAACTGGAATTAATAATACAAAATATTTACGTGCAAACACTAATTTAAACGAAAGAATGTGATGTATACAAGCAAAAACAGAAGAGTTTATCACGAGAATCGAATCGAAAGGCGTAAAATGTAAACAAACACGATAGCGTTCGATTTAACAGTTAACGGTTATGGATCTTTCAGAACAAAAGAATGTATTTTTCTTTGATTAATCATACTAAAATTAAAATGTTATTAACTGTACCTAACTTCGTTTAATAGTGTAATATAAAAGAAAACAAAGATGTGTAAGCTTTTTAAATGGCCGCTAGTCCTTTAAACTTTAATGAATACAATAAAAAAGCTCATTTGCTACCTGTTGCAAGTGTCCCCGAGTTCTGAAATTTTGCATGGATATTCGTAAATATGCATAATATCGTTTTCTGAGATAAATTTTTTTTTTAAACTTTTGGTGATTTTTGACCGAAAATGGGGTTCGGGTCTCCCTTAAAATAAAATGCACGAAATCATTTATAGCTTATGGTATGTGGATATTGAACAATGTGTGCATTCATTTGTGTAAATATAGCACATTTATTTATATAGCTATATCGATTTTATTAAATTAAAATAATCTTGTTTGTTTTTGTTTATATCATACAGAGTTTTCGACCAAATTTAACGCCCATTCGGAGAATTTGACAAAAGAAAATAGAAATAATGTAGTGCAATTGCACTGCACATATATTAAGCGTTTGATGAATCATTGTTTATCTGCGCATGCGCGCACGATAGCAAAGTTTATTTTCATGATTTAATAAGCAACTTTATGGTGCTAGTCATATGAAAAAACCATTCAAATATGTGACAATTCAAGAAACTTTCAGCGGTAGAATGAGGCAATTTTTAGATATTCTCTAAAAATTGTTCACTGATAAGGGATTTTACACAAATTAACATTTTTTTTCTGCCATTCAAAAAAGTAGCATTTAAGGAGGTCCGGGACACAAAAGTCTACAAATTTTCTAAGAAATTTTTATTGCATTAAAAATTTATTTTTTTTCCTCCTTAATATATAACGTTCAAATCATGTTTCGTTCTTAATTGCAACAGGAAATATAAATTATTTCATTTATGTTTGATTTCAAAATCTAGTTTTCGAGCAATGTTTGTCATAGAAACTTTTTGTGAAAATATGTTTTTCCTCGTGATGGATTTTTCACAACGTCTATTATTTAAATTGTTATAAGCCAAGAATTGTTGAAGATAAATGGTTCAAATTTAAAAAATGTCTTTTTATATTGATTCACTTTAATTTTGATATTTTGATTTAGCAAATTTGAAGAAAAAACTTTAATTTTGATAATATGACTTAAAAAAATACATCACTTTTTTTTAAATTTTTCATTTAAATATTTTTAAGTTTTATTTAAATTAATATTTTTTAAATTGCTGAATAAAACTTAAAGCTTATATATTTCTGTTTATTTAAATGAAAAAAAATTTAAATTCTGCTAGTAATATTCGGAGTTAAAACAATTTTAAATCACTGTTTTAATGAAGAAAAATATTGCAAGTTTCAACATATGATTTTGCGTACAAATGACATGATAATTCGGGTAAAAAATAGATAAAAATAAAAATTTTAACTCAATAAAAAAGATTATAAAAAACATGCAAGAATTTTTTGAACTGAAAAAAAAATTGATATAGTTCCATGAATCTACGAGCTATATTCATACACAAATCAATACATTTATTTAACAATATCCACATATTCATATGCCACAATGGTAGATAATTTCGCAGGATAATAATAAATATTATTTTACAGGGTGATCACAAATATTATTATTTATCTTTGATTTCTTGTTGGCTTCTTCACACATTTTTCATAACACTGAAGTTCCACAAAAATCCAAGAAGTATATCTTTAAAAAATCAACAAAATGTCGGAAATAAAAACTGTACCTGATTAATTTCTATTTAGTATATACAGCATATGGCCAAAGGTGACCGGCCACTTGCAATTTTAGACGTTTTGTTGAATATCTAGAAAAGTATATGAGGAATTATTCTGAAACTCAAATTGTGTGAACAGAATACTACAGATCATACATTTCTGTGAAGGTTTTTCCTCGAAATCTCATAAGGGATCGTCAACAAATTGAAAAATAAAGAAGATCTTTTGCATATTTCTGTCAAAATCAATGTAGCAAAAGCGTCCAAACTGCAGATTATGATTGCGTGGATTGTAACAAACTGTGTTCATTTTTATGAGGATAGCATCGATACTCGTATAGAAATTAAGGTTTTTATGAAAACAGTCACGAATTGTTTCAAGTTTTTTGCTTATAATTTGAAGATTTCTTAGTATAAATTTTTTTCTTTTCAGAAAGTATGACAAATAGTATTGTACGTAGTATCCTGTAACCAAAATTAAAAAATAATAAAAATTGCATGGAAAATTAGCAGGATTACTAAATAAATTTTCACTGCGCATGCGTCACCGCAATCAAAATGTAATTTGCCTAATGTGTTAGTTAAATGTTTAGAGTAACTTTTGTAAAAAATTCAAAAGTATAGCTTGAAAATTCTGAAAATAATCGTTGATAAAAGAAGCTCAAAATCCGTTATTCCCAAAATAAAACAAAAATATGAGGAGTTGTATCCAAATATAGTAGTGCGTGCAATATTGTGTATGCTATATTGACACTAATCAATGGATATATAGATACAGACCCTCATCTGTTTTCTTAGTTTTTTACAGTGTAGACATCGTCGGAAATGGAAAAACACTTCAGGAATAAGAGGATATTTTCTATCAATTGAAGAAAGTTGATGTAGTCTATTAGTATGGTCCCACGAAATCAGCTCAAAAAATCACCTACAAAATCGTTTTTTTCTTCGGTTGAAGCTTGGTACGAATATATCCATCTTTTGCACTCTCACCACAAACTTTCATTGCAGCTTAAGATATTAACTAGCAGGGGAGACCGAGCTTAGCTCGGTCAAAATTAACTTTGTGTTCAACTCGATATAGTACTTTCACTGTGTCATTCACTCGGTATTATTACTGTAAAACATGTTGTTTATTTAGAAAAACAATCAATAAGAAAACTATGTTTTTATGCGCATGTTTATAAATTTTACTTTATTTTAAAATTTACAACGAAAGGGCATCGATCTAAATCACTTTTTTAGCTTGACTCTGATTGGTTTAACCATGCATCTCGAATCCTCGTAAGAATGTATAAAAAAATTCTTTACATTCTGAAAGACAATATTTTCTGCTAGATATAGCCAAATTTGGAGGCATTCTTTCATTTGACTCCAAATACGTGTTTTGGTTTTCGTAATTTTTATAGTCGGTTTTTTGGCCATATGTCGCCGATGTTTTGTCAAATATCACCAAGTTATTGCCTTTTGCCATATTCTCGTGACCCTGACCCGTATTACCCAAATGAGCCACTAATCAAATTTGATCAAGCATGTGACATAGCTCAATCGTCTTCAGGTAATCAAAAACAGTAGAATATAAAATTGAATCAAAATCGTTTAAGCCATTTTTTAGGTAAAATTAGCTTGGCAACATTCAGCAATGAAGCGAAATGACCCACTAATATAATTTTGTTTAACATGCGACTCAGCCCAATAGTCTTCTCGTGACAAAAAACGTTTTGTTTCAAAATTTAGGTAAAATTGATTGAGTCGTTGTTATATGTAATTAGAATGACCCTAGCTCATTAAGACCCAAAATGACCCACTAATCGAATTTTCGCGAGCATGTGTCCATTCAAATGGTTTTCTCTTCCTCAAGAACGATATAATAAAAAGTATAGTCAAAATGGTGAGTACCATTTTCTATATAAAATTAGCATGACCCATCATGACCAACAAATGACCCATATAATCGAAATCTCTCGAACGTGTGGCCTAGCTCATTAGTTTTATCATGCCGAAAAACATTAGATACAAAATTTAGATAAAATCGATTGAGCCGTTTTTTAGATATAGTTAGTTTGACCCTGACCCCTTATGATTCAAAATGACCCATTGATCGAATTTTCTCAAAACTTTGTCATAACCCAATGATTTTCTTGTGCCCGAAAACGATAAAATACAAAATTTAGTCAAAATTGCGCGAAACGTTGTGTAGATAAAATTAGAATGACCCAAAAGTGGCCCACTAATCGAAATTTCTCGAACTTTTGACCTACCCCAATGATTTTCTCATGCCAAAAATATGTTGTATACAAAATTTCGTTAAAATCGACCCACCCATTCTTTAGATATAGCTTGACCTTGATAAATTAAGACCCACAAATGACCCTTATAATCGAAATCTCTCGAATATGTGACTTAGTCCATTAGTTTTCTCGTTTCTAAAAATTGTTACATACAGAATTTCGTTAAAATTGATCCTGTCGTTCTTCAATTATATATAGCTTGACCCAGACCCTTTATGATCCAAAATGACCCATTAATCGAAATTTACCGAACATGTAACCTAGTCCAATGATTTTATCGTGCCAAAAAAATGTTGCATACAAAATTTCATTAAAATCGATCCACCTGTTCTTTAGATATAGCTTGACCATGACCCATTATGACCCATCATGACCCACAAATGACCCTCATAGTCGAAATTTCTCAAACATGTGATTTAGCCCATTAGTTTTCCCATGTCAAAAAACTGTTACATACAAAATTTCGTTATAATCCATCACGCCGTTCTTTAAATATAAATAGCTTGACCCAGACTCTTAATGACCCAAAATGACCCATTAATCGAAATTTTTCGAACATGTAACCTAGTCCAATGATTTTATCGTGCCAAAAAAATGTTGCATACAAAATTTCATTAAAATCAATTCACCTGTTATTTAGATATAGCTTGACCATGACCCATTATGACCCATCATGACCCACAAATGACCCTCATAGTCGAAATCTCTCAAACATGTGATTTAGCCCATTAGTTTTCTCATGTCAAAAAACTGTTACATACAAAATTTCGTTATAATCCATCACGCCGTTCTTTAAATATAAATAGCTTGACCCAGACTCTTAATGACCCAATATGACCCATTAAAATTTTTTCTCGAACATGTCCCCTAGCCCAATATTTTTCTCGTGCCCGAAAACCATAGAATGCAATTTTTAGTCAAAATTGCGTGAGAAAATCTCTAGATAAAAATAGCATGACCCACAATGACCCCAAAAATGACCCACTAACCGAATTTTTTCGAACATGTTACCTAACCCAATGGTCTTCTTGTAATCTAAAACGATACAATATAAAATTTGGTCAAAATCGTTAGAGCCGTTTTTTAGATAAAAATGGCTTGACCCATAATGACCCAAAAATGACCCACTAATCGAAATTTTTCGAACATGTGACCCAGCCCAATAGTTTTGTTGTGCCAAAAAACGATTGGATAGAAAATTTCCTTAAAATCGATCCAGCCGTTCTCTAGATATAAATAGCTTGATCTTGACCCATTATGACCCAAAATGACCCAATAATCGAATTTTCTCGAACATGTGACCTAGCCCAATGGTCTTCTCGTGCCCGAAAATGGTAAAATCCAAATTTTTGCGAAAATCGTTAGAGCCGTTTTTGAGATAAAATTTACCCCCCCCCCCCCCCCCACACACACAATTTTTGCTCGCATTACAGTATAAGACTAGCAGGGGAGACCGAGCTTAGCTCGGTCAAAATTAACTTTGTGTTCAACTCGATATAGTATTTTCACTGTATCATTAACTCTGTATTATTACTGTAAAACATGTTTATAATAGTATTATTTAGAAAAACAATCAATAAGAAAACTATGTTTTTATGCGCATATTTATAAATTTTATTTTAATTTAAATTTTACAACGAAAGGACATCGATCTAAATCACTTTTTTAGCTCGACTCTGATTGGTTTAACCATGGATCTCGAATCCTCTTAAGGTCTAGACGAACAGCACTAGTTTTCATTACACTAAAAGAGCAATCAATCAATCATTGTTTTCGAACTGAACAAGGGTGAAACCTCGTTAAATGGTTTTTGTGGGACTGACCCTACCTATTTGACAAAGGAAGGGGAACTTTTATCGACTCCATCTTCGGTCGTAAACCTGTCAACTGATATTCCTCTCTTGAAGTTCAGATTCAGTACACTAGAAGTGCAATTTATACATCAAAGCGCCGAAACGAAAGATCAAAGATAGCGCAAGAAGTTAGTGCGAAAAACTGTGTGTGTGCCCGCAGCCTTAAGAATGTATAAAAAAATTCTTTACATTCTGAAAGACAATATTTTTTGCTAGATATAGCCAAATTTGGAGGCATTCTTTTCATTTGGCTCCAAATACGTGTTTTGGTTTTCGTAATTTTTATAGTCGATTTTTTGGCCATATGTCGCCAATATTTTGTCAAATATCACCAAGTTATTGGCTTTTGCCATATTCTCGTGACCCTGACCCGTATTACCCAAAATGAGCCACTAATCAAATTTGATCAAGCATGTGACATAGCTCAATCGTCTTCAGGTAATCAAAAACAGTAGAATATAAAAAAGTCCTTCCGGCAATGCCGGGTGGAAGAGGTAGCTTTCATATACTTATATATATATTTATTTATTTTAAAGTAAGTTACATTGTTCAAAAATACTAATCTCAAATTAGTGGAAATATTCTTATAAAATTAGTGATTTTATAAGATTGAATACTATTTTTGTCAAGACTGAATATTAATAGGAATTTTTAGAAATTAGTCATCTTTTATTAAATCTGGTTTTATTTTAAGCGATTTGGAGAGTCACTAAATTCCACGATATCATAAAGTGTATGCCATTTTAAAGCAACATTGTGGATCGTTCAGATCAGTCCGTTTCAAAATGTCAGCCATAAGAAAAGTTCAAGGTGCTATAACTCAATCATTTTGCAAGATATAGACAAAATAAAAAGTGTTCTGGAATCGTTGTTTTAAGTTCTAACACGTAAAAGAAAAATATTTTTCAAATTTTGATTTTTTCGCATTTCATTTTAAATTTTAAATTTTTTAAAAAATTTAAAATGGCCATCATTTTGAAACAAAATGGCGGATGATGCTGGCCAACGAACTCGGTCGAGACATTTGTATGTACTATGTACATACCAAGTTTAATTGAAATCGGTTCATAAATACGCGTGTTATCACGTGACAAAATCATATCGTTTCAAAATGTCAGCCATAAGAAAAATTCAAAGTGCTATAACTCAATCATTTTTTAAGATATAGACAAAATAAAAAGTGTTCTGAAATCTTAGTTTTAAGTTCTAACACGTGAAAGAAAAATATTTTTCAACTTTTAATGTTTCCGCATTTAATTTTAAATTTAAAATTTTTTAAAAATTTAAAATGGCCGCCATTTTGAAACAAAATAGCGGATGATGCTGACCAACGAACTCGGTCGAGACATTTGAATGTACTATGTACATACCAAGTTTCATTGAAATCGGTTCATAAATACGCGTGTTATCACGTGACAAAAATCAGATCGTTTCAAAATGTCAGCCATAAGAAAAATTCAAAGTGCTATAACTCAATCATTTTTTAAGATATAGAAAAAATAAAAAGTGTTCTGGAATATTTGTTTTAAGTTCTAACACGTAAAAGAAAAATATTTTTCAACTTTTAATTCTTTCGCATTTAATTTTAAATTTAAATTTTTTTTTAAACTTTAAAATGGCCGCCATTTTGAAACAAAATGGCGGATGATGCTGACCAACGAACTCGGTCGAGACATTTGTATGTACTATATACATACCAAGTTTCATTCAAATCGGTTCATAAATACGTTAGTTATCGCATGACAAAAATCAGATATATATATATATATATATATATATGGTTATATATATATATATATATATATATATATATCAACATTTGAACGGAGGGTGGTTTTGGGGTCTGGGGGTCATGATCGGTGAAAATATACCAAAATTTTCCGGAAGTTCTTTCCTCCGGACGGCTGCAATAGGTAGCTTTTTACTTTTTGTAATGAAAGCTACCTAATTGAATCAAAATCGTTTAAGCCATTTTTTAGGTAAAATTAGCTTGGCAGCATTCAGCAACGAAGCGAAATGACCCACTAATATAAATTTGTTTAACATGCGACTCAGCCCAATAGTCTTCTCGTGACAAAAAACGTTTTGCTTAAAAATTTAGGGTAAAATTGATTGAGTCGTTGTTATATATAATTAGAATGACCCTAGCTCATTAAGACCCAAAATGACCCACTAATAGAATTTTCGCGAGCATGTGTCCAAGCCAAATGGTTTTCGCTTGCTCAAAAACGATATAATACAAAGCATAGTCAAAATGGTGAGTACCATTTTCTATATAAAATTAGCATGACCCATTATGACCAACAAATGACCCTTATAATCGAAATCTCTCGAACGTGTGGCCTAGCTCTTTAGTTTTAGCATGCCGAAAAACATTAGATACAAAATTTAGATAAAATCGATTGAGCCGTTTTTTAGATATAGTTAGTTTGACCCTGACCCCTAATAATCCAAAATGACCCATTGATCAAATTTTCTCAAAAATCTGTCCTAACCCAATGATTTTCTTGTGACCGAAAACGATAAAATGCAAAATTTAATCAAAATTGCGCGAAACATTGTCTAGATAAAATTAGAATGACCCAAAAGTGGCCCACTAATTGAAATTTCTCGAACATGTGACCTACTCCAATGATTTTCTCATGTCAAAAATATGTTGTATATAAAATTTCATTAAAATCGACCCACCCATTCTTTAGATATAGCTTGACCTTGACCCATTAAGACCCACAAATGACCCTTATAATCGAAAGCTCTCGAATATGTGACTTAGTCCATTAGTTTTCTCGTTTCTAAAAATTGTTACATACAGAATTTCGTTAAAATCGATCCTGCCGTTCTTTAATTATACATAGCTTGACCCAGATCCTTTATGATCCAAAATGACCCATTAATCGAAATTTTTCGAACATGTAACCTAGTCCAATGATTTTATCGTGCCAAAAAAATGTGGCATACAAAATTTCATTAAAATCGATCCACCTGTTCTTTAGATATAGTTTGACCATGACCCATTATGACCCATCATGATCCACAAATGACCCTCATAATCGAAATCTCTCAAACATGTGATTTAGCCCATTAGTTTTCTCATGTCGAAAAACTGCCACATACAAAATTTCGTTATAATCCATCACGCCGTTCTTTAAATATAAATAGCTTGACCCAGACTCTTAATGACCCAAAATGACCCATTAATCGAAATTTTTCGAACATGTAACCTAGTCCAATGATTTTATCGTGCCAAAAAAATGTTGCATACAAAATTTCGTTAAAGTCGATCCACCTGTTCTGTAGATATAGGTTGACCATGACCCATTATGACCCATCATGACTCACAAATGACCCTCATAGTCGAAATCTCTCAAACATGTGATTTAGCCCATTAGTTTTCTCATGTCAAAAAACTGTTACATACAAAATTTCGTTATAATCCATCGCGCCGTTCTTTAAATATAAATAGCTTGACCCAGACTCTTAATGACCCAATATGACCAAGTGAAATTTTTTCTCGAACATGTAACCTAGCCCATTTTTTTTCTCGTGCCCGAAAACCATAGAATGCAATTTTTAGTCAAAATTGCGTGAGAAAATCGCTAGATAAAAATAGTATGACCCACAATGACCCCAAAAATGACCCACTTACCGAATTTTCTCGAACATGTTACCTAACCCAATGGTCTTCTTGTAATCCAAAACGATAAAATATAAAATTTAGTCAAAATCGTTAGAGCCGTTTTTTAGATAAAAATGGCTTGACCCATTATGACCCAAAATTGACCCACTAATCGAAATTTTTCGAACATGTGACCCAGCCTAACAGTTTTGTTGTGCCAAAAAACGATTGGATAGAAAATTTCCTTAAAATCGATCCAGCCGTTCTCTAGATATAAATAGCTTGATCTTGACCCATTATGACCCAAAACGACCCAATAATCGAATTTTCTCGAACATGTGACCTAGCCCAATGGTCTTTTCGTGCCCGAAAATGGTAAAATCCAAATTTTTGCGAAAATCGTTAGAGTCGTTTTTCAGATAAAATTTACCCACACACACACACACACACAATTTTTGCTCGCATTATAGTATAAGATTTAACACATCGGTCAACAGATTGCATATCACAAGGAAATTCTTCAAATGTTAGTATTGGAAACTGTTTTTCTTTGCATATTTCTTTCAAGTCTTTGTTTCATATGTGTATTGTAAAAGATGGCTGTGCTGCAACAGTGTTTGACCAATCCATTATATAAATATAATCGGATTTCTTCAAAATTCAGTTTGGGACTCTTGGAAAAAATAGTCTACTCAAGCTCTCAGTCTTCTTATCTAAAAACAACTAAAAACACACCTAACTGATAATTCCCGTATGTGCTTTGTATAATCATGTAGCATTGCTAATAGTAGGTGTTCAAGATGCGCAAAATATGCATTGTTTGAGTATAGTAAATAATTTGCCTTAGTATTTAGTACATAATTTGCCATACATTATCTGGATGCTGTCTTGCAAGGGAAATCATTTCCAGAAATGTTGGGCACCGTACAGGCGATTCGATTTCATTTTTATCTCAAACCACATCATACATACATACATCATCATACATCAGCATTACATATTTCACAAGTGTGCCACTTTACACAAAAAAATGGTGGCAACTAAGTTTCCACCAAAAGTAGTGAAATGATACACCACCAGTAAATTGATGTAATAAATTACCAGCAATCAAATGGCGTAAACAAACACTAGTTGCCAGTTGTAACAACTTAGTTGCCACCATTTTTGGTTTGAAGTCACGCTAATGCTTGTTTGGTGTACTTTAACAGTAAAATAAATAATAAATTAAAGAAAACATTTTAAATCTAATATAAGCATAATTTAAAATAAATAGTTTCAAGCAAAGAGGCTGTGCTAAACTTTCTTTTAATTGAGATAATTTTTTATAACATACATTTTAAACATATTAATTGGTAACAGCGAAATTTCGCATTTGTTTATATGCTTAAAAATATCTTTTTCATAAGTCCCGTATGGAGGGGGTGGGGGTGGGAGAAAGTGGAGTTAAAATACCTTTAAATTTTGGTATAGTCAAATTCATTATACATGCTTAGCATTAAATTTAAACCTTTTTGAATGTATCTAAAAGATAATTACTTAATGAAGATCTCTCGCGCCCTCGCATGGAAATGCTGAATTTTCCCATTAAATGAATCAAATGAACGCCCTTGATGTTTTTAAGTATATTTTATTATATAAACACAAGAATAAGATTATGACAATCGCTTTCACTTTTTCAATATTAACATTTAAAAAATGAAATAAAAATGATGAAAATTTCTCACATTGTTAATAATGCTCCCAATAAGCTAAAATATACCTAATAATGATTTCTTGGTGAAAATATTTTTTTATAGAGAATGGACAAATGTCACGATCACACATTTTAAAATAATTTTGAAACAAAAATCATAATTAACTGTAACTAACGCTATAAATTTAATTCGGCGTTTTTAGCTTTCTTAACAAGTATCAGCTACATATGATATAAAATTACATTAGAACTATACAATTTGACGCATGCTATAAATTGCTTCACTATGCCTGCTAACAAATAAACAAAGCTGTATAAAAAGAATTGACTTTAACTATTATTATACTACACTATTATATACTACGTCATTTCTCTTAAATTGGCAGTAGCGTGTTAAAAGCATGATCTAATTTCAAAAAGTACATACAAATATTTAAAGTTTTATATTTTAAATCTGCAAAAAATAATCACATTGCTTAGCTTGTGATTAAACTTTTAAATGCAATTCAAAAATTAGAAAGAAAAATTAATTACCTAAGTAAAATGTCGCCTCATCGTCTATGGCAGAGTGCCGATTCGTAATCAAAACAGTAGCAGTTTTTCTTCTGTAGTAGCAGTTTTGTTTTTTTCTTTCAAAATAAAACATTCGTTAAGTACATCCGGGAATTTACGTATCGTGTACCTCACCCTTTTTTTTCTTTTTGTAAATTCAGCGCTAGCTGCAACTAAACACAACTAAATAAATCAAGAAATTGAAATAAACACCTGCAGAATAGGGTGACATTGCAACAGAAAATACGTTAATAGATTAATCAGTAATCATTATTAAGAACACAACGAAAATTTCAGGTAAAATTCTTATTGAAAATCGCTAATTTAAAAGAATTTCAAAATGACGCACTGATATGTTGTTTACAATTTTCACTCTTGCTCTTTTGTAAAGTTCCCACAACTTCCTTAAACGTGTAGAATAATACAAAATTAATATATTAAGCCACTTAAAAGTGTGTTAAAAGAAGAAACCACCAGAAGGAATCCATATTTAAACATCATTCGTTATTTTAAATATAAAAAAATAAACATAATAATACTCCCTTTTTACAGTGTTGAGCTAAGCATATTTTCTATTTCAATATACACTGCTCAAAACAATTAAAGGATATTTGAAGTTTTATATAAAATAAAGATATAAACGAAATTTTTTTTGCCGAAAATAGAAGAAGAGAATCAGAAATGCAAATTTTTCTGGTTTTCAAACTGTGAAGTATGCAAATTTTGAGTTCGACGTCAAAAACGTCGCTTCAGCGGCAGCGAATAAAATTTGACTTTCAACTGGATAAAAGAGAATGAAAACAAGGATGATCGGCACTCAGTGATTGCTTTGTTTCGATGAGTACGATGTCTCAGCGAAGTCATTTGACAGATTCAGAAGCTTTGAGAATTGTTGGTAGGTTAGAAGGGGGCCAAACTCAAGCCGAAGTAGCGCAAACCATTGGAGTGTCACAAAGTGTCATTTCCAGGATCTGGAACCGTTTTTTGGAGAGTGGATGTGCAAGCCGAAAACCAGGGCAAGGTCGTAGACGGACAACAACACCCAATGAAGATCGGTATTTAGCGTTAACAGCTGGGAGACACCGAAACATGAACGCTACTCTTCTCCAACAACACTTTCGCTCGGCTACAGGTACCACGATTTCAACTCAGACTGTCCGAAACCGGCTCCATGCTGTAGGTCTGTATGCTCGCCGACCGATGGTATGTGTTAGATTAACATCAAGGCATCGTCGCGACCGCAGGGAGTGGGCAACCGAGCATGTCAACTGGAGGAGAAATGAATGGAGCAATATTCTGTTTTCTGTCGAGTCCCGTTTTTCTGTGCATCCGGATAATAAGCGTATTTTCATCTGGAGGGACCGTGGCAGTAGGAATAATCCTGCATTCGTGCACGAAAGTGTCAGATTTGGCGGTGGAGGAGAGTTGGTGTATGGTGGCATCTCCATTGACGGGCGCACTGGCCTCTACATCATTCAAGATGGAGCTCTGACTGGTCGCCGATATAGGGATGGGATCCTCAGACCTATTATAGTCCCTTACGCTGCAGCAATCGGGGATAACTTCATTTTAATGGACGGTAACTGCAGGCAACATCGTGCAAACCTGGTGGAGTATTTCCTTTTCGAGGAAGGAATCGTTCGAATGGAATGGCCAGCGTGTTCTCCAGACATGAATCCAATCGAGCACGTTTGGGACGCTCTATGAAGACGAGTTTCTGGCCGCCAACAACCCCACAAACTCTCCAAAAACTGGAAAGAGCTCTTCTGGAAGAGTGGGGCAGAATACCTCAACTCGTCATTAATGGCCTCATTGAGTCCATGCCTCAAAGGTGTTCAACGTTGCTGGCCGCCCTTGGAAACCATACCCCCTACTGAAAATGATTTTCTTTGAAGAAAACACCTTTTCTTATTCTTTTTTTCTCATATGCACAAATTATGTTTTTTTCCTTTTGTACACAAATGCGCAATAAAATGCATTTTTTTCTGCCAAACTTGTGTAATTTATTCTCATATAACCTACTAAGTCTGTCGACCATGTGTCAATCAGCTCAAAAGTTTCCCAGATACAAAATCCACCTAAAACTGCAATATCCTTTAATTGTTTTGAGCAGTGTATATATTTACACTCATGTCCATAAATTAAGGATAATTCAGAATCACATGAAAATCAAACTTTAAAGTAAAAATTTCACTTGCAGAATTATCCCACACATCTTGAAGACTAATATGCAAATTTCAGAAAGCCAACAGATGGCGTCGTGAGAAAGGCGTATATAAGGGACGGTGTCAAAGAAGTAAAACTGTTAACAATCATTTTCTAAGACTCTTATTGCCAAAATCGAACAGTTATGACACAGAAGACACATGTGGATGATATTTTACGTGGTAGAATTATCGGCCGTCTAGAATGTGGGCGTACTCAGATGGAAGTATCCGAGGAACTTGGAATTGCCCAAAGCATAATATCTAGACTAGCAACGATTCCACGATGATGGAAATGTCAGTAGAAGCTACTATACGGGTCGTCCCTGAGTTACAACCACGAATGATAACCGTTATTTGGCAATAACTGCCAAAACAAACAGACGGAGCACAGCATCAGACCTGTTTTGTCAGCTATCTTTTGCCACTAGTACGACTGTTTCAAGGCAAATTGTGTACAGACGTTTGGGAAGTATTGGTCTATATGCCAGCAGACCTGTTAGATGTGTTCCGCTCACGATAACTCACTGTCGCCAGCGGTTAGCCTGGAAAAGAAACCATGCAATGTGGACATCGTCATAGTGGACTTGTGTAAAGTTTTCTGACGAGTCCAGGGTTAGTTAGCAGTCTGATTCACGTCAGACTTCATTTGGAGAACGCCAGGTACCCGTTACCACCAAGAAAACATCATTGAAGAACATCGCTAGGACATAGCCGAACACGGTGCAGGATTGCTCGTTACGGATGGAATTATACTGGGCTCCACAACAGATCTACATGTTCAAACCGGAAACATGTCAGGACAAATTTATCGGGACTTCATTCTGGAACAACATGTACGTTTGTTTAGGGGTGCCATGGGCTCAGAATTTGTGTTTATGGATGATAACGGCCATCTTAACCGAGCAAACATCGTAAATGAATGCCTTCAAGCTGAGGATATCACCCGTATGGATTGGCCAGCATTTTTGCCTGACTTGAATCCGATAGAGCATGTATGGAATATGCTTGACCGACAGGTTACAGTCCGTCAACCACCTCCTACATGTGTGCCGGAACATCGGAGAGCATTGCTTGCTGAGTGGAGTAATCTTTCCCAAAATCAGCTTGATAATTTGATACTCAGCATGACTGGGCATTGTTCTAACTGTATTTCATCGTTTGGGAGGCATACAATTTATTAACAATTATACAAACCATATAATGTTTAGTTTTTTTAAGGGGCGGTATTTGTTGTAATTGATCTAGGGAGCAACAATTGCAGATTTTAAGAATGTTATCATACATATACCATCGTTTTTGTTCTTTTTCTTTTGTTTAATATATGGTCTTGGTGAATAAGTAACGTTTGTTTTCTTCCCGTGCCTTTATTTGCTGAAACTGGCATTATCCTTAATTTATGGACATGAGTGTATATCTTTTGACAAATTAAACAGAATTTTTTTTTCTCAGTACAATCTCAGATTTTATGTTGATATATAATGTAATTACAAGCATATTGAATTTTTTTAATATTTGATAAGCTGATGCCACAGTAGCAGAAATTTCACGATAGAAATCAAGCGTTGCAGATTTTATTTACTTCTTTACACATTCCTTTCCATCAAACTTTTATTTTGCTTTATTTATACAAAAATTTAAAATTATTAAATAACTAATAAAAACAAATAAGTGCATTAATTGTTTGATTGATTGATTCTTCAATTATTTTTTCATTTGCCTTTAAAATATGCTCGTTTTAAAGTAATTAATTGCTCGGAAACTTATCGTACGAATTGCATGAAAATATGTTCCTAGGCTAATTGAAATGTGCAGAGTTCATTTATGCTGTCAGAATTGAATACCGCTATTGAAAAAAATAATGTTAGGGTTCGTTTTAATATGTAGATGGCCCCCTAAGCATATTTTATACACATCCCTTAAAAGTAGACTTAATTTCGAGTCGTTTCTGATCAGTAACTTTCTTCTACGATATTTTTTGCAGAGTTAGTAAGGGATGTTTATATTTTGCAACTACTGTGCGTTGAATTGTATAAACATTTTTATTGTTTATACATTTTTCGAAACAGCCTCTACGTATGCATGTGTGTAGATTATATATTTGTACTTTTTTTATACTCTCTGTTTCTACATTATATCTGCAGACTATGAATGTTTGAATAAAGGTCTTTAACTGCATAACTAAAAAAAAATATATATTTATTTACATTAATCACTTAACTGATCAATATTAAAAAAAAAAAAAAAAAAAAAAAAAAAAAAAAAAAACTTTCAAATAATGTTTTTTTTATATCTTTTACAGGATTTTTAAATCTTTATGACCGGTTTTTCAAAACAGAAATATTTGCCTAATTTAATTAGAAAAATGCTCAAATTAAATAACGTAAAATTTAGAATAAGAATTTGCTGATAAAAATAATAATTCATGATTGGAATATGGAAACTCGTACATGGTACAGGGAAATCATGATTGGCAAAAACACGTTGCATGTATGACGTACGAGCAAATCACGGAAGCGGTTAAAGAATATTTTTGCATGTGTAGACAAAAAATTATTAGATTCATGCACTCAATTATTAAGGATTCTTTCAGGGTGTTTAAACGTTTGAGAATCATGAATAAGATTTGTAATTACTTTATCACTTCAAACTGTAAAAATCTCATAATTAAAACTATGGACAAATTTTCGTGCTTTAAGTAACTCAATCAAGTATACATTAGTAATAATAATTAGATTTTTATAATTATATTAATTACACAGTAATTAGATTTTTTTAATTGATCTCTAAAATCAATAATTACTACAACTCTTTTACATTATTAATTGAACATAGCACTTTATATTGCTCATGTATTAAGCTTGCTGTACCTATTGATCCCTCTTTAAAAAGGTAATTTTAAAGAATAACTTGAAAAATCCTGAAATAAACACGTCTGCGGAAGGGGGAAAAGTGTTCTTTTCGTGAAATCTCTTAAACTTTAAAGTATAAGCAACAAAACACTCACATCTTCAGAATAAAATGGGAGGCAGCCTTTTTGCCCGAAGTTTTAACCGGATGAAGTAAAAAGCAAAATCACGGATTCAAAATCAAAAATCTTAAAGGGAAAAAGAAAAAAGAAAGAATGTTGTTGAAAGCGCAATACATTTATGAAGCTCGTATATTATTTATTGAATTTCTGTGCTTAAGCGAAGTGGTTGCTGCTCGAAAAAATAGAAAAAGTAAAGGGAGGAGGGGCATCAATTTTATCGCAGCCTCTTGTCCATCTGAGTAGTGACCAGAAGCTTCTTCGGTAAAAGAGCGACTTCTATTTCAGCGTGAGGAGTACTGACGATCCATCACTAAAATGCCACTTGGTGTCACGTAGACAAAGCTCGACAGAACGCAGGACTGCAATTTGGTAAGATATTCCCCAAAATTAAAAATTGGACAAAACAAGAGTGACTAAGTGGTTGCTTTCTAATATTAAAGTTTTTCGAGGAGGTTAAGGGATGTAAGGGAATTACAATTATTTAATCTTCATTGCATTAAAATATATGAAAATGTCACTTATAAAAGACATCAGTATGTAAAATTAACGTATACATTTTAAAGCAATTTTTCAGTTATACCTTTCACAAACGAAATGACAGAAAAGTAAGTCATTTATTTTTATATAATTTATTTTTGTCACGATATTTGTTAATGAAAAAAGATATTTAGACAAATTCATGTTTTTCCCAGTGTATTTTAAAAAATCGTTAGATATCCCCTATCCATTTCTGTGTATAAAAAGAGTCATAACTTTTACACTTTCAGAAAATCTTTATATAGCGTGTTTTTCACAATTTAAAATTTATACAATTCCGAATTGAAGAAAAGAAACAGAATGTAAATATTCAAATTAGAAACAAATCAATTTGAAACAGATAATGTATGATCTAACACAGACACAGTTTGATTTTTAATTTTGCATGCGTTTTTCACAACACTATGTTTTTTCTAATTGCGCACTGCAAAAAAATCCTTTCAAAAGTGATAATTTCTTTTGAACAGTGTTCCTTAAAGTGTATTACTTTAAAAACTTAGCACAATCGCAAAAACTAAAACTCGCTTCCTTTGATTGATAGAACAGTAGATCTATCTGCAATTTTGTTAAATACGAGAAATAAAAAAAAAAAAAAAAAAAAAAAAAAAAAAAAACAGTATTGAAAATAACAGATCCAAAGTTAAAAATTAATTTGTTTGTGTGTTAAACTACACATTATCAATTTCATTGCAAAAACTCGATTTTCAAAATTGAGTAAAACATACTCAATTTTAAATAGGTCACATACATAAAATAGCTACAATCCAAAAGTATTTAAAATTCAGAAACACATGTACTCCTTTTTGATTCTATAGATGAATTTAAGTATAAATCGTTACGTGCTCATTTTTTATTTCATGGATGTTTTCAAATATGAAATGTTATGTACACATTTTTAATTGACATTGATTAAGCATTCACAACAACAATTAAATGAAACGTTATACATTGTAAAGTAGACGCAAGATATAGTTCCTTCAAAGGAAAAAAAATTACTATTATATCCTGATTTAAAGGTTCTATTGTATTATTACAAAACATCTTTTTTGACTTCCATGAATAAAATAAACCATTACAAAATACAAAATTACCGTGTAGGTTCAATTTTCATTCAAACATACTCAAATGATATTAATACATCGTTTTATTTTTTTTGAGTACTTCATTATTTTCAGTGTTAAAATAGATCCAGATGTATTTTTTAAATATTTAAGCAGATTTGTTCACTTGTTTGCAAATTTATGCTTTTTAAAAATGTATAAAAAATTGATTTCAGAATGTACCCAGGGCCCGACTAAGGTTATAGGTGGGCCGGGAAAAAGCATCATTCGGGAGGAAAGCATCATTTCTGACTATCGATTGAATTTTTTTGTGTGTGAATAATGTGGAAGTGGCAAGTACTAAATTTCATACGTGTAGTATGTATGTATAAATTTTGCATTCGGTACAATTCACATCAGTATACAGGGTTTCACAACAAGATAGTCACAACTTTAAGTAAAAGTACTTCCAGGATAATAGTAGGGAAAAAAAGATAGATTGGTTGAGAAAAGTATCTTTTTGCAAGCTTTTTCTTTGCTTATCTACGTAGGTTATAAAATGGCTAAAAGAAAATGTCGCAAATTGGACATAATTAATGGTTTTAACTTGTTACGCTACGAGGAAAATGTTAATAAAGAATTTCTTTTGAAATCAATAGAATACCAAGTTGTTATAAAAAACGTTAATCATTAATTTTCTAATGTAGTTTGTTTTTTGCATAGATGAACGGGGTGCTAAAAGGCAAGAGAGGAAAGAAGACCACTCTTACCTTCCTAAATATTTGAAAATTTATAAATTTTGATCCCTTTTGGCTAATTTTAATCATTTGACACTTTTTAGTTAAAATCCGAAATACTCTCACGGGGCCCCCAAAAGAGAGGGGGCCAAGGGGTAATTGCTCCGCATGCTCCTGCACAAGTCTGCTCTATATAAACTCTTGACACTCTTTAAGTTATATCCATATCCTTAATCTATAATCCATATGAATTTCTTTGCTTCTTCCACCTCCTTCCCTATTGAATCTCATCTTTCTAGAAATAATTTTTTTAATTAAATTATTATTACAAAAGAATTAATCAAAATAATTCGCCTTTTTGATATATTAAAATTCGATTGGAAAAGTGTTTTATTTACATTAGAAAGTATATAAAAAATATTATTAGTTTCTCAAAAGTATCAATAAAAAACTAAGTAACCTGAGTTTAATTTTCGTATTATCCTCTTGGTATGGTAGTAATTTTTTGTGATTTTTTTAGCGATTAAGTGAAACTCATAAAAACTTTACTTTTTTTTAATCCCCAAGAAGGAAAAAGTAGTTGTAGTGCCTATTGCCATTTACTTTAGTGTTAAATTTATTAATTTCACCTTAACTGACATTTCTGCATTATTTGATAGTTATCAACTTTCAACATAATAAAAATATGCCAAAAATGATTTCTATCCAAATGATTACTCCTGTCTTTTTTCAATTACCAATTCAATTGTAAATGGCAGATTCCGAATTCGACAAGATTGAAAAAGGTGATTATAACACACTTAAATAAGGAAGTTCTGACAGTATCAAACGCCCTGCTTCAGTTTCAGTTATCAGTCAATCTGTCTAAGAAAATAAATCATTGAATATCTTGACATCAAAAAGAAAAAAAGACAAACCTTGTATATAAAAAAATCTCCTTTCGAGCCAGTTTTCAATCCAGCCATATATAGTATATTTTATTATTTGTAATCATTATGACTTTTAAAGATTAAAATTCCTACAAATTTATAAAAAAGAGACACACGAATGCAACTTATTTACATTATTCATGTAAATTAATAAAATTTAACGTATATTATTATATTTTTATTAAGCTTTAGTAAATTTGTTGAATTTGTCTTATAGATCAAACAACCGTGTTTAGGATTGTTACTTTCAGTATCTGTCCTAGTGAAAATTATAATGACTTCGAAGGTTTTCTTCTAAGGTTTTAACAAAGATATATTGACAAAAGTATAGTTAACAAAAATAATTAAAAATACAAAATATGCAAATAAAAGGAATCTTCATAACATGTAATTAACATCTTTTGCCCGTTATTATCTTGTCCTACGACTGCAATAATAATTTCAGATTCTTTTTATGCATGTTTTTTTTTTCTCTTTTCTCGTCGTTGTTGCTGATGTATGCAATTTAAAAGTTATATATTCATTAATCATTATTTGACTGTTTTACATACATTGTAGAAAAAAAATTAATCTGTAACTGTACTCTAAAAATGGTGGGAGACTTTGCACCAAACTGGTGTAATGAAGCACTATCAGTAATTTTTGGTATAGTGAAACTTGAAGAGTTATTTTTTCTGTTCCATTTCACCGCTTTTGGCGCAAAGTAGATACCAACATTTTTAATGTGTAGTTCATTTTACATTGCTTAAAAATACAGTGTTACGATACAAGAATAATATAAATAACCACAAAGAACAGGTAGCATTACTAAAAAAAGCCAAATGAATAAAACTTTTAATTTTCACGTATTCTTGAAAGGCATTGTGAATGACACACATGAAATGATAGTAATAAGTTTCAATTGGTTAAAATTTGAATTGATGAATTAAAAATTTATTAACTCATAATATTCATTCATTTTTTGAATAATTTTATATGACATACACATATGTATGAATTTATGAATGCGCATATGAAATTATTGTGCAAATAAACAGACATAACAAAATATGATAAAATTTCTAAACTGCATTCATATTTCTCTTAATTTCAATTTTAACGAATTAAAGCTTAGTTATATTTTTAATTTACTATGATTTGCAAAATTAGGGGAAAATAAAAATATATTTTTCTTTTTTAGACATTTATCATGCTGCATTTATTAGCTACCTCAACTGTGTCACAACATTGTAAAAAATGACAGATGTTTCTTAATCTACAAAAATGTATTATAATCCAAAACGAAAACAAACAGTAATCTCTTTCAAGTCGCCGAAGATTCCAAAAAAGCGTTCAAATACCATAAAAAACGTCAGGAAAACTAATTACTTAAAAAATTTTATTAAAGAAGAATTAAAAAATATATTATTATTCGTTTCCTGTCATTTTTGAAAATGTTTCTGAATAGAAGTTCATTTGCCAGATGGCATCAATTCTCAAGGAAATATTTTGATATTAAGAAAATATGTTTAACCAAGAAACATGGAATATTAACAACATTAACATTATTTTGTTACAATTTCATGAACTAATTCAGTTCTGTAGTTGAAAATGTTTGTTTTAGAATTGATAGAATCCAAAAAGGCAGTTTTCCACATACAGAGAACTGATTAAGGGCATATTCGAAAAAATATTTTTCCACTCTAAGCAGTTAGAAATTTTCTGATACATTTTCAGACTCATTTCAAAACGTAGAAACATGAAATTTGCTGAGGTGATTTTTGAAGAGATGTATAAGATGCTGTATGATTTCTTTTTTCGCTCAATTCATTAGAATTGGATTTATAAACAATTACTTTTCAGTATGACAATTTTTTCCGTTCCCAGATTTCCAGCTTCGGAGATTTGGTTCAAAACGCTAAATTTGACAACATTTTTTTGCCCCATTTTCTACCTTTATCAAAAAATCGACGAGCACGGTACATTGTATACTTTCTAAATAAAATATTTTGTCAGTTTGGTGTGTTTGACGAATTAAAAATTTAAATCAGAAAATAATCAGTTTGGATTGGAATTCATCCTTAATACATTATAAATTCTACTGAGATACGTTTCCGAAAATTACAGGCAGCTAGTAAACATTTAGTTTGGAAATTCTTCTTAAAATTTAGAAAATATATTTTTAAATTTAAGATAAAGGAACACTTTTCGCAATCTTGGGTGACTCGGAAGAAATTGTTATATATTTGCGTCCGTGATTCTGATTCATTTTCGTAGATTAAAAAAACATATGTCATTTTACTTTCTTCTATCTTCAATAGAAGAAAGTATTGTAATTGAAATTTTTTTCGACTTCCGGTTTTCAATGGATTTACACGTTTTAGTGGTCAGAGATTCCAAAAAACAGGTTTTTACAAAATGGCTGTCTGTCCGTGTGTCTGTGTGTCCGTATGTCGCCATTTTACCCTCAAAAGTGTATGAAGATCCGCTTAGAATTGAACCAAATTTTTTTTATGAATGTTTTTGGCTGTGGCAAGCAGGTCCATCTTCAATTCTGTAATTTTCCGCCGGAGGCGCTGCAATAGTGATTTTTGTACCATTTTCAATAGTGAACTGACTAAAGGTGTATGAAGTTATGCATAGAATTGAACCAAATGTTTTGTGTAAGTGTTTGGCTATGGCTAGTTGGTTCTCCCTGAATTTGAAAAAAATCTGCCTCAAGGGGGCGCTGCACTAGCGATTTTTGTGCCATTTTCAATGTTCTACCACCTAAAAGTGCATGAAGTTATGCATAGAATTGAACCAAATTATTCCTGTAAGTGTTTGGCTATGGCTTGGTCCTCCCTGAATTTGTAAAAATTCTGCCGGAAGGGGACGCAGCAATAGCAGTTTTTGTGCAATTTTTAATATTGTACCACCTAAAAGTATATGAAGTTACGCATAAAATTGAATGAAATTTTTTGTGCAAGTGTTTGGCTATGGCTAGTAGGTCCTCCCTGAATTTGAAAAAAAATCCACTGTAGGGGGCGCTATAATCACGATGTCTGTGAATCATTTTACCATCATTTGCATCATTTTACCATCAAAAAGTGTATTAAGTTATAAATAGAACTGAAGTAAAATTTTTGTGCATGATTATTTTTGGGTATTGCAAGTAGGTCCTCCCTGAATATGAAAAAAAACTCTGCCTGTCATTCTACTGTCCATCGGCTCATGCAGAGACGCGAACTCGTTTTTACTCCGATTAATTGACTGAAACAGATATTTAAGATGAATTTCAAAGTTGGTATAGTATTGAATTAAAATTATTAAAGCATTTACATGTGTAACTGTTTTTTCAATAGTAACATGTATGTATGAGATAGAAGAAAGTTTTGAGATTGGCACATCCAGCTAGTTTAATCTGTATTCTCTTGTAACGAAGTCTGGTGTTCAGATATGAAATATTGGCGTGTAATATTTCAATTGGCTGTTCTCTTTTATTAAAGTAAATTAATATTTATTAAAATCACAAGATATTTAACGAATTAATTTCTCTCTAACTTACAACTTTTTAAAAGGATTCATAAACAGCTGGCAGTTCATTTGAGATTAGAGCTATGTCCAGTTATCATGCCGCTGAATATTAGTCACTTTAAAGTGTGCAGTGAATTTCAGGAACCACAGGAACTATTTCTACTCTAGGACAAAATTTAATTTAAGACCGCATGTCGTACGTCTTTTGTCTGTTGGCAGTCAAGATTCATTAGCCTTCCTTTTGCTCCCAGGGTGGGAAGTGTGATAATCCTCGCTGACTTTTAAAATATTCCGTCTCTGTATGACGCAGATATTACTACAGTAATTAGACTGTGTGAAGAACGGAAACCTCAATTCCGTTCGAAATTTAAAAATGAACTCAAATCTTCAACACTTTCTTTATCGAAAACAAAATTCCTGCATTTGTACATATTACCATGATATTTTCACCAAGAGCAAAAGCTGCTCCTTCTAATCACTCAAAACACTATAAACACTACACCTGTGCAACGAGTAGCTTGATAGAACAATATATACTATTAAAATTATACACCCACAAGAAAAAGTAGTGCATGAGCTATTTTAATAAAATTATCTTGGTATCTGATTTTTTTGCAAAAAGGATGCAAAAACGATTGATTTATTAAATAAAATTGATATAAGTTAAAATAAGCCACTGTTATAATATATTCATATTAATTTTTATAGAAATGTGTTTAGTCGCCTTGGCGAAATGCTGGCGATAGTAAACTGGTGTCACGCAGAGAGCTGCATACCTACTTACGATGACGTCCCCATCATTTTTGCTATGTTCGGGATGATTGTTTGAAGATTGTGGTTTTAAGTCTGCAATATATACGTTTCATTTTTCAAAATATTTAAAATAGAAAAACAATCTTTGTAGATTCGAGCTTTACGAGAAATTTTATCTTAAATGTGTAAAACATAGTTTATTTTTGCCGGAAACAACTGTTTACTCATTAATTTTACTCATTAACATTGCTTAGTAGGACCGAGGTAAAAAAAAAAAATATAGACGGCTAAGAATTCCTTTCTATCGCCCTCCCTCCTCACCGTTGTGCCTATAGACTTCACAAAATTAATACTTTTGGAAATATTTTTGTACACATTAAATTATAGTGTTTTTTAATGTAATATTATTGCGTAGATAGGGGTTCTTCCGATTTCATTGTGTATCAAGTTCAGATGATCACAATCTCTTTAAAAAAAAAAAGTAATTTTTTAACAATTTTTTGCAGCGACAGAGTCCTTTTGTAACTCGCAAATAACACAAGATCTCAGAAAAAGAGTCTAATAACCGAACAAATCAAGCATCCCAGTACAGCTATATCTTAACAAAGACGCTTTACACTGTGTCTCAACACTATAAAAAAGGCTAAACAACATAAATAAGTCCTAAGGCAAGCAAACGTATGTTCAGAAAAACGTCTAACTAGCTCACTCATTGACTGACTGACCACCGCTCTACTCCGCTTCCACATATATAGGAGCAAAAACATGAACTAGAACTTTCCATAAATTTCTAATGCCAGAACTTTCTGGATGCATCGCCATACCTAAAGCGGTTACTGTAAGAGGAGGCCTGTCGTCAAATGTCGCCAAATTTGTCACTAACTTGGCGATATGGTGCAAAATTCGTCGACCAAAATTAGCCGCCAAAATTGACGCCTACTTGGTGATATCTCTAATATTTCACAAAGCTCTGTTAGCCATCCAATGAAAACATATAGGTTTGCTTGCTTGCAGAAAATCAACAAACTGGGACATTTTAAAGCAAAAAAAACATTAGCTTATGATAGAGCTTAATAGGATTATTTACAGTATTTTTGAGCACAAATACTGACTATTTACAAAATCCGTAGCACTGCACGTCCCGGGCAGTGCAATCCTTCAGTAGGAGGAAACAACTTAAAAAAGTACAGTTCACGTTGTTTTACAAATACAATTGCATATAAAGAACTGACTAATATTTACATAATTTACAACAATTGCATAGATAAAAAACTAATATTTATAAAATTTACAAAAGTACCTTCAGTAACCGTGGTCTAAAATTCCAATTTCGAATTTCTAATCACATTGGCCGAAGTAAGGGACTAGCCGGTTATAATGTATTACCTTGGGCTTGGAGTCTGGCGATTTTTGTATCCCCACGGCGAAGTCCTTCGGTCTGTTGACGAGTGTTTGATGACCATCCTAGTTTGTTTGCAATTTTGGAGATATTCCTTTACGACGTATGGAATTCCACAACCACACTTTATCACTTTCGTTGAAGTCATGTCCAGTTGGTTTTATGTCGTATCGTGTCATCATCTTCTATGATGCAAAGCCGATTCGGTTCTTGCCAGACAATAGATTTCCTCAATCCGTGCTTGGAGTTCATCCACGTATTCTTCAGCCAATAAAAGAGCATCAGGAGGACGGCCAAACAGAAGATCATGATCAAAGAACATCTGAGAAGGGGAACAGCCGGTGGTCTGATGAACAGCACTCTTGTAGCAAGCAGGAAAAGATGCAACTATTTTTGCCAGTGTTACTGATCTTTAGACACCAGAAGAGAGATGCTATTCAGGGTTTTATGGTTGAATCTTCAACCATGGTGTCCGACTGACAATGTGGAAGTGTAGTTCGAGTTTTGTCCATGCCGAGTAGTCCACATATTTCTTTAAACACAGAAGAGTCACAGTTTTTTCCTTGATCGGAGTGAACTTGAAGAGGAACTACATATCTGGAAACCCAGTGTTGAATCAGTACTTCTGCTATTGTTAAGGCCCCCTGATTAGGTATTGTGTAGTCTTCAGGCCCTTTTCTGAAGTAGTCCATGAAAACGAGTATGTATTTGTTGACCCCCAGACGTTCTGGGAAGAGGACACAGGATGTCCAAAGCAATCAGTTCGAAGGGATTTCCTGCATTATAACGCTACAATCGTCCAAGGATGCACCTCCTTGGACCTCTTCGTGCTACACAGATGTCAAAAGTTCGACACCATTTCTCTATATTTCTTCGAACATTGTTCCAGTAAAAGCACACTCGAGCCTTTTGCAGGATCTTCATGACAAGAAAATTACTCCTGAGGGACTACCATGGAGCTCTAGAAAGACCGTCGAAATTCTAGTCTTAGGGAGTAACAGTTGCAATTTAGATGTCTTTCCATCAGCAATAAATCAGGAATTGATTTCGATTGGTTGTTTGGAAAATGGGAATTCTGCCTTGTTTAGTTTGTTTTATAGTTTTTCGGTTGTGACAATGTGGGTGACTTGATGATCTGAGGTTTTTTTCAACGAACATAATTTTTGCATATTTTACTTTACTCCATGTAGGCATCATTCATTTATTAAAATCGCGGAGGGTCTGGTGGGGGAACATGTTATATGTAGTCATCGAGTGTTGTAACATTTGATTTTGCTACCCACTGTTCTGACCGAAACCCACTGCCACTTACCCCTATCTTATATACATTTTGTGAATGCTCGGCTGCTTTTGAAATGTTACTGACAATAAGGCCACAGTCAGTTTTTTTTTTTTTTTTTCTGGGGGGGGGGGTTAGTAGTAGTTTTTTTCTTGTTGAGTTTTTAACCTTTTAATACAGTTATTCTTTTTTTCATGTTTTATGAGGGGGGGGGGGAGTGCTAATTCAGACTATAAATATATTCTTTTGATGGATTATATTGAATTTATGTGTTTTACTGCTGCAGTTTTGCTCATTTCACATATATTAATATGTGTTTTGTTTTTTGTTGATGATTAATATATGTATTGAATAAAGGTATAGATAATATTATATGTTATGTAATTTATATTAAATTCCTTTTTTTAATTTCTGAAGCTATTTATGATAAATTTTATTTGGCTGTTGATAAGTTTGCTTTTTCTGACTTAAACGTAATACTAAAATTCAACACCTTACGAACAGAAAACTGCGCCTGGGGCACAGTCTCAATTTCGCCCCCTCCCCCTTTATCTTTATGAAGGTATCACAAAATTGAAAGGTTCAGAAACACAAATAGATCCTATTGCATACATATTTTGCACTTACTTTGGAACTCTAAAAAGTTTAAATTTAACAATTAAATAATATAGCAGAAAATTGCTGTTATATTTTGGCAAAGGGGATCTTGAAAACGACTCTGGGAAAAAATATATCTAAAAGTAGCAGTTTGCAACATCCTTTCAATTCCAAGAACGAAGCCAATTGTTTATTTTGAGAATGTATGTTTTTGTTACAAAAAAAAAAAAAAAAATTCCCAATATGTAAATCTATAACTTTTTTTACAAAAAAAGAAGAAACAAACGAGGTTGGTAGTATAAATTTGGTACCCTTTCAATTTTCGCGCCCGGGGAAACCGGCCCCTTCACCCCCTGCTTCGCACAGCCCTGTAAATTTTGACCATACTTATTACTTTTACAAGTATTTTTTTAATTCAAAATAATATCATCCGATGAGCAAAAATAGAAACTATTCATTTATTTTAGCTAGTACGATAAACGATGTATGTTTCTTAAAGAAATTGATATCAAAACTTCCTTATCCATAATTATTGGCAATAAAACTCTTCTTATACATAGGTTGGCAACTAAACTCATCTTATCCGAAACTTTTTCCAACTAATTAATTTAATTAATTAAAATAGATTTCTGACTTTACACAATAGGATAATAGAGGGACTAGTTATAAATATTTTTTTAAAATGTAGTTATTCGAATTACAAGCTCCCAATTAGAGGTTTTTCGCGATTTTCCAAAATTTGATTTTTGATAAGGCAAGTTATGAAACCACGTTCTCATTTGAAATAAGAAATAGATTTTTCTTCTTAAAAAAATCATTCCCTAGCATCATCCTTATTTTTCAAAACTGCAGAGCAAACGATCATGTAATAAAACATCAGAGTTCACTGTTTAATCGAATAAAGGCTCCATTTTGACTTCAGAAACAAGTTTTGATGTTTCCTAAAGATTTCAGAGGCATTTGTGAGTTACAGGGAAACGCTGAATAGAAAAAAATATATAGGGGAAGATGGGGATACTAGAGCCATTTTTTGAATTTTAATTTTTTTTAATTTTTTATATTTTTTTAGAATAAAATAAAATATTGAAAATGAAAATTTGATATTTTTCCTTCAACTAAAAACCACTTTCAATAAATTTTGAACTATTTTTTATGTATAATAAATGTTTATTTTTTGTTTTACATCATGGCTCAAGTATCCCCATGGCGGGGATACTTGAGCCATAGTGAAGGGATACTTGAGCCACTACGGAAAAATACCTACAAAAGTAATTTTTTTTGCTTTATTTTTGCACAAACATTTTACAGAATGACAAATTATGAAACGTAAAGTCTTTCAAAACCAATTGAGAAAACAAAGCTAGTAATACGATCATTTTTTGTCGTTAAAACTGGTTGTCGAAGGATAATTTGAACTTGAGTTATAACGACGGTAGAAATATCCTCTTTTCAGAGCCATTTAAATTTGGAATCTGCAATTCTTCGGGCAAATTTCATTTTCAAAATATTAAGCACTTATCCAACAAATATTTTTACAGTTTTCTTTCTGGCATATTTTATTAGTAACCAACCATCAATAGAAGGTTTTCTTTCACATCATCACCATCATTGACAGAATTTTCCGCTAATGATATTGTCGAACTCATGCTTTTAGTTTAGTAACTGTCGGAATTTAAGCCAGATGTATCATTCTACTATTTCAAACACTTTTTTGATTTCACAGGAAAAGATTTTGTCTTCCTCTTTGGCTCCATGTAGGTAAGTTTGAACTGGGATTTTTGTTGCTTTTCTTGTATTTGTGCGCTCTTTTTACCAATTTTTCTACAATTTTCTTAGTTAAAAAAAAGTTACATCAACAAAGGTTACGATTTCAATATAAAATACTAATCTTAATATGTTATATTTAAAAAATAAATATTTTAATATGTTGGATCTAACTAATTAAAGTATTAGAGATTATAGCCTGTAAAACCGTTTTAAAAAGTTATTTTCATTTAATGAAAGTTAAATTGAAAACTTTGTTTACATTTATCTAGACAGGCTATTTTGTTAGTCAAATCGAAAAATAAAATAGACATTTTCATTTAAAAAATATACATTTTTAAACATTTTTAGGTCGTTATTTTTTAAGAAAAAAAATAAAATGAAAAATTATTCTCCCTTTTCTCCAGAAAAATATCTACTAGTGAATATAAGGATGTAATTTTATTTTTTGTTTGTTTCACCCATGTTTTATTTCTAGTGGGGATGGTTAAGACATGGCTCAAGTATCCCCACTCTCATTGGCTCAAGTATCCCCACTATCACTATTTTTGTTTCCCAGAGTTTTACTAAATAAAGCATGCAGCAATTAGAACTATTTTAGACTCAAAATACAATTGAAATTATGCTTATTGAATGTTTGTATATAGTTGCAACTTTAAACAAAACTTTGATTACAAAAAAACAAAAAAATCATGCACCCAAATATTTACTTCAGATAGGGAAAAGACAACTATTAATCACTATACTTTTAATATGGTACCAAGATGTGTGATTTCTTTTTTACAGTATATTGGCAGTTTTAGAAAGAAAAATTTACCAACTGTAGAGATAATAGGGGTGGCTCAAGTATCCCCTATGCTCAAGTATCCCCACTCTCCCCTATATAGCAGAGTTCTTTTCAGTAGAAATATTCTATTGGCTTTTATTAACTTTTAATGTTTATACCTAATATTTAGTTGTATGTAGTATAATAATGAATTTTTCACTGTAAGTGAGAATCTTTTAAATCCTAAAAACATAAATTAGCAAATATCACATAAATGAGTAAAAAAATCCCTGTCGGCTTGGCCTATAGGCGGAGGTAGATTTCGAAGAGTTTTCATTACAACAACAAAAAATAAAATATTATTAACGATAAACCAAGTTTAACGACTTTATTTGGCGGCTTTAAAAAAAAATCAATTTCATTTTTCTGTAAGAACTGAATTTATCAAAACTGTCTTAAACGAAATTCGGCACAAATGTCAATTTTGAAAACATATTTTGAATATATATTCTGACTTTATTAAAACATTGACCAATACGCACATTATATAATTCCTAAATAACAAAAAAACTGTCAATTGAATGCATTTGAGAGGAAAATTGAATTTAAAAATGAGTCATAAAATAACCAATTTGTTATTTGAATACATCCTCAATTCTTTAATCATGATCGTTTTGGGAAATTTTTTTGCGAAGTGCTCACTTTGACAGCTTTTAAAAATATATATATTTAGCCTTTATCAAAAAATTGATGAATACGTACATTATATAGTTTCTAAATAATAAAAAACGGTTAATTGAATGAGTTTGAGAGCAAAATTGGATTTAAAAATGAGTCATAAAATAACCAATTTGTTATTTGAATACATCCTAAATTCTTTAATCATGATCGCTTTTGGAAATTTTGTGCAAAGTTCCCATTTTGGCAGCATTTTTTTAAATATATTCTGCCTTTATCAAAAAACTGGCCAATCCGTCCCACTATATAGTTCCTAAATAAGAGGACTTGTAAATTGGATGCGTTTGAGAACAAAAGTGGATTTAAAAATGACTCAGAAAAAACGCAATTTGTTATACTTCCTCAATTTTTCAATCACTATTACTTCGGGAAATTCTGTTCAAAATATCCTTTTTGGCAGCCTTTTTAAAAATATACACTGCCTTTATCAAAACACTGGCCAATACGTCTCATTATATAGTTCCTAAATAAAAGGATCTGCCATTTGGATGCGTTTAAAATCAAAAATTAATTTAAAAAGAAGTCAGAATATAAGCAGTTTGGATTTTAGGTTTTTTTCTTTAACTCCTATTTTTGTTTAATTTATTTTTGATATAAGAATTGGTCCTATGAAAAACTTGTTAATATAAAAGTTGTAGATATTATTGAGAAGATGTAAAATGAATTTAGTTGGATTTGATTGCTTAAGAATTGAGTAAGTTATGGATTTTTTTCTTTTTCCTCCCCCCTTTTTCTTTTCCTTTTTTATTTTTTTTTCACCAGTAAAAGTTGGCCCTATCAAAAACTTGTAAGTACAAAAGTTTTAGATAATTTTTAGAACATTTATGAAAAATGTACTTGGATTTGATATCTGGAGAATTGACGAAGTTATGAATTTTTTTCTCCGAAAAACCCTGTTTTTTTTCGCCCCTGGAGCCCATTTTTAAATTTATCAAAAATCTGTCATGCATAAACTTTTGGCCCATTTCTTAGAAGT
This sequence comes from Maratus speculifer, assembly GCA_964019185.1. NCBI lineage: Eukaryota > Metazoa > Arthropoda > Arachnida > Araneae > Salticidae > Maratus > Maratus speculifer. The sequence goes on along the minus strand of OZ025293.1, from coordinate 239,616,674 downwards.
AATATAAACTTTAAACCTATTCGATATCTATTTTAATTAAGAAGTTATCGCATTTTTTCGGTTTTCACAAAAACCCTCCCTATTTTCACCCCCTTCGTCCGATTTTGCCCATTAATGAACTCGACTGAGAATTTATACCCCTTGATTTTATGTAATAGTTTGAAGAAGATCTGTGCATAACTATGGAAGTTATTGTGTCTAGAAGAAAGTGAAATATATATATATATAGATAGATAGATAGATAAACTTTTTTACTGATGATAATTTTGGGGTCTAGGAGTCATAATCGGTGTAGATCTGCAAAAATTTTTCAGAAATTCCAACATAGGAGAGAATGCAATAATTAGTATTTCATACGAAATTTACCTAATACAATCACTATTTATCTATAAAAAGTTCAAATATTCTAAAATATTAAAGATAAAAAATAATTTTTATGAAAAATAATTTATAATGAAAGAGAATTGAAAAGAAAATTAAAAAGAACAAAAAAATTAAGAAAACAAATTATGAAAAAAATATTGCTTGATTTATGTTAAGAAAATTTATGTGAATCGATGAAAAAAAAATGGTATAAAAGTCGTCTTGAAAGCAAGAAATCTGATTTGTTATATATACAAGTTCACTCTACTTGGCTTAAGTAAAACCTGTTAAAGGATCTAGGATCAGACTGGCACTTGTTCAAGGATGAAAAAGAGTTTTATATTTCTCATAAGAAAATAATTGGTGCAGCTTTAGCAGATACAGCTAGCACACAAATTACAGCAGATGAGGTTGATAAAATTGTGGACATTCCTGTTACACTGAGGAAATACATTCTTTTGCAAAAATGCCTTTCAGTGGTTTATTTAATTCAGGTTGTCTAGATGAACTTGTCCCAAAGTATCTTTTACCCTGATAGCTGTCATGCTCCAGAGGGCAAGCACCATAGCAGAAACTATTACAGATGATGACCAGGCTAATATAAGTGCTAGATTCAAAGTGGTGTGCACCATTTCTCAGCTCATTTGTTGCAACTCAGCGAAATAATCCAGTCAACCTATCACTCTGTATCAATAAAATGACAGAAAAACACCCTTTCCTCTGTACTTGGGATTGAAGCCTCATGTCAAAGACAGACAGAAAGAAAATATCCGAACATTAATTTCTCTGGGAATTTCAGTTTCATACGATCGTGCCGTGGAAGTTAGGAAACAGCTTGCACAAGCTGCCTGTAATCGGTGGCTAGATGATGGAGTCATTGTGCATACAAATATCAAGAGAAAATTATTTGTGACAGCTGTAGTGGACAGCATTGATGAGCCGCGTTATGAACATCATGGAACTGCTATGTGTCTGACCAGTCATCTCACCCATGATAACATTGGTGAGGGCCTTCCGTTACTAAATCTGGACGTTCCTGAATCCTTCTCTGTTGAACTACCTCATCGTTATACAATTGCACCTTTTGTTCATGAATATGCTGGAAACAGCATCATTTTGTGTATTAATGGAGCATTGTCCATTTCAAGTACTGATAAGAATGATGAATTATGGATGGCACAAAGACATTGGTTACAGCATTCGAAAATGTTTATAAAAGAGAGTGATGGGCAGTTGCAAGAGACTCTAGTGAGACACTCAATTTTTTTCTTTCATGGTCGATATTCAAAAGAAGTTAGACCACAGTCAAGTGTTGGGGTATTTCCTACATTATAGAAAAGTGAGCAATGATGATTATATAGAATCATTCCATGCATATTGCTATCAAGGCGAAAGTGCTTGTGAGAGAATGCCCACTGTACTCCCTGCATAAAAATTATCAGTGGCTTTTTCCACTGTGTATCCACTTACTTGAAGTTGGTATGTTACAACATACCCATCCAAGTGTCCACAAAGCTTTTATGAAAGGGCAGCTTGTCGTTAAACGTAATGAAAAAATGCTCTCACTCATGGCACTAGATCATAGCCACGAGCATAGTACACAGTAAAGGATCACAGTGAAATAAAATTCAGCATGTTCAAATTAGTGTAATATCATCAAAATATACTGCAAATGATTTTTCCCTAAACACTATATAAAGGCATTCTTTGGAGTGTCTCTATATATGAACCGTGAATGCTACATTCTTCATTTTTAAATACCGAACATGTCATATTGATATTTAAAAAATCTTGAGATTCCATGGCTATAAAATTGCATTTACATGAGTTAGAACACGGACAGTCAGACAGAAGACAGACGAGCAGAGAAACAAAACAGACAGACAACCAATTCAAAAACAAGTCTGAACTTTGTTGGGAAGTGTTACAAACACCTTTAAGAAATTCCCGTTCATTCTCAGTAATGGTCATGAATTTTTTTTGTATAGCCCTGTATTTGGCTTATGTAATTTATTCCCATCCCGTAATGCACAAAATTTTAATTAAACTTAAAATGAACACTAAAATGAAAGCGTCATATCAATTTCATTATATTTGCAATCGAGAATTAAAATATACCGCAAATGATATTTTTTCATAGACCATAACATGAAGAAATACTTTTGAGTTTCCCTCTAGGCATACTATAAGTACTAAACACACCACATTCGATATTAACCACTTCTTGAGCACCTGAATAAAGCATATCAATTTCATTATATTTAAGATTGCGTAACACTATTAAAATGTATCGTAAGTCCTTTCCCCTCATTGACTATAATAAAAAACAATATTTTTGTGAAAGTTCCAATAAATGAGCCAAGAATGCTACATACTTCGTTTTGAATACCAAATATTCCATTACAAACCTCAATAAATTACATGTCAATCCTAGTATTTTTACTGGAGATAGAGTAACGACAAACAGGTAGAAAGGAAAAAGGAAATCGTAAACACTTTCAAATATGTTGGAAATTGTTTAGCAATGATATACCTTTAAACATACTTTTGCACCTTTAGCACTTAAAAACTTAAATTAAATACACTATCTACCAATTAGTATTTTGAGACTTTCCATTTTTGACATTTTGTCAAATAATTAAAAATAAACTTGTCGGATTCTTCTTCAACGTCAGTATTATTATAAAGATTACGTTTGACCTCATATTTATCAACATCCATTTGATAAGCAAGGCAATTATGGGACCGATAAAAAATCAAAGAATAATAGAAATATTTGGGATCACCCTGTACATGAACATGCACGAAACAATTTATCGCTGCAGAATACAGATATGTGGATACTATACAACATGTACACTGATTTTTGTAAGAACAGCATGTATATTCATGGAGAAAGAGAAACTTTTTTTTTTTTTTTTTGAAAAATTCCAAAAAATTTGACATGTTTTTTGTTTATATCATGCAGGGTTTTTGACCAAATTTATCGCGAATTCCAGAAAAATTGGCAAAATGTTGTAGAAAAAGCATAGCACAGTTGGAATATAGATGTATTAATTATTTTATGAAATATGAGTAGTTGTATGAAATAATTTTTATCTGCGCATGAACGAACAATAAAAACGATTTTTTTACATCATTTAATAGTCAGTTCTGGGTGTCCCAGAACTTCGTGTACAAACTTTGAAGAGTGGTAGAGAACATCGTTTGGAACCACAATTACACAGGAACGCATGGGCGGAAACGTCATCCTCACTTTTTAATCCTTTCACAGTCAATGGTATGTCTATGAAACTACGAAATTTTTAATACACAATTAACATTGACACCAAAATTTTAATACGATTTTTCCAATTATTAAGTGTATGAAATGTATTTTTTTTTCTTCTTTGCAAACACGTTTTTCTGCGATTTCTGATGTCAATCATATTTTTCCACATTTTAGCAATTTCTAATAGCTACTAAGATACTTAATTTTAAAGAAACATAAATTTAATTTAAAATTAAATCCTTTCTTGTACTTTTTTCCGTGTAATAAAGCGTTCTACACTGCTTTCCGCATTGTGTCATAACTGTGTCTTTGTGTTTCTTTGAGCTTTTCACGGACGAAGCATTTCCATTGTTAAAAAGTGGAAAAATATGAATGACATCAGAAATTGCGGAAAAATGTATTTGGAAACAAGAAAAGCCAGACATTTTACATACATAATAAATGGAAAAATAATATTAAAATTCTGGTGTCAATGTTTATTTTGCATTAAAAATTTTGCTGTTTCATATACAAACCACTGTCTCCAAAAAGGGTTAACAAGACGTTTCCGCCCATGGTTTCCTATCCAAACGATGTTCTCTACAACCCCTCAAAGTTTGTACACGAAGTTCTGGGACACCCTGTTTGGAGTAACTCATAAAAATATCCAATCAAATATCGTGAAAAAAAAATATCATTATTATCGTAAGCTGTTTTTACTTTACTCTCTAAAAACAGCTGAATGATAAGGGATTCTCCACAAATTGACATTTTTTATTAACTGACTTTTGGAAAAAAATTAGTATTTAATGAATACAATATCTAATACAATATTGCTGCTAATCTGGATACCAGTGATAGAAAAGAAAAAGAGCTTTTATTCACATTCAGAGCCAAAACTAAGAGAGCGGGGGGAGGGGGGGGGGCATGTGCCCCGGGCGCCAGGGCGAAAGGATGCCAAACGTAGATTCTTGTTTGGCGATTTTTTTCATGTCCATGCTTAGCATGATATTGTTAAAATCATCCTGTCTAGGGTATGTCAAAGCATAGAAGAATCTATGCTTTTCTGCAACCAATTTTACGGGGGCATAACCGATATAACCGGTTTAATTTATAAAAACGGTGTAACATTACACTAATATGCAATATTATACCAGTAACATATGCTTAAATTACACAATTATATAAGTGAAAAAAATTACTCCATAAAATTGGTGGCAGCAAGGCTACCATCAATTTTATGGAGTAACGTTACACAAATGTTCTACAGTGTATATATACGTACACATATATACAGCGAAACTTCGTTAACATGAACACGCTTAACGCGAATTACTTTTAGCACGAACTGTTTCCGATTGCCCCGTTTTGTTATACGTAATTTATTTAAGTTCTGATAACACGAGCTACATCTAAGTCGAAAAATAAAAGTTTCCCCTTGAGTGTTCACGTTAAACGAGGTTCAACTGTATTTAGACATTAAAATGCTACTTTGAAAGTTTTTGTCTGATATAGTGAATCTAATTGGGACATTAACAAAGATTTAGCCCTAAATTCAAATGAACATTAGCTGTACTGGGAGCTGAATTGCCAGAATCTGCAGAACCACATTGTAAAATAATGGCCAGTTGCTCCATGTAATCTTAACTTGTTTGAGATCAAAGAAACGCAAAATATGTCTATTTAATTTCTTTGAAAATATGAGACATATCGTTCTGACTTTTTTTAATCACAGCAGTCTCATATCTTTTATATATGTATATCTTGAAATTTATGTATTTTCTATATGTAGTGTTGTTTTGAGTTCTGGGATTTTGTTTTTAAGTGAAACAACATGATGCAATTGTGTCATAGTGCAATAAAAACTCTCAAAAACTGCTAGAACATTTAATACATATATATATATATATATATATATATATATATATTAGGGTGGACCGAAAAAAACTTTTTTTCGATTTTCGATTATGGCGGGTGCGGAAAAGTGGCCACTGGTGGCACTCAGTTCATACAAAAAATTTGAGAATTTTTAGACATTTACTTACCCTGCCGCAAACGGCTTGAAGTTTTGCAAAAATGCTCATTTTTGTACTTTTTTCGAAAAAAATTAAAAAATGCTAAATTAAATTTATTTTGGTTGTATTTACTTGAAAAGGCATATTTAATGTACCAAATGTTTAAATAAGATCTGATCATGCATTATTAGGATGAGCGAAGCGAATCCTCTACTAGGCCACTCAAATTACAATTTGTCGTACACTTTACAAAAAAACTGTTCAATATTTTGACTTCAAATTAAACACAAAAATAAAATATGATCTGTAGATTTGCAGAATATAATTTTTTTTTACAGTAAAACGTTAAAAAAATATTATTTTAATTAATTTATTTTACATGCATTTCTAATACGGACGCATTTTAGCAAATAAATAAAAAATGAAACGCGTATATTTTCAGAAAAAAAATATAAATCATAGAGTAAGTAATTATAGATAGAATCATGATTAATTTAATAAACAAAATATATTTTCTTTATTCAGCAAAATCGTTTGCACAGATGACACTTAAACATTTTAAAAGAATTGTATTATGGATTTTTTTATTTTATTTTATTTTATTTATTTTTTTTTTTTTGTAAAGTGGCAACAAAAGAATTGTAAACAAATAAAATTAATTGTTAAATTTGTTATATAAAGGAAAAATTAAAAGAATTGCGTGAACTTGTTGCCTCGATTCAAGCTCTTTATAAATGTATGCAAGGAAAAGTTGGCCGATTCAGAAATGACAAATGGACTTCAACCATTTCTTACTTTATCATTTGTATCGAAAGTAATGTTACGTTCTTATTTGTGGGCCGAAAAGGGTTTAGTGAACGGGACTTTAAACTTTGTCGCACGTATTAAAGAAAATCACAAGCCACCAGACCAGATATCGCGAATAATCATGGATAAATTTGAATACTATAGTAATTTAACTTATAAGAATTGGTGCGTACCAATTCCCCAATAATTGAATTCTGGAAAAATGGAAGCATAAATTGCTCAAGGAAAGAATTTCCTCTGCAGTTAGCTTTTGCTGTTACAATTTATAAATCCCAAGGTTTAACATTAGATGAAGCAGTTGCAGATATTGAGGATATATTGGCACCAGTTGGCTTAAAAACGTACGTAACGTTGTCAAGAGTGAAAATCCTTCAAAATTAAGTATTCAATAGAAATTTTCCTTACGAAAAATTCTACAATATAAAAAATTCTCATGCACTAACATGTATAAAAACGAAGAAATTAGAATAAAAAATTTTACAGTTAAAAATTCATAGTATCGACGAGAGCTGATTTCAAATGTTTTTCCAGAAAATAGGAGTTTGAAGAAGTAACTTTCTTCAAGCTCTCTTCAAATATATTATTCTAAAATAGCTATCAAAGATTATTTGATGTTAATTACAAAGATTGGAAACATGCATATTTCAAACAACTTTAAAAAACACCAGTGGCTACTAGAAATTGTAAAATTCTTTAAAAGAATTTTTAGTTGAAAATTTAAAAATATTTTGTAAAAGTTTGCTTCGAAAATATTTTTTTATGCCAGCCTTACATCATAGATAAAAAATTCCTAGGAAATTGATAGTTATTTGGCTGAACTTACATTTGTAGAATTAAAATGCGCCAAAACATAAAATAACGTTTTTGTTTAATAAAGATGTAAAAATAATATTAAAAAATATTGTTACTTTCAGATATATGCTTTATAAAATAATGCTTCGCGAATCCAAACAAAGCACGGCTTTTGCTAGTTTAATATCTATGTGTATTATAACTTAGGCTATTTTTATTGCTTTTTCGCGTATAATAGGCAAAAGTTGTATTTGTTTGAATCGATCGTTAATTTCTATATTATTTATGTCCCTTGGTCTTCTTTATATTTTTTCTATGTGTCAAACGTTATATATTTGGGGAACAGACAGCAGTATACTTCAAAAACAAATCTGGAAGGTGAGAAAGTGGTGAAGCAGGATTCTAAGCGAGCACAATGTCTCGTCGTAATACTCAGGGAGTGAAGGATGAAATAGTTGAGAGCCAAAATGCGATAAAGGATTCTTATTATTTATCCTTGCTCAGTTACCTGCGACATTTGTTCAGTGTTAACGTGAAACCCTTTTGTAGTGATATACAGTGCTTTTGGGGTCGTTTAATGTGCCATTATAGTGTTTTGTGCGTTTTATTACAACGAGCTTAGAAATGGCTAGTATAAAGGGCCATGACAATGCAAAGACACGCGATAGCATGAAAAGTAACTTTTTGGGGGTATCATGCATGTTGAAAGAATTGCAATTGCCAACTTATGCTGATAATCATGCGCTACTACTACTGGTTGCTTCACCATTTAGAAGTTGTGACAGCAGAGGATACGAATCTCGTCATCGATAAAAACAAAGTCAGAAGAGGGAAATAGAAACTTGGAAAGAAGATACAGGCAGAAGAAGTTATTGAAAGAAGGAAAATCAAAAGCATATTTTTTGATGGTAGAAAGGATAAAAATATATTAAGAGGAAGAGATATAACAAGCGGCACCGTCGAGAGAAAGGCGAGGAACACATCACTGTGTTGTTTGAACCTGGTTAGGAATACTTGTGTCACTTGATACCTCGTTCCGTTACCTTGATACCTCGTCAGTTCCGAAAAGTCTAACTTGTGGTGACTTGGAAGATTGTATAATGATTTTGCTATTTCTTTTCCGTGACCGGAAACAACCCGGTGATGTGTTCCTCGCCTTTCCTTCGACGGTTCCGCTTGTTCTTTTTTCCCTCTCAATATATTCTTATCCTTTCTACCATCCAAAAATATGCTTTTAATTTTCCTTCTTTCAATAACTTCTTCTGCCTGTATCTTCTTTCCAAGTTTCCATTTCTCTCTTCTGACTTTGTTTTTATCGATGACGAGATTCGTATTCCCTTCAGTCACAACTTCTACATTGTGAAGCAACCAGTAGTAGTGACGCATGATTATCAGCATAAGTTGGCAATTGCAATTGTTTCAATATGCATGATGCCCCCAAAAAGTTGTTTTTCACGCTATCGCGTGTCTTTGCATTGTCATGTTTATACTAGCCATTTCTAAGCTCGTCGTAATAAAACGCACAAAACACTATAATGGCACATTAAACGATCCAAAAAGCACTGTATATCACTACAAAAAAGTTTCACGTTAACACTGTTGCAGGTAACTGAGCAAGGATAAAAAATAAGAATCCTTTATCGCATTTTGGCTCTCATCTATTTCGTCCTTCATTCCCTGAGTATTACGATGAGTCATTGCGCTCGCTTAGAGTCTTGCTTCACCACTTTCTCACCTTCCAGATTTGTTTTTGAAGTATACTGCTGTCTGTTCCCCAAATATATGACGTTTGACACAAAGAAAAAATATAAAGAAGACCAAGGGACATAAATAATATAGAAACTAACGATCGATTCAAACAAATAAACTTTTGCCTATTATACGCGAAAAAGCTATAAACATAGCCTAAGCTATAATACACATAGATATCAAATAATGCATGATCAGATCTTATTTAAACATTCGGTACATTAAATATGCCTTTTCTAGTAAATACAACCAAAATAAATTTAATTTAGCATTTTTTAATTTTTTTCGAAAAAAGTTCAAAAATGAGCATTTTTGCAAAATTTCAAGGGTAAGGAAATGTCCAAAAAATCTCAAATTTTTTGTATGAACTGAGTGCCACCAGTGGCCACTTTTCCGCACCCGCCATAATCGAAAATCGAAAAAAAGTTTTTTTCGGCCCACCCTAATATATGACATTAACTATTTTTCGATAACGTGAAACAGTTTTCCTTTAACATAAGACTTTTTTTTTTCTTATACGTATAATTCTGCTTAAAAAAACGGAAAATAATTCTTCTCTTACTAATAATTTAAAACATTTTCCCCTAATAGCATGCATGGTCACAGTGACGTCACGGTGACGTCACGGTGAGTCTCTTTGGTCACATCACATCTGTGATCAAAATGCCACCACTCAGTGACGTCACATTGTGACTGAGATGTGACTTTCTTAAAAATCTTTAGAAATTTATAAATATCCTTCAAAACATGTTATTTACTTTTAAAAACATGTTTCTGGCTATTTAAATATCGTTGCTTTTGTCACAGTTTCGTCACAATGTTAATGTCAAATTAGTCACAAATGACACATTTTTCACAAATTTGTCACATTGTGACCACTTTGTAAAACGTCACAAAAGAGCTCTAAAACGGCCATAACGACTTCACATTTTAGTCACTATGACTTCACATCGACGTCACGTGACGTCACATCGACAATCGATGGTCATAAAGTCACAATGTGACTTCACAACGACGTTGCAGTGACGTCACCATGCTTTACGGGTAGTTATTTCAGAGCAAAAGAAGCCTATTCCAATTTAAGATTAAAAATTTGTTGACAATTCATTGTGGCAGATAAATTGTTTAAATAGATCCGTGAAACTGAGATTGGACATATTTCCGCGACTATGAGCTTTTCATGGGTACGGGACGTCATTTTTCAGTGCTCTTGTTTTTTCTATGTGTTTTATCGTTTTTTATGAATTATTTTAAATATTTTGTGCATTTGCGGAAACGTTGGAGGATGGTGGGGTGGCATAAACTATGGGGGAAGGAGTAATATTTAGAGGAATGATTAGATAGCAACGATTACGGCACATTTTCTTATATATAAAGAATTTTTAAGATTTTAAATTTTGTATGATGGAGGGAAAATGGGCGACGGAGTTTTCATGAAAAAGGAGATAACGTATAGAATTAATTATTTATTGTCATTACAAAGCATCAAATCACGTGGTATTTTTTTTAATTTTTTTTTTTTTTTTTTTGTAAAAATAAAAATTAAAAGTTTTTAATCTTATATTTTTGTCTGGTGGGTGGAGGCAGAAAATCGTAAATTATTGATGATTATTAAAGGTGCAATTTAAAAGATTAGTTGTTTATTTTCATTAGAAATGAAGGAGGCAATGTTTTTTAAATAAACAGTTTTAAAGATTTTAAACATTGTATGCAGTGGGGAGGGAAGTGTTAAGCAGAAGTTTCGGGTTGGCAGGAAGATAATTCATATAATTGAAAATTTATTCTTTCTATAAAGCATCAAATAGCGCAGAATATTTTTTATATAAAAAGTAAATGTTTAAAAATATTTTTAACGTTTTAGTATGCTGGTGTGCAGAGAAGTATGTAGGTGTAAATTTAGGATGTTAGGGGTGTTTATTTGACTACTTAATTGTTTTCGTTAGTGATCATCAAATATTGCTGATTTCTTTTTTTAAATAGTTTCAAAACTTCGAAACTTGTCCCGCTATGTTGCAGAAAGTAGTGCAGACGAGAAAGTGGGAATTTGGCGGGAGATGTGGTCAGGAGGATATTTATATTACTGACTCTTTATAGTTATTAAGAAGCTATCCTTAAAATTTTCTTTAATATGATAAACAAGATATCAGCATAAAGTATTTAAATGTCATTAAATTGGCATTTTTTTAATTAATGACTTTACTTGAACAATCATTTAAATTATTTTGGAGAAATGTGATTGAAATCTACAATGAACCAACTTTTCTTCACTCCATAATGAAGAAGTAACTGATGTAAAATCCTCTACATAAAATCTTTAACTACAATTATTTAACAGCTTTTTCTAATATAAACTCTTCGTGATAAGAACTTTACAATTATATTGTATTATCCAAGAACCTTTCTTGTGTCTTTATCTTTTGAATAACTTTACGGTAATTTCATATCCATGTAGAACAGGCCTTAGGACAACAATTTCCATTTCGTATACAGGCAATGAATAACCATCCCCTCTTTCATCTCGGCGCAGTTTCCGAGGTAAGTATTTCTGAAACGATACTAGAAAATAAGAAGTAAAAGATCTCGTGGTAATTAAAGGCTCCAAAATGAGGACTCTCTGAGCAGTTCAAGTCATAAGTTCATAATCAAGTAGCCAATCATCTCGATAGAAAGATAGTTTTCGGAGCTTATTGGATGCTTAATTTCAGAAGACTTTAATTAAATAAATCTTCTGTAGTGGGATTGTAGCTATGAGTCATCTAATGGAGTTGTTCATTTCCAATTATAATATTATTTTCATTTCAACTTCAGATTTCTGTCATATGCGACACACATGTGTCAATATTTAGGAATTTTTAATGCTATAATTTTCGAATATAGTAATCTTCAATTTTGTTACTAAGAGAGTTTTTGATCTAACAGGCAGAATATTATTGTTAGGAAACTGTGATATTTAAAATTAGTAATCGTTGGTAACTATAATATGCCAAGAAAAATTATATTTTATTGCAACTATATAGTGTAAATAATTTACATTTCGGTACATATTTGATCTTCTTAATTTATCGATATTTCGCTTATTTCTAATCAAAGCGGCACAACCCAAAAATTTTTAAAGGTCACATTTACATTTTATTACTAAATATCCTAAAAAGTATGTCCTTTTTGTATCATTGGTGATAGAAAGTGAAAAAAATGTTGTTACTTTAATTTGAGAGAATTTCCTTACAAAAGACACATACCTTTTCGTATGTTTCATGACTTTCGAGAAAATTAGAGAAATGTCAGTTTTCCTCCAATAAACCCATTTTCGAAAATTATATATATATTTTTTAAATGAAAAATGTTTTAGACAGCATTAAAAATACATATTTTTATTTGTTGATTGGTTGAAGAGTGATTAAAACTTTCTGTAAAGGCATGCTGCACTAAACAAAAATTAAAATTCAACGCTGAGAAAAATTAAAATATTTAAATATTATTCCAGAACTTCATCATAATACTATCAAATATAAGTATTACTCGCATTTAGAGGGTTCCATACAATAAATATTATAGTTATCTGTATTATTAAAAAAAATTGTTGCTAAAAGAAAAGTAAAATTTTGAAATAAACTATACAACGTTAGGTTGGGTTTAGTTGTATATAAGGTACCCTGGGGTAATAACGCCACGTTAAAGTTCTAGCAATTTTCACGGCTCAGTTTTAGTTTGTATTTTTGAAACAAATATATGATTTGATACAGCAACTCATTGACTATCTATATAAAAAAATAATTTAACAGATATGAATACATAAAATGTAATGGCGTGATTTCTTGACCAATGCTATTTGGCGTTATTACCCACCTATATGGGTAATAACGCCATGCAAACAAAACTATGAAATAAGTTGGAATAATTGCATGTAGATTGCCCAATTCTAAAAATACAAACTCTCAGCTCTAGAAATTGACAAATTGCATCCTAAGCTATTGAAAAAATTCATTTTTTTTGTGAAAGTGTAAGAAACATAGAGGTGTGGTGTAGGGAGGGGGGAATGAGGCAAAAGAATATCAGACCGTGAGCTTCTTTTTGCTTAAAAAACCGCTTAAATAGAATTATTAGAATCATTTCACAGTTTTAACTGTGTTTATTTGAATCAGTATTTAGGATGTAGCTCGGCCACTGTAGGGAGTCAACCGGGGTAAAAATTGCAAGGATTGGCGTTATTACCCCGTTATAGTTATTGCGCTGTACATTTTAAATTACAAATTATCTCGAGAAGATATCAAAAATCTTCAACTACATTTTGAAAGGCCATGAAATGTACTACAAATTTATGTAATTAACAAAGTATTTCCGGATAAAAAAATAGTCTTCACATCACAAAACGTATCTCGCAAATTTTAGATCAAGCGTTAATTTTAGCTGATTGTAAAAACAATATGACCTAAAAATGAAACAAATTAACTTGAAGCTGTTTTTTGCGATTTATATGACTCAAAACCCTTCTGCGCAGAACACATGGGTGTCATTTACCAAATTATTTCATAATTATGCAAAATATTAGCACTTGGCGTTATTACCCCGTCTGGCGTTATTACCCCAGGGTACCTTACTACAAAAGTATAAATAAGAATAACATGAAATTTCAAAAAGATATGAAGCCTAAATTATATCATATATTGATCTTTTGTATAAATATTTTCTTTATTCTTATCCTAAACTATTTATGAGGAAATTAATTCGGTAATAACAATAAAAGTAGTGTACGTTTAAACTTCATTTGACATTTCAGAAAATTAAATTCATCATAATAATAATCTTTTCTTTTTATAGTATAGCTAAATCAAAAACCTTCTTCAGAGTTTAAATTTGGCATTGTGCAGAGCGTGCTTTGAAACGATGTCGCAGAAGAGATCCCATAGTATTTATGTCATTCTAATTAAATTAGTCGGGTTTTAACAATTTGACATTTATCGTTTGTATACTGCTATTGGGTATTGCATTACACAAATATATGAGTAAAATTAGTTAGGGGCTGTGAATATATAACATTATCATTTTAGGGGAGGAATGGGTGTCTGGCACATGATATTGAAATATGTCTCTAAAGGGGGCTGTCTTTCAATATCGTTATCATTCTCCATTCAACCAAAATTTTCTTTTATTATTTGTAACTTGTACACTACAACAAAATATTCTGCTATGTGTTTTTAGTCTGTTATCGATTTTTATGGAAATACAAAGTTATTGCAAAGTTATTTAATTTCAAAATATGTATAGTGCCGGAACGTTTGGCATGAATATTCTTCTGTGATATGTGTATAAACTGCAGTTCGATGAAATAAATATATGAGAAAGAAAGCTGTCCACCTGTTTTGTTATTATGAATTCCCCCCCCCCACATCGTTATTTTTATCTTTTGCCCATTTTTATAGAAATACAAAGTTGTTTTTGTTAAACCATTAAATCAGTAAATGATTATGAATGTATCACACTTTATTTTTATTGATAGTTGTTACGTTTTCCAATAAATATATGAGAAAGAAAGTTATCAACCTAAAGTTATCAAGTTTATATGTTTTGCTGCTATGAAGTTCTGCCTCCCCCTCCCCCTTTTCCAGAGGGGGAGCAAGATCAAGAAGACATTATTACTATTGAATACATTACGTAACAAAAAGCTATCACTGAACGCTTTTAAATAGTAGCTATTTTTTTAAATGTTATTTTATATAAATTCACATTCAAAGTGATATTTTATTGATTTCTCTTGATTTGAATCATTGAAGTTTACGAAAAATTACACTATATCAATATTTGTATATCACTCAAAAAAAAAAAAATAATAATAATAATAATAATTAAAAAATGTTAATTTCATTTTCAAACATTGATAACGGCATCACTCGAAGAAAAACGGGGGGGGGGGGGGTAGAGGTATGATAACGTATGATATCATAAGGCGGAAGGGGGTCTAAAATTACCAAACAATTGATAACATTAGATATGCACAGCTCCTACTCTTTAAAAGACGGTGGTACACATAATGCGCCGCTCCTGACACTATGTATTTCCAAACAGTCCGCGTCTTTAATGGTTAACATCTCGGCTAATAACTGACGATTTTTTTTAAAATTCTTATCGGGATTGTTTTATACTTTTGCTACGATAGGTACCTCCAGCGCTCCTCAACACTTTGCTTGATACCTGCAAATCGAGATTTGTCTGTAACAGAAAAAATCGCTTATCTCGAAAATATTGCGACCTAGGGTTAGTTAGTTTTACCAACGGTATAGTTTTCCTGGAAGTTTTAAATTAATATATACTACCTCTAAGTTTTCCATAATTTTAGTTTTAGTAGATTCGGAAATATAGTGAGGAACATATTTTTACACATTACTTTTTTGACGATATCTCCGAAAATATAATTCCTAAAAAAAAAAAAAATGCATCTTTGAGTTTAGCGTATTTTCTGTTTGATACGTGACTATTTATTAATATGTTTTACTTAATTTAAAATTAAGATTTAAACACGCGGTTATCCTCAATGTAGAAATGTAATTATCGCATTTACAATGTGATAACAGGAAAAATACCATACACCATAGTTACCCTAATAAGATATAAAACAAAATCATTTAATTTGGCTATTCTAGCCTAAACGCAATATCTTAATATAAGATGAAATAAGAAATAAAAATAGATAATTAATATATGCATTTTATATACTTGGAAATAGTACTTTAGGTATCCAGTTGGTTAAAAGTTAGGTAGAAGTTAATCATGGAAATGAATTATATTAATAGAATTAATTGATGTAACTATGCAATTATCCATACATTAGTGTCAATTAAGTACCCTGTATAAAATGTTTTGCAATTTAGAAAATGCCCCTCCCCCTCTCATTTTTTTAATAACCATTGCATATTAATTTAAAGATATAATATCTTTCGGAACTATCTGCTGTTGAACGTAATTTTTATATATTTTCAAGATTGATTTGGTTCATTAAGATTTATTCTTTATTTTGACTCAATGCAATATTAAGACAATTTCAGGTGCGTCCGAAAGGCAACAAATCCTACAGTTTACCAAATTACATTTTCTCTGTCATAAAACATGACACAAATCAGTTTCCAAGTATCTCTTTCATCCTTAGTTTTCTCCATAAGCATTTCGTAATCGGCTCTTTACTTTATTACCAAATACCTTTCTGGATAATCTTTTTCAGAGACTTAGTGTTATTAGTTGCAGGAAAACAGTCGCTGTTGTCCACTCCCGATGCGAGTAGCTGCCCAAATTGAGATTTACCACCGCTTTTCTCCCAGTATCGTATTCTCGAGATGATACGACTCCGCTTTGACAGGCGTCATACTCACATTTTGGAATTAACCAGAGTTGCTTTTCTCACGAAAGCATGCATCAACTGTCAGTCCCTAGACATTAGAAACAAGACATTTTATTCGCCTAGATAGTTCGGTGATAATCTGACAAATTCTAAAGTAAGATTCTGATTTTCAGGGAGTAAAAACGTTAGGCTGTACGTCAAGATTCTAGCAATGGGGACCATATATTTTGATAAATAAAATCTGTTAAATATTGGCTCCCTGGGTTCGTTGTTGAAAAAAAATGAAAATTCTTCTGAAGGACGTAAATTATTCCTGTAAATGATCATTTCTCATATCTATGTTACAATCAGCAATAGTGAAACAAAGCATACGCAAGTGGCTGTCAAAGTGTGATTTCAGCATTAAAAATATCCGAAAGAATATATTTATAGATCCAAATGCTTAAGTAAAAATAATGTATACGGAGAAAAAAACAAAAAAAACCCCTACATATTTCTTTAAAAATTTGGCCCATAGCATTTGATAAGCATATTTCTATCCTAGCCACGTTTTAATTAAAATGAAAATGTGTTTAGCTCACAGGCTATCTATCATAGCCTGAGAGCTTATGTGCCCGTCCGTTCTGTATGTACGTTCGTTCGTACGTTCGTAAGTAACGCGATAACTCATGATAAAAATATCCGATCCACTTGAAATTTTGTACGTAGGTATATCCTGACAAGGCGCTTCCCTAATTAGTTTTTGGAGTTCATTCGATATGTATAAGAGGGGGAACGGGGGGCTCATGCCCCTCCCCTTAGTTGATATAAATGGGATTTTCATGCAGAGTTAAGTTTTCGTTCAAAAATTAGATTAGGATCATTCTGATGAGGCTATTCCGTGACTGATATTAGGTGTTCATTGAATAAGTATAAATAGGGGGGAACAGGGGTTCTAATGCCCCCCCCCCTTAATTTATATAAATGGGTTTTTCAAGCAGAATTTTCAGATTTCGTTCAAATCTCTGAATAGTTTTGGAAGTTTAATGGTTAAGTATAAAAGAGGGGGATAACTCCTTTTAAATTATATAAATGCTGAATGGGTTTTTATTAAGAATTATCTCATTTGCTCTGAAATTTGGATATAGATTTTTTATATGATAAAGCATGTCTTTGATAGTATAGGAGGTTCAATGATTAAGTATAAAAAAAGAGGAAATGGGAGAGCTGTTTCCCCTTCTTAATTTTTTTTCGAACGGAATTAACCCTTGAAAATTTAAGGCTTTAATGTACAATTAGTATTTGTAGCCTGTGAGCTCAATGCCATCAGTTTAACTGGGCAGTATTCCTTTTATTTGTTTGTTTGGTTGTGTAAATGATTTTGTTTTTGTGGACAATTTATTTTCGCATCAAAATCATTTCAACAATCTGTAATATTTTTATTTATTACCAGCAAAACCCGTAGATTTGCTCGCGTATGCTTGGGAAATAAAAACGTCTATTTCTATTTGAATAAATTACACTGTTATACGTATAATTCAAAATGACTAATTATGTGTCAGTTTGACTAAATTTCATTATTGCTCTGTATTGAATGAAAATGACAAATACATGAAAAAAATTAAAACTTATTCCACATAATGATAATTTAGAATGTATTTTGAAAATGTTTACACTCTTTGAAATGTTTTCGTTGGAAGTTTAAAAAAAATGTTTCAGCTCACCTTTACATCTTAAAATTAATTATCAAGCACATTTCAATCTTCTATTTCAACGGTCTACAACTCTCAAGGTGGTAAAAATGTACTCTTTGTTGGAACAGGTAATAATTTGCCAACATTAACTGTGAAATCGATTTGATATTTCTTGACATTCCAAAGCAATCATAATTTGGAAATTTTTTAAAAGGATTCTAGCTAGTTTTTCCTTTTAAATTTTGAAACTGTTCTTAGAAAGCATTTACATTTTATGACAAATTGCAATTTTATATCTCTAACTACTCCATAATAATCAAAAATAGAACGTTTTCAGAGCGTTTTCTGCTTATATCACACTTTTAAATTTCGAATTTCTTGTAATCTGTTCTTGCATATTATTTACATCTTGTAAATAACTACCATGCCCAATTTCAATTTTCTAGACCATTGAGTAATGCAATGCTTGCAATTTTAGAACTTTTTCGCTTCTGCAATACCTTTGTGCTAGTGGTGCTGACATTCTATGCTGGAGCAGGAATAATAAGCATCAGTTTGCAACCAGTGCTTTTAAAATCAATTTTATATTTCCTGAAATTCCATAGAAATCATTATTTAGAATTTTTTTAGATCACTTTTCCAGCATTTTCGCTTTTTTAAAATTTTGAATGTTTTAAAACCTATTTTTAAAGTGCATTTATATAGCATAAATAAATGTCCTATACCACGCCAAATTTCAAGTTTCTATCTTTAACAATTGCGCAGAAATTGCAATTGACGTTTTAGAATGTTTTTCGCGCATTTTTTCCACTTTATTTTTTTTTTTTTTGTTTTTGTTTTCCCATTGACTTTAGACAGCATTCACGTCTTATAAGTAACTACTATACGAAATTTCAAATTTGTACGCTATATAGACAAAGGTAACTGTTTACGTGCGATTTTAGACGTTTTATTAAATATCTAGAAAACTACACCAGGAATTATCCTGAAACTCCAGGTGTGAAAACATAACAGTACAGGTCATATATTTCAGTGAAGATCTTTTCCCGAAACTCCATACGGGACCGGCAACAAATTGAGAAAAAAATACATGTGGCACTCGGGGACTGCCGCGCTAAAGCTATTGCATAGCATTTTTTATAAACTTATGCAATTATAATTATTTATTTATTTTTTATTTCTACAGTTTTTTTTTTTTTTTTTTTTTTTTTTTTTTTGTCTTTGATATTAATTCAAGTTACACTTTTTGAGCGTGATGACCGATAACAAACATTTTTTTTCTTTTATTGAATAAATGAGAAGTTAATATCGTTTAAAATATTTTTATCATCTTACAATACATGTAGGTTAATCAGGCATTTTTATCATTGAAACTATACGTTTATGGTAGCTGAAATAAAAAACATAAGTCTGAGACTTGATATTCTCAAAATATCTGAAAAATACCTCGTCAATGTCTGCCGAAGTCTACCGAAGCATACCGTGCCGAAGTCTGCCAAACTGAAGCGACGTTAGCGGGAGTGTTAGGTTTTTTTTTTTTTTTCTCTCTCTTCACGGAATTTATAGATTCTTTTGCCGCGCTCAAAGCCGGCGATAAAAGCTATGCAATACCTTAATAAATTACCAAACAAAATTTGGCCGCGCTACAAAGATTAGATCGCGAGTTATAAGCATTTTAAATTTTTCGACCCTCACCGTGGGGGGGGGGTCTCCTGTCACCAAAAATATTAAAACTGTCTCATAATAAATTACCAAACAAAATATGGCCGCGCTACGAAAACTAGATCGCGAGTGATAAGCATTTTAAATTTTTCGACCCTCACCGTGGGGGGGGGGGGGGGTCTCCTGTCACCAAAAATTAACACTGTCTCATAATAAATTACCAAACAAAATTTGGCCGCTCTACGAAAATTAGATCGCGAGTTATAAGCATTTTAAATTTTTCGACCCTCAACGTGGGGGTCACTTGTCACCAAAAGTAACACTGTCTCATAATAAATAACCAAACAAAATTTGGGCGCACTACGAAACTTAGATCGCTAGTTATAAGTATTTTAAATTTTTCGACCCTCACCGTGGGGGGTCTCCTGTCACCAAAAATTAACACTCTCTCATAATAAATTACCAAACAAAATTTGTCCGCGATACGAAAAGTAGATCGCGAGTTATAAGCATTTTAAATTTTTCGACCCTCACCGTAGGGAGGGGGGGGGTCTCCTGTCACCAAAAATTAACACTGTCTCATGATAAATCATCAAACAAAATTTGGCCGCGCTACGAAAATTAGATCGCGAGTTATAAGCATTTTAACTTTTTCGACCCTCACCGTGGGGGGGGGGGTCTCCTGTCACTAAAAATTAACACTGTCTCATAATAAATTACCAAACAAAATTTGGCCGCGCTACGAAAATTAGACCGCGAGTTATAAGCATTTTAACTTTTTCGACCCTCACCGTGGAGGTCTCCTGTCACTAAAAATTAACACTGTCTCATAATCAATTACCAAGCAAAATTTGGCCGCGCTACGAAAATTAGATCGCGAGTTATAAGCATTTTAACTTTTTCGACCTTCACCGTGGAGGTCTCCTGTCACCAAAAATTAACACTGTCTCATAATAAATTACCAAACAAAATTTGGCCGCGCTACGAAAATTAGATCGCGAGTTATAAGCATTTTAAATTTTTCGATCCTCACTATTGGGCGGGTCTCCAATCACCAAAAGCTATATTATCCTACCTTGTTTTATCTTTAGACGATTCTTTTCTATACACTTTCTATCAGGAATTTTCATTACTGAAACTATAGATTTATAGTAACTGAAATAAGATATATAGGTTTGAGACTTGATATCCTCCAAATACCGCGTCACTGTCTGCCGAAGTCTACCGAAGGATATTATGCCGAAGTCTGCTGAGCTGAAACGACGTTAGCCGAGTGTTAGGTTTTTTTCGTTACGGATGTGTTAGGATTTTCCTCGTTACGGTATTTTTGGATTCGGTCGCCGCGCTCAAAGCCCGCGATAAAAGCTATGCAATAGCTTAAAAATCCCCGCCGGATCGGCCTACAGGCGAAGGTAGATTTCGAAGTTAGGTACAAATTTCACCAACAAAAAATAAATCTAGATTAGAGACAAACCTAGTTTCTAATATACGCGCAAACATACACGTATGTAATATGGAATAGATTAAAAAGTGGGGAAAACAAAATTAGAGAACTTCAAAATGTTAAAATATGCCAATAATATAGTCAGGTTTTTATCATGTTTCAATACGTTTTTACACATTCACATGGCGTTATATATTCATCTGCTTTTCGCCCATTACATTTCCAATATAACATAATATTTGTTTTAAAATTCCGTCAAGCTAATTATTTATTTTTTCGTCTTCGTGTGGAAATCTTGCTATATAAAAGTTATGACGTAATACTCAAATTTTCCTAAATTCGTCAAAGTATTTTTTTTTATTTTTCATCGTGCTTTTTTTAATTGTTGGCAACTGCTATAACGAAAAATGTTTATTTTTTACTGCCATTGTTTTGTAAGATTTGATTTAGTCAAAATCATGTTATATCGGTACTCAAATATTTGAACCCCCCCCCCCATTTCCATCCCTTGGGCCGATTTTACCCATTTGCAATCCTCGCCGAGTTATTAACCAACTCAATGTATTTGTCGAGTTTGAAGAAGATTCGTGCATAATTGCGACTTTTATAATGCGGACAATATTCAGTATATACATACACGTACATATATATATATATATATGTCATGATACGACGACGATGTTCTATAATAGTGTATAAGCTCTAGTAGAATACCATGTTGGCTGTAGAATACTACTATTCACAAAGAATCAATAGCGGGATGAGCAGAGCAGTCGTTCTGGTAAGTGGATAAGCCATGGATTTGTTCTCGTAGGAGTTTCTCCAATAACAATGCAAGAAAATCAGTTTTAGTTCTTTATTATTTAGAGCATGAACTTAAGTTACTCCACAGATCACCGTTCCACACATCTATCACTACGGCCTTCGCTCACTAAGCTGCAACATTCCGGCGTTCTACATTCTCGGAAAAAAATGACATGGCTTCCGAGCAGTTTTAAGGAAAGATGCATTCTAACGCTCCTAAAAAGCCAAATGAAAAAAGAACATTTTCACGACAAAACTAGCTCCCTCCTACTCCGCGTCAATCAATTTAAAAATCCAATTAGGATTAACTCGAGTTTAAACGTCAAAAGATGATCAGTTCTGATTGGTCTAAGAAGGCGTGTCCTCGGCAGGATCTATTTTTTTACCTCGCAAATAAGAAGCCCTTTAACAACTCGCAATAACACCGATCACGCGATGTTAAATAAAAAATAAAATTAAATTTTCGGGAATACTCCAGAAAGTAAAAAGGTTACGAAATACTTCCCGCCTTTTTTGAGAAGCAAGCAATAATTTATTAATAAATAAAATAAGAAAAAGAATTTTAGCTGTTACAAGTTAATGGATTACGAAACTAAGATTGAAATATGTTCCAAAAATTTTAGAATTGAAGTAAAGAGAAAACAAAATGGCGCAATTTTTTTTTTATTGCACACACACACACACACACATATATATATATATATATATATATATATGAAGAAATTTTTCAAAAGTCGTACCATGGTAACGATTGCAATAGATAGTATCCCTTAGAAAATCTTCCTAAAAGAATAATTTTTGGATAACCCTGTAAAAACAAATGTAGCAAAAGCATTCAAACTTTAGATTATGATTAAATGTTTTATTGAAACAAGACGTATTCACTTTTATGAGGATAGCATGTATACCAGTAGAGAAGTTAAGGTTTTTCTTAAAACAGTCCCAAACATAATTTGCATAATTTGTTAGCTAAATGTATATAGCAACTTTTGTGACAATCTCAAAAACATAGCTTGAAAATTCTGAAAATTATCATTGATATAATAAGTTCAAAATCAGTTGTTCGCAAGACGAAGCATAAAAATGAGGGGCTGTATCCAAATGTAGTAGTACGTGCAATATTGTGAATGCTATACTGACACTAACCAATGGATATATGGATACAGACCCTAATTTTTAGCACTTTCCAACAAAGTTGAAAAGTGCTTATGCATTCGGTTTGTCTGGCCGTCTGTCCGTCTGTCCGCGCTCTAACTCCCATAAATATACTCGGATTGCTATGAAATTTTTATACGTTATTGAGGTTTACCCTAGCACGAACCCTATTGAAAATGAAGTATCTACCATGATTAGTTTATCTACAGGGCGAATCAAAAGTTTCCCATTACATTACGGCCTATGGGGAAAAATCGTTAATATACTCGGATTGCCATGAAATTTTAGGACGTTATTGATGTTTACCCTAGCAGAAGTCCTATTGAAAATGAAGTTTCTACCATGATTAGTTTATCTACAGGGCGAATCAAAAGTTTCCCATTACATTACGGCCTATGGGGAAAAATCGTTAATATACTCGGATTGCCATGGAATTTTAGGACGTTATTGAGATTTACCCTAGCACGAACCCTACTAAAAATGAAGTATCTACCATGATTAGTTTATCTACAGAGAGAATCAAAAGTTTCCCATTACATTACGGCCTATGGGGAAAAATCGTTAATATACTCGGATTGCCATGAAATTTTAGGACGTTATTGACGTTTACCCTAGCACAAGTCCTATTGAAAATGAAGTTTCTACCATGATTAGTTTATCTACAGGGCGAATCAAAAGTTTCCTATTCCATTACGGCCTATGGAGAAAAATCATTAATATACTCGGATGCCACGAAATTTTAGGACGTTATTGACGTTTACCCTAGCACGAACCCTATTGAAAATGAAGTTTCTATTATGATTTGCTTATCTACAGGGCGAATCAAAAGTTTTCCATTACATTACGGCCCATGGGGAAAAATCGTTAATATACTCGGATTGCCATGATATTTTAGGACGTTATTGACGTTTACCCTAGCACAAGTCCTATCGAAAATGAAGTTTCTACCATGATTAGTTTATCTACAGGGCGAATCAAAAGTTTCCTATTACATTACGGCCTATGGGGAAAAATCGTTTCAAAGGAATTTTAAAGAGAATTCCATTAGATAATGGTAAAAGGAGGAATTGTGTGTGACATATTTTAAATATATTAAGCTTTTTCATGTATAATAAAATTGATATATGTCACTGAAGCTTAATATAAATTATACGCTACTGTCTTGGATAATATGAAGTACATAGCATTTACAGGGCCATACAAAAGATTCCAAATAGTATATTCTTTCCGAAGTACCGTATATGTGTCCGATGATGGCTGATGGAGGGATGAAATGCATTTTAATTATGATATTCGCGTTTATATTTCGCTAAATATATGCACATTATATGGTGTGTATAAATGTTATAGTTGATATACAGGGCTACCCGAAAGAGCTCACCAACGTTACTGAATATGAGCGTAAATTATTTAAACGTGGTTCTTAAATAAGCTATGCATTTTTACTCTGAGCTGCATTCAATTTACTGAGAAATGTTTGCAGAATATAGATAAAGGGATATATAGGGCCACGCAAAGAATTCGGTTCATGGACGCCTATGAATGATGATTTATGAGAATGTGATTTCAGTTGTTTTAAAAGTGTTTCCGTTTACAATAAATTTTAGCCTAATGCTGACGTGTAATAAAGATACAATGTAAACTACAGGGCTGAACAAAAATATCCAAGTATGTTTCCATCTAATAGTATGAATTTCTGAAAAAGAAATTTAAAGCTACTGGGTATTTTCTTGCTAAGCTAAATTTTCCCATTACATGAACTGACATATGAAATACTGTTCTAATGTACTGGAATACATATTTGGGTATATTTGGTTATACACTATTATTTCCCTAAATAACAAAGTTTTGTTAAAGATTTCATTAAGTGTTGGAAAGTGCTTCATAATCTATGCTTAACGCATGATTTTTCTTACTTGTTTTACTTCATTTTGGGAACAACGGATTTTGAGCTTATTCATTCGGCGATAATTTTCAGAATTTTTAAGCTATGTTTTTGAGATTTCCATGAAAGTTCCTCTAAACATTTAGCTAACTCGTTATCCACATTTATATTATGACTAGATGGAACCCGTCAAAACTTGACGGCACCGAAGAAAGAAAAAAGGTATTTTCCAGCTATTAAAGGATTTTTTAACGACTAATCTTCAGCAAAAATTTCAATAAATAAAAGAAAAACCTGCATTTTACATCTAGGCAAATGACCCGCAATTGGCCGAGTTACATTCAAACATGCTGTCATAGAATTAGAATCTCTCTCATTTGATAATTTTCCATTTACAAATACAACACCAATAAATTGTACATGACATGAATAAATCATAAATTACTGTCATCTCTCATTTCATACAAAATATACATACTTCACTTACTTCGCAGCAAAATAAGACGGAATTTATAGTTTGCCATTTAGCAACAACTATAACAATGATCCTCTCAGTGGTTAATTTGTTGTTACATTACCCACCCCATTCAACAAATAAACATTTGCATTTTCAACTACTTTTCTATTACCTTTTCATAAATCAAAAATACATGTAAATTTCACATATTAAAAAAATTAATGATAATATTTATTCTGGCTAGGTGAAAACCGTCAAAACTTGACGGCAACAATATGAAAGAATCAAAGAAAAAAAAGTATTTTGCCACTATAAAAAAAAATTTTAAAGAATTTTTTTTTTAAGATTAATATTTATTAAAAATTTCAATATGCTTTTCCATTTACCAACTTAACACCAACATGACATGATCCCTGGCGCAGAATTGGTGCAATGCTGCGACACACGTTACAGACTCTTGAAAATGCTTGAAGATTTTTCAACTGTTAAAGTCTAAAAAAAAAAAAAGCTAGAAATCTTTTGCTATGTACCAAAGTTTGTCTAGGTGCCATAAAAAATGCAAATTTTGGCAAATAGTCACAAAAAATTGAAAATTTTGTCAAAATCCCCCCCCCCAAAAAAAAACACTTAAGAAAATGCTAGAAATCATTTGCTATGTACCAAAGTTTGTCTAGGTACCATAAAAAACCCAAATTTTGGCAAATAATCACAAGAAATAGCATATTTCGTCAAAATACCCCCCCCCCCCCAAAAAAAAACACTTAAAAAAATGCTAGAAATCATTTGCTATGAACCAAAGTTTGTCTAGGTACCATAAAAAATGCAAATTTTGGTAAATAATTACAAAAAATAGCAAATTTCATCAAAATACCTCCCCCCCCCCAAAAAAAAAAAAACATCGTCCGGAAATTTTATAAATAGGTGTGGAAAAATAAAACAGCAAATTTCGTCAACAGATTGCAAAAAACAACAAATTTCTTCAAAAGATTGCTAAAAAATTTGTCAAAAAACTGAAAAAAAAATTGTCTATCCCAAATAAAACAAATTTCGCAAAAGTATTGCACAAAAATCAAAATTTTGCCAAAACGTCTAAAAAATGGCAAATTTGCAAACATATTATGATAAAAAACTGAGAAAAAAACAAATTTCGACAAATAATTGTGAGTAAACAACAATTTTCGTCAAAAGATTGAAAAAAAGCAAATTTTATCAAATAATCACAAAAAAGATAAATTTTGCAAAAAGATCTTCAATAAACGGCAAATTACATCGAAAAATCATGACAACACGACAACTTTCATCGAAAGAGCTCGAGAAAAACGATAAACTTTACCGAAAGACCTCAAGATGACGAATTTCGTCCAGTTATCATAAAAGATGTAAATTTCACCCAAAGATCTCAAAAAGCACATAAAATTTCTCCAGGTAATCACAAAAAAAGGTAAATTTAGCTAAAAATAGTGGAAAAAACGACAAATTTCTTAAAAAAATAACAAAGATCAACAATTTTGCAAACAAAAATCACAAAAAAAGGATAAATTCGATAAAAAAGCAAATTACATCGAAAGATCGCGAGAAAGAATGAAAAATTTCATCGAAAATCCCCAAGAAAACAAAAAATTTTGTCCTGGTACCATAAAACATGTGAATTTCATCAAAAGATCTTGAAAATACTTTAAATTTGTCTAGGTACTTCAAAAAAACACAAATATTGGTAAACAGATTGTGAGAAAACAACACATTTTGTCAAAAGATGAAAAAAAGAGGCACATTTTATCAGAATATCGCAAAACAGGTAATTTTTGGAAAGAAAAAAAGCGAAAATATGACATTTCTGAAAATAACGAAAAAAACGACAAATCTCACAAAAAAAGCATAAATTTGATAAAACGGCAAATTACATCGATAGATAGCGAGAAAAAAGCAACAAATTTCACCAAAAATCCCTGAG
Organism: Maratus speculifer; assembly: GCA_964019185.1. Taxonomy (NCBI): domain Eukaryota; kingdom Metazoa; phylum Arthropoda; class Arachnida; order Araneae; family Salticidae; genus Maratus; species Maratus speculifer. The sequence goes on along the minus strand of OZ025293.1, from coordinate 239,589,337 downwards.
AAAACAAATAATTTTGTCCTAGTACCATAAAACATGTGAATTTCATCAAAAGATCTTGAAAATACTTTAAATTAGTCTAGGTACTTCAAAAAAATGCAAATATTGGTAAACAGATTGTGAGAAAACAGCCCATTTTGTCAAAAGATGAAAAAAGAGGCACATTTTATCAAAAGATCGCAAAACAGGTAATTTTTGGAAAGAAAAAAAGCGAAAATATGACATTTCTGAAAATAACGAAAAAAACGACAAATCTCACAAAAAAGCATAAATTTGATAAAACGGCAAATTACATCGATAGATAGCGAGAAAAAAGCAACAAATTTCACCAAAAATCCCTGAGAAAACAAATAATTTTGTCCTGGTACCATAAAACATGTGAATTTCATCAAAAGATCTTGAAAATACTTTAAATTTGTCTAGGTACTTCAAAAAAAAAAAAAAAAAAAAAAAAAAAAAAAAAAAAAAAAAAACGCAAATATTGGTAAACAGATTGTGAGAAAACAACACATTTTGTCAAAAGATGAAAAAAAGAGGCACATTTCATCAAAAGATCACAAAAAAGGTAAATTTTGCAAAAAAAAAAAAAAAAAAAAAAAAAAAAAAAAAAAAAACTGAAAAAAATGACAAATTTCTGAAAATAACAAAAAAAAAAACGAAATATTTCACAAAAAAGAATAAATTCAATAAAACGGCAAATTACATCGAAAGACAGCGAGAAAAAACGACAAATTTCACAGAAAATCCCTGAGAAAACAATTATTTTTTTCCTGGTATCATAAAAGACATGAATTTCATCAAAAGATCGTGAAAATACATAAAATTTGTCTAGGTACTTCAAAAAACGCAAATACTGGTAAACAGATTGTGAGAAAAAAACACATTTTGTCAAAAGATGAAAAAAAGAGGCACATTTCATAAAAAGATCACAAAAAAAGGTAAATTTTGCAAAAGAGAAGTGAAAAAAATGACAAATTTCTGAAAATAACAAAAAAAAAAAAAAAAAACGAAAAATTTCACAAAAAAAATTCACGAAAAAGGATAAATTCAATAAAACGGCAAATTACATCGAAAGACAGCGAGAAAAAACGCCAAATTTCACCAAAAATCCCTGAGAAAACAAATATTTTTTTCCTGGTATCATAAAAGACATGAATTTCATCAAAAGATCGTGAAAATACATAAAATTTGTCTAGGTACTTCAAAAAACGCAAATACTGGTAAACAGATTGTGAGAAAAAAACACATTTTGTCAAAAGATGAAAAAAAGAGGCACATTTCATCAAAAGATCACAAAAAAGGTAAATTTTGCAAAAGAGAAGTGAAAAAAAAATGACAAATTTCTGAAAATAACAAAAAAAAAAACGAAATATTTCACAAAAAAGAATAAATTCAATAAAACGGCAAATTACATCGAAAGACAGCGAGAAAAAACGACAAATTTCACAGAAAATCCCTGAGAAAACAATTATTTTTTTCCTGGTATCATAAAAGACATGAATTTCATCAAAAGATCGTGAAAATATATAAAATTTGTCTAGGTACTTCAAAAAACGCAAATACTGGTAAACAGATTGTGAGAAAAAAACACATTTTGTCAAAAGATGAAAAAAAGAGGCACATTTCATCAAAAGATCACAAAAAAGGTAAATTTTGCAAAAGAGAAATGAAAAAAATGACAAATTTCTAAAAATAACAAAAAAAAAACGAAAAATTAAACAAAAAAAAAGTCACGAAGAAGGATAAATTCAATAAAACAGCAAGTTACATCGAAAGACAGCGAGAAAAAACGCCAAATTTCACCAAAAATCCCTGAGAAAACAAATATTGTTTTCCTAGTATCATAAAAGACATGAATTTCATCAAAAGATCGTGAAAATACATAAAATTTGTCTAGGTACTTCAAAAAACGCAAATACTGGTAAACAGATTGTGAGAAAAAAACACATTTTGTCAAAAGATGAAAAAAAGAGGCACATTTCATCAAAAGATCACAAAAAAGGTAAATTTTGCAAAAGAGAAGTGAAAAAAATGACAAATTTCTGAAAATAACAAAAAAAAAAAACGAAAAATTAAACAAAAAAAAAGTCACGAAGAAGGATAAATTCAATAAAACAGCAAGTTACATCCAAACACAGCGAGAAAAAACGCCAAATTTCACCAAAAATCCCTGAGAAAACAAATATTGTTTTCCTAGTTTCATAAAAGACATGAATTTTGTCAAAAGATCATGAAAATACATAAAATTTGTCTAGGTACTACAAAAAATGCAAATTTTGCCAAATAATAATAATAATAAAAAAGAGCTAGCAGTAAATATGGTACATAAGGTCTGCATTATCACGAATGAATGCTATGCAAAAAGAGGGATATCTTGTGATAATTTTATTTTTCTTCGTTGATTATAATGATCTTCATATTTTTGGAAAAACATTGTTGAGATATCAAGAGATTGAAAAAAAATATATATATATATAATATATATATACATAGCAAATTTCATCAAAATATTCTCCTCTCTGTCCCCCCCCCCCCAAAAAAAAAAAACCTCAGCAAATTTCATCACAGGAACACTATTAAAAAAAAGGATATTTTTTTTTTGTTTTGTTTTTAAAGGGAACTTCGAGTCAACTCAAGACAAAAAAAGTTAAACATTAAATAAATATTAATGATTTACAAAAGCTGTTTAAAACTGGGCTTTTTTTCATTTCATATGCAATTCACTATTCTTCGGCGAAAATAATGTAATGTAAATACTTCCTAAACATTATGAGTTAGCTCAAAAATGAAATTTTAAGGGGGAAAAAAAAATCACAGATGTTATACAGATATCGCATTAGACATGAGTATTATAAGAAAATGAAGCACAAAATAAATAATGATTTGCGAATATGTTTATATCCATAAAGTCAATAACATCGGTCAAAAATCCCTGCTTTTTTCTCCCTACAAAAAACAAAACAAACAAAAAAAAAAAAAACAAAAAAAAAACGTGATATCTAACCTGGTTTTTTTACACATACTTAATACAAATTTGAAAATTACAATTTGGAAAATGCTTAATCGGCAAGAAAATAAATAAAAACTGTAATCATTAACTATTGAATGTTTCAATTTCATCGAAAACTGTCGAAAAAAAAATCGTTTAAGCTACATTAAGCCTAAACTATGTTTGCTGGCTAAAAAATGGAATAGAAATGGAAATAAAATAACTTACATAAAGTGAGAAACGGAAAAAAAAAATGTTTTTCCAAAAAATGAAGATCATTATATTAACCAAAAACAATAAAATTATGAATAGAAAAAGAAATACTTCCCCATATTTACCGCTTGCTGGCTGGAAGCTGGAAGTATCAAGTATGTGTTTTCAGAGAGTAAGTACTCTTCTCTGATTGGTTCACGTTCTCAGACACCGGCGCAAATGTCGATGCGTAGAGACGAAAAAAAAAACTGCTGACTTTTTCTGGCTTTCCTTTTAATATATAGATTGCATCCGCGCATGAACAGCAAAACATTATTTAGTAAACATGCTCATTTTTCATACAATTATTATTCTTATTTTATTCAGATTACTGGTTATTGTGTATAATGTTCTTCGTCTAAAAAGAACATTTCTGTTCTTCCGTTCTGTTCTTCTGAACTGTTCTTCTAAAAAGAACATTTTTTTATATTAAGAACTTTTATATTAAGTAAATGATAAGAAAAAAAACTGGCAATATTTGGGATTGTTGTTATAAAAACCTTAATTTTTCTACGAGTCCTTATAAAAATGAATACAGTTTATTATAATAAACCACTTAATCATAATCTACAGTTTGAACACTTTTACTGCATTAGTTTTGAAAGGGTTGTTCAAACGATATTCTTTTTTTTTTTAATTTGTTGACTCGCCCTATGGGGTTTTTGAGAAAAAAATCTTCGCGGAAATATACGACCTGTACTATTTTGCTTACACTCCTGGAATTTCAGAATATTTCCTCATGTATTTTTCTAGATATTAAACAAAACGTCTAAAGTCGCAAGTAACCGGTCACCTTTGGCCATGTAGTGTAGGCCTTTCAGTAACACAAAAATCGCTATTTAAATATTTTTTGCTCCTGCAACGTGCAAGTGATAGTAGCATCGACATTAAATATAACTTATTGGTAAAAAAGCACCAGAAATTTTCAACCATTAATTTTGAAATCGGTTGGTATTTCCTGATACAACATAAAAATCGTGTTTTGAAATGTTTTTAGAAGACTTATTGCGCATTTTCACCGGTTTTAAATTTTGAATTTTTTTAGACTGTTCTTAGAGAACATTATATAAGTAACTACCCTGCTGAATTTCAAAATATTACTCTCATCAGTTTTTGCCTCCTGAAATTCCCAAGTAGTAGTGGCATCGAAATAAAATATAGCCTATGTTGGAGAATGTCACCATCAATTTGCAGCTATTAATTTTGAAATCAGTTTGATGTTTCCTAATATTGCATAGAAATTGTAATTTAGAACTTCTTTAGAAGATTTTTCGTGCATTACCACACCTTTTAAATTTCAAATTTTCTGGATAGTGTTATTAAGAACACTTATATCTTGGTAGTAACTACCATCAAAAATTTGAAATTTCTAGACTAGTAGAAGAAAAATGGGGTTTCTATTTCACCAGGCGGGGCGCGGACCAGGGGTCGTGGCAGAATGATAGAGAGAGCGTGGTCGAATGATTGACACGTGGGGTGGGGATATGAGAGGATGATTGACAGGTGAGATAAAACATAAGACAGACTTGTGCCTTCTGGCTCGCGGCATACTCTAACAGAAGGGATAATGAGGAGAATTAATGAAGAGTCTGTTAGGATAGAACAAAGGAAATTAATGAAGAGAAGTTTTAATGAAGATAATGAATGAAGAGTCTACTGTAAGAATAGGGTAGAACAAAGAAAATTAATGAAGAGTCTTCTATATGAGGAGCGTTAATGAGGGTAGTTAATGAAGAATCTACAGTAAGAGAAGGATAGAGCAAAAAAGTAATAAAAATGAGTGTTAATAATGATAATGAATTAAGAGTCTACTGTAAGAAAAGGATAGAACAAATGAAAAAATAATGAATGATTAGAAAATGTGTCTTAGAAGACGAAGTCTAAGTGAAGAAAATATCGCATGCAATTCATTGAAAAAATAACCACGAAGAAGAGCAAAAACTTGTCCTCCTTCTGTCACGTCCACAAGGCAAATGACTAAATTGTTCTTTGGAAATCAAGTTCGTTGAAATAAGAAGCTGACTTTTCATTGACTGAGAACTGAACCTAGGTGGCAGCAGAGTCATTTTCGCCTGTCAGGATGAACACGAGCTCTCTTTTTTTGGTAGGAGAGAATATTCTAGAATTTACCTAGTATGGCATCATATTTTTTATGAGTTTCCTGCAGAAATAAAGTGGTTAATACATGTATTTTTTTAATAATCAAGTGTGTCATTATACTATTCATTTATTAATTTTTAGTTTACAAAAATTTTTTATTTAAGTATTGTTTTAACAAGTTTAAAATTTTCTATTTTTTAATAAAGTATTCTTTTTTTTAAATTAAGCACTTTTCTAATCAAGTATTTTACTAATGAAGACTTTTTTTTAATACACAAGTTTCAAGTTTTTTTCTCATTAAGTATTTTTTTAGTTTTAAATTATTTTTTCATTAAGTAATTTTATAATATTTCAATTAATATTAAAAATGATTTTTTCTTATGTAAACCAAAATGAATAAGATTTTTTTAAATTCTTACAGGAATTTTTTAATAACTTTTATGATTTTTAAAGTTAGCACCTTTTTAATTAAGGCATTTCAATGAGTGACGAAGTAAATTTTTATTTTACAGCAAAAAATTATAGGAACTTAATATTTTTTTTACTAGTTATAACTAAGGGAAAATGGTTTTTCTTTTTTGTTTTTGTTTTCAAATGAACAAATAATTTAGTTGAAAGCTTGTGAATTTTCTTAAGCTTTTTTTCCTTAAAGAATGCGAATTAGTTTTTTTTATGTTAATATTTTTCTTTAATTATTACCAAAGTTGAATATTAGGTTAAACACAAATTGAAAAATAACTTTTTTAACTTAGTTTTTTTAAAATTTAGACATATCAGAGACTGACAAGGAAAAGTTTTACTTTCTAAAAAAAGTGGTACGAACTTAGTATTTTATTTGTTATTGATTGTTACTAATGAAGCAATATATGGTATATATATATATGTTACAGGCCAAACCCGATTTTAGGCCAAACTAGATTGGCCTAGGCCAAACCAGTCTATCCTAACGCCCATCGGATAAACTAGTTTTTCCTAGGTCAAACCGGTCTATCCTAATGCCCATTGGACAAACTAGTTTTTCCTAGGCCAAACTAGTCGATCCGAAGGCTCATGGGAGAAACTAGTATTTCCTAGGCCAAACTAGTTTGGCCTAACTTTTATAGGATAAACTAGTTTAGCCTGCTGTTTATTGGTCTGAACTAATTTATCCTAGGCCGATCTAGTTTATCCTAGGACATTTCAATTTGGCGTGATTTTATTGAATTCAATGACCGCCTCGGCGCCAACATTCTGATTTGTCCTAGGCTGATCTAGTTTATCCTAGGCCAGAATAATTTTACATGTTTTTAACTCTAGGGTTTCAACGCCTGAGAAATGATGGGCTCGTAGGTTCTGTATGTACACTCTAAAAAATA